>CP092869.1:50726332-50851323 GCA_030710605.1 Cordylochernes scorpioides | reverse complement strand
TTCGTCTATGGGATGAGTATCCCTGGATAGGGTATCTGCGACAATTAAGCATTTTCCAGGCCGATATTGCAATTTAAAATCAAAAGCAAAGAGTTTCATAACTATTCTCTGCAGTCGAGGCGATATATCAGTTAACGGTTTTTGGATAAGTGGTAATAAAGGCTGATGATCCGTCTGGATTATGAACGTGTGTCCTAATAATAAATATTCGAACTTTTTGCATCCATAATAAATGCTCAATAATTCTTTTTCAATCTGTGAGTACTGTTTCTGAGAATCGTTGAATGATGCGGATGCAAACGCCAGCGGTCGATTCTCTTGCAGCAGAGCAGCTCCCATAGCATCCTTGCTGGCATCACATTGTAGAACTAACGTCTTAGTTTTGTCGTAATGGCCCAACGAAGGAGCGTTTCGAACGCATTCCTTAATGTGATGGAATTCGATGTCTTGTCTAGGGCCCCAGTGCCAGACCACATTCTTTTTTAATATTCCTCTTATGTTGGACGTTGACCCGGCTAGATTCGGAATAAATTTTCCTAAATAGTTGTAAAGACCCATGATTCTCTGGAGCGACTTTTTAACTTCTGGCTTTTTGAGGTTGATCACTTTGTCGACCTTATTTGGCTCTGGATCAATTCCATTTTTCGAAATCATGTGGCCCAAAAAACTAACCTCCTTTTTGCATATTTGAGCTTTAGTCAAGTCGAATTTGATATTATTTCTCCTTGCTATTTCTAGTATACCTTTCAATTTTTCATTATGTTCTTCAATGCTATCTGCGTATATCAGCAAGTCATCTACATATGTGACGTTCCAAAAACTGTTCTTAAAAATATTTGTCATCATTTCCACGAATATTTGCGCCGATATATCCAAACCAAATGGTAATCGGTTATATCTGAACTTTCCGAATGGTGTAGCCATCACCAACAGATCTCTGCATTCGTTGGCAACCGGAACATGCCAATAGGCCGATTTTACATCTAACACGGTATAATAATCAGCCTTGGGAATCTGATGTAATAATTCAGATGGAGCCGGAGTCTGGAAGTGTCTTCTCACCAGGGCCTGATTCAATTTGCGTGGATCCAAACATATTCTAATTTGGCCCGATTTTTTCTTCACTACGACCATAGGGTGAGACCACTCTGTTTCATGATAAATCTTCGTAATTATTCCTTGTTTTACCATCTTTTCCAATTCAGACTGAACTTCATTTCCTAGGCTTGCCGGGATGCGTCTTGGAAGGGCACGTACAGGCGGATGCTCAGGTTTTGTATACATTTTACATTCAGAGTTTATCACTCCAACTCCTTGAAACACCTCATGAAATTGTTCGAGTATTTTTTTCGTTTGATCATGTAAAATCATTTCATGCGAGTTTATTTGATTGATTCGTTTCAAAATCTCAAGCTTCTCGCAAGTGTCGCCTGTGATGAGTGTCTGCGCATCGACATCAGCAATAATAAATTCACACAAGCTTTTCTTTTCACCATATTGGCATAACACTTCACATTTCCCCACGATAGGTAATTCCGAATGTCCATATGCATATGCCTTTAACGACGTGGGCTTGATTATTGGCTTTGCTGGCCACAAGCTTATCACTTTCTGAGGCAGCACATTAATCTGCGCACCAGTATCCAAATGTACAGACGTCTTGTTGCCATTTATACTTATCACAGCGGACCATTTGTCCGACCGAACGGTCTTAACAAGAACCTTATTTACATTGATACCTCCTTCGAAGGATTCGTCGCCTTCATTTTCCGCTATAAGGTTTCTTATGCGTCTGGTCCTACAAACTGCTGCGAAATGGTTTAATTTCCCGCATGCGTTACATGTCTTTCTGTATGCTGGGCAATTACCATATGTGTGTTGCTGTCCACACCACTTGCATTCATTTCTAGTGTTTGCAATACTGGGTCCTGCTTTATCTTTTTCTACTCGACTTCTATTTTCTCCCAGGTATTTTTGTTAATCTTTTCAATCATGGCCTGTTTTTCTTCCCATGACGCTATTTGTACGCAGACAGACTCGGCAATCATGGCTACAGAAATTGCTTTTGGTAGGGTCAACTGGGGATCTTCCAACAACTTCTTTTTTACTTCTTGATCTATCATTCCAATTATGAAACGATCCCTGATGAGAGATTCAGCCAATTCCTCGAATTCACATTCCTGGGCGAGTTGTTTTAATTCCGTAACGAATTCATTTATACCTTGCCCTTCCTTTTGTACGCTTGTGAAAAATTTGTTTCTAATTTGTATTATATTTTTAAAGGGTTTGAAATGTTTTGAGAACATGTCGAGCATCTCTTTAATACTTGGGTAAGCTTCATTCTCTGTTACTCTGAATGTTTTATATATCGACACCGTTTTTTCACCAAGAATATGTTTCAAAATGGCTCGTTGACGTACCAATGGCATCCTGTCGGCTGCGCCATGTTAAGAATTATGTTAAAAAGACTAGAGGCGACAACCACTCATTATCCGGTTGAAAGAATTTATTTCACCCTCAAAAAGTTCTCTTTTATACAGCGAGGAGTTTTACATATTGAAAGATCGCCATGGATTTGCATAGCGTTGAAAGATAAAATAATATTTACATGAAAATAGTTACAACATATCAAATAGACAAAATTCATAGTATATGATAATCCATCACATATCACAACACACACCTGACTGAAAGCACGAGTCTCGTGGCGCACGAGCCGATCTAAAAATAGAACAAAACAACTTCATTGTAAGGTTCGCCATTCTAATTTTAAAATGGCCATTTTCAAAGAGCAGAGAATCTGCATTAAGTTTTGTTTTAAATTGAAAAAAAAGTGCTACTGAGACGTATGAATTGATTAAAAAAGCTTTTGGCGATACAGCTATATCCCGTTCAAGAACCTTTGAATGGTTTTCACGCTTCCTAAAAGGTCGGGAAAAGGTAAACGATGATCAGCATACTGGGCGTCCAAGTTCATTACGTTGCGAGGAAAACAAGCTCAAAATAAAGGAATTAATTAAATCTAACAGAAGAATTTCTATTAAAGACTTATCTTCAGAGACTGTACTATCAGTAGGACTGTGTCATCAAATAGTAACAAAAGATTTGGACATAATCCGGACGTCTTCAAAATTTGTTCCCCGGATTCTAACAGAGGAAAAAAAGGAGGTTAGAATGGATGTATGCAAAAACATGGTTGAAATGACTCGGACCGATCCAGAATGGATGCAAAAAATCATTACCGGGGATGAGACATGGGTGTATCAGTACCCGAAACCCAAACGTCAATCCAGCCAATGGATTGAAAGAGGGGAACCGAAACCCAAAAAGGAAAGATTTACAAAATCCAAAGTCAAGACATTGCTTGTTACATTTTTTTATATTAATGGTTTGGTTCACCATGAATTTAGTCCTTTCGGACGTACAATTAATCAAGAGGTTTATTTGGGGATAATGAGGCGCTTAAGGAAGGCAGTGCGCCTTAAAAGACCTGAAAGATGGCAAAACAATGACTGGATACTTCACGTCGATAATGCGCGTCCGCACACAGCCCATGTTGTTTTGCAGTTCTTGGCCAAGCATTCAACCATACAGATCCCTCATCCACCCTTTTCCCCCAAGTTAGCCCCCAATGACTTTTTTCCTCTATCCTAAATTGAAAATAAAGTTAAAAGGAAGGAAATTTGACAACGTTGATATGATACAAGCTGAATCGAAGGCAACCTTGAGGAACCTCTCAAAAAGTGATTTTATCTCCTGCTTCGACAATTGGAAAAAAGATGGAACAGGTGTATTGAGGCAGGAGGGGCATATTTTGAAAATATTAAATTAGTTTTTTGACGTGACAACGTCTTAAATTAGGTTGCGGCTGGGAGTCACTTATGAAAAAGTGTAACGCCCGGTAACGTTACGATGAGTCACCGAACGAGAGTGCTGCGCGCGCAGCGCTAGAGAATTAGGCGCATTGAATCGGCGCATGCTTGTCTCTGTCTTTGTCTTTCTCGAACGTTCTTGGCGTTGGAAAAACAAGAAAGCGTCATAATACAAGTTCACACGTTTGGTTAAAGTATCGTCAGCTGTGTCTGTAGTGAAAATGTGGAGTGCTTAGATTCGTCATTTACAACAACTACAACAATAAAGGTAAATAATTGTACACTGATATTTTATTATCGTAAACTATGATTGATTGATTATCCAACGAACGAGATATGATCCAACCGACAATTAGGCAAATTTCGCAGCTAAGATTTTTGTTTATTTAGTTTGAATATCATGCAGGGAAAAGGAATTAAATGTTTACAACAAAATGTAAGAAAAAGTATCTTGGCACTGAATGAGCTTCAAGCTTCTATAAAAGACAACCCACCAGATATCATCCTAATACAGGAACCTTATCTGATTGATAGAGATGTAATTTTCGATTTGGAATCTCAAATAGTGCATTCAACGACAGATGAACAAATTTATACTGCAACGATCTTTATGAATAAGAGTTTAAAATTTAATAAAATCAATAAATTCACAAACTCCTTTTGTACAACCACTTCTTTAAATTCAGCAAAATCAAATACTATTATCGCAAACTTTTATATACATCCACATAGATTTAATGACACTCATAGAAAATTTATCCAAGAGCTTCTGGAGACCTACAATCAACAACCTATTATACTATGTGGTGACTTTAATTCTAGACACCCAGTCTGGTTTGATCCGACAACAAACTCCAATGGTTTCAAATTCCACTCCATCATAGATGAACATAACCTATTTATTCATAATCTTAAGATACCCACCTGCCGAAATTCTAGCTTTATAGATCTTACGATTTCAAACAAAAAATCAATAGGTTTGGTACAAAACTGGAAGACGACTATATTGACGCACATTTCAGATCACGTAGCAATAACCTTTGACATTTATCACAATTTTAACAGGCAAAGGACAGTTCGAAACTCAACATGGAAATTTATAGAAAAAGATGCTGATTGGAAAACATTTACCGAAAAAATAGCAATACAAGACGTAGATAATATTATAACCATGATAAACCACGCGTCAAACATCAAAGATATTGACAACATTGTAAAGACTCTCACACAAATAATTAAAGAGGCAGCTTATCTGTCACTAAATGTCAAGACAAGAAGCGGAAATCATAAAACAAATACATACGGTGGGATGGGAAGCTGGAGAAAATGAAAAACGATTTCCACTATATTAGAAATTTGTATTACCGACATGGAAAGGTCCTTGAAAAGACCTATAAATCAATGAGAAATAAATATTTAAATAAAAGTAAAAAGGCAAAAAGAGCGAGTTGGAGAATTTTTATAGAAGAAAGTCATTCAAATAACTCATTTGGTAATGCTTATAGGATATTCAAGTCATTGAGATCGAAAAATAGAAATTTAGGATTACCACTAATAGATAATTTACCAGATCATTTAAAGACCGACAAAATAAAAAGTTTAATGAACGATCTATTTCAGGATATTGGAGGTTTGGATAAAGATGATCATATTTTGATTAGAAATTATACGCCTAAATATAAAAATAAAAGTAGTGTTTATATCGAATCTAAGGAAATAGAGGAAACAATTTTAAAAACAAATATTAAAAAAGCACCGGGCCCTGATTACATTAGTAACAATATGATTAGACAGGCTAAAATAAAAATAATCCCAATTCTGCATAAATTATTCAATAAATGTATAGAAATGGGATATTATCCGGATGAATGGAAAAAATTATTCTTAAAAATAATTCCAAAACCAGGCAAAACGAATTATGAAATAAATAAAAGTTATAGACCTATATCATTGACATCTAATCTATCTAAAACATTTGAGAATATAATAAAAAATAAATTAAGTAACTATTATTTAGAGAATAATTTAATGAGCTCAAGGCAGCATGGTTTTATGAAATCTAGATCAACAATTACTGGAATGGATAAAATTATAGAAACTATATTGAAACATAAACAAAAAGAATTGACTTCCTTGATAGCTATAGATATTGCGGGTGCATTCGACAATGCATGGTGGCCTGCTATTATAAAAAGAATGGATAATGATGATGTTCCTTCAGATTTAATACGGATCATAAAATCTTATTTGAATAATGAAAGGGAGGTGAAATTTACATACGAATCAGAAACTTTTTATAAGAAACTAACTAAAGGATGTCCACAGGGTGGACCTTTATCTCCACTTCTATGGAATATTTTGCTAAATGATTTGTTGATAAATTTTGATTCAATGAATGCAGATATTATATGTTATGCAGACGACGTTACAATAATTTGCTGGAATAAGACTATTGAAGGACTAAAAACCGCAAGTGAATACACCTTAAATTATGTGATCCAATGGTGTAATAGAAATAAATTAACGATCAGTACAGAGAAGACTAATATGCTATACCTACATAACAGACAAAAAATACCTATTAAGGTTAATAACAATATAATAATGCCGGTCAAGCAAGTAAAAATTCTGGGAATGAAATTTTCTAATCACAAATGGAAAAACAAAGTTAACTTTACACCGCATGTTAATGATATTCTGTGTAAGGCAGGACGTATGAAAAATTTATTATGTTCACTAAGTGGCAATATGTGGGGTTTAGACACTGAAAAGAGGTTAACTTTATTCAAAGCAATCATTAGGCCTGTACTTACATACGGTTCTGAAATTTGGTTCAAATATTTAAACAATCGTTGTAAACAAAAACTGAACTCCATGCAGTACCAGATCATTTTATGGGCAGTTAGAGCATACAAAACCACTTCATCAAACTGTGTGCATAGCTTGGCAAAAATTCCACTCCTAACAGATTATATAGAATCCAGAATAATCAAATTTGATCTAGCTCAAATGTCTATTGAAGATCTAATTACTTACGAACCCCATGCTCCAAGTATAGTCAAATCATTCTTACACGCAAAAATGAATGAAATTTTTGAGAACACTAATGAAATTTTCAGAAGCTTTTTCGTATTAGGAATTCCAAGATTTTTCCGTCCAAATTTTTATAATATCCAATTCATTACAGATCATGGCAATTTTGGGAAATTTTTGGCAACTATCGGCGCCGTGAAGGAACCAGGATGCTTCTGCGGAGGTGAAATTCAAGACGCGAGACATCTACTTCTGGAGTGCCCAATTTTCCGGGATTTTAGGGAAAATAGATTTGGTCGTATTGGACAGCTTGATGAATTTGTAGACAAAAAAGAAAAGTATAAAAATTTTGATCAATTTTGTAAATACATATACAACTTTCTCTTGAATTGGAAAAAAGAGAAGGAATCTTAGAAAAAAAAAAAGAACTGCGATGCTTGCTCTGTGTGTTTTGCTTTGTTGTTTGTTTTTCTCTTTGGACAATTTTCTTTAGTTAATTTATGTAAAATAATGAATTGAACAGGATTGTATATAGCCGTATTGCTGTAATGCAGTGAAATGTATTGGCGCAAATATCCCTGAGTTTGGGATATCGCGTTTCATGATGTTAATAAAGTTAATTAATTAATGATTGATTGATTAATTGTTAGATTGACACAAAAGTTGAGAAACTGAGTTTATAGGTTATGTCATACTATTGATAAATGTTGATAGTGTTAAGTAAATTATTAGTTTAAAATTAATTAATTAATTAATTATTATTTTACAAATTTTAAATAGTTTCAAATTTATTTAGCAAAAATTTGAACCTTCGATCTGAATAAATGTTTTGATTTTCGAATTGATTCTTTAAAATTACAAATATTAAGAAAAAGTGGCAGATATAAGAAAACTTTATTTAAACTGTGTTGAGCAAGAATTTTAACATCTAATTTAAGTAAATGTTTTAATTTTCAACTTCATCATTCACAATTACAAATTTTATTTAATTTCAAATTTATTTAGCAAAAATTTGAACCTTCGATCTGAATAAGTGTTTTGATTTTCAAATACCAACGCGGCTGGTGGAGTGGCGATCTATCGTAAATTATCATCGACATCTACGGCGGAAGTGTTCCAAGTTGTGATTACAGACGTAACTCGTGTCATTAAAACCAAGGGTGACATGTGCATGACTGAAGTTACTTGCTTCGCCGCTAATACTAGCTTCAAGTTTATACTCGGTGCTGTATATATTCATCCAGGAGCTAGTATGCAGTATATTGGAATGTTACTATGGTAAGGACTCGGTCCGTACATTCACAACAGCCAGTACGTGCCACCGTTCGTGCAAGTTGATTCTAGTATACCGATTCTTCTGTGTGGTAATTTTAACAAAAACGTAAAGCCTGACAACTCGTTTCTTAATTTCATGAAAAATACGTATAATCTTGATTGCGTATCAAACGTTTCTAAGTCAACTACGTTAAAAGGAACAACTATCGACTTGACTTTCGCAAGACACATTACAGCAGAAACACTTCCTTTCATTTCATATTTCTCCTATCATCGTCCTATCCTCAACAAAATCACTCAAATAGGAATTAGTTAAGTTTAAGTTTACATGTACAATGTTTTAGTAAACAAAATATATTTCTATAGTTAAAATTTGTGCAATTCTTATTTCATTCAATTCCTTGTTCCTATTGTGCAATTTAATTATATTCATATCAATAAATATTCTACCGTTGTCACGTAAAATCTTCGCCCATAAAACCGACTTTACAGGCAACCATTTTTTTTAATTTGTTTTATTTATAAAAATATACAGAGCAGTCCTGGAAATTAATGAACGCACCTTGTATGTAAAAAACACATATTATTCATTGTTTAAATTATCATAAAACTAGGTTGCTCTTGTTGAGCGGTACCTAATAAAGTGATTTTGGAACCGAAGATTACACTAGAACATTAGCCCATCTTACAAACGGGTCTAGACAGCCAGGCCTTGCCTTATTAAATTTTAGCTAAATAAAGCTAGTAAAAAAATAAAATTAAGAATTTGTATATCACTAATATATGTTTAACTCCATCTAATGTAAAAAAAAGGGGTGAAATTGCTTAATTCAAGATAGAGTGTTTATATAGTTCTTCTATCAATTTATATGATAACGTCAGTCATTCTATACCCCCATTTCTATTTGTCATATAAACACATCTCTATATATACATAAAAACAATGTATGTATGTATGTTTGTCGGCTATACACGTCCACAATACGTAACTAATTTAGTGATATTTCAATAGTATATAGAGTTGAATCTAAAAAAATATATATGCAAATTTTCAGTCTATTACTTTAATATCATTGGAAGTATTAAAATATTATTAACACATTTTCCCTATTTCACTCGCAACTAGCGCCTCACTGCGGTAACTGCAAGAAGTAAAGTTGGGGAAGGATAGACCACGTGGGTCGACGGGGATTGGTGTAACAGGACGTTTCACAAGAGTGACCTTGGGTGACGTAATGACAGCGTATGGGCAAGAAATCACTTGCTATCATTTTATGTATATATTAAATTTAAAATATATCCATATAAAAAATCAAAATAATACAATTTTCAAATATCGTTGTGAAAATTTACATTTTTATCTTTATATTATAAAAACACACAAAGTTTGGAGCGGGACGTTTCATAAGAGTGATATCCACGGCGACAATTTATAATTGTAAGGAATAGTATTTGAATAAAAACATTTAATCGGGTAAAACCCGGGCGTTGCCCGGATCATTCGGCTATATAAATTTGAGCTATATATATTTATATAAATTTGAGCGTACCAGAATTTTTAAGTTGCTCACTCACGATGAGAATTCAATTTTTAGAAATATTTTTAATTAGGTCTTATTTTTGAAATTAAACCATTACTAATTTGATTGAAATGTATATATATTACATAAAAAAATTGATTTTCTGCTGATTTTGCAATTGGAGTAATATAGAACTACTAGCCGAGTGACCCGGGCAACGCCCAGGGTTTACCCAAAGGGCCTGCAGAGACTTTAAAAGTATAGATTGACCATGTTTTGATGTCCTGAACTATAGCCTATCATATAACAAACTGTAATTCGACACTATCAATAATTCGACACTTCCGATAATTCGACCGTTTTAAAAATCAAATTTACACAGTCGATTGTTGTTTAAATACAACCTTACCGGTAAAAAGGTATTACAGAGGCGATGACAGCCACTGAAAATGTACAAAATTTATGTATAGAGAAATGGGAGAATTTAGTGAATAAAAAGAAAAGTCCAAAATCTAAATAATTGATAATAGTGTATTAACACACAACTAATACAAAAAAATTCCTTTGAGGTAAGAAACTATAGACATTAGTAAAAAGTTTATGAAAATAAATAAAAAAAAAGAGGTTGTCAACTATATTGCAGAGGAGACTACTTATAAAAGGAATTAATCTAAAGGACTCATTAAAAATTAATTTCTATTTTTATTCATACATGGGTTCAACTTTATATGTAGTTTGTCCAAAGTTCAAACACGTGAAAAAGCCGCATAGAGCTGTCCATGCGTATGTAGCAAGAACCCAAATATTATTTATAGTCATAGCAAAAGCCAACTTTAGTGAAAACTGATGCCTCTTAAGAATGAAGGGAAGGCTGATATCTGACGGAGCAAAATATATTTTTGGCACCAATACAGTGTGTCCAACATTGGTCCCGGTCAGTATTTGTGCTTCAACTTTACTTGTATGCCATCCAAAGTTCACACACGTGAAAAAGCCACATAGAGCTTTCCATGCATAAATGCAGGCTTTGTAGCAAGAAACTCACTCTAGCAAAGGTTTGGCCTTAAGCCTTATTTATAGTCATAGGAAAAGCCAACCCTATTGGAAACTCTTGCCTCTTCAGAATGAAGGGAATGTTGATATCTGAAGGAGCCAAAGATGTTTTGACACCAATACAGTGTGTCCAACATTGGCCCCTGTCAGTATTTGTACCTCAAGGACATGAGAGCACATGCAGTGTATCACCATACATGTACCATTGTAAAGACCCTGCTTAAGATTAAAATTTCTCAGAAGCATAACAATAGCACCAACCTAGAGTATAACTTGTGTGGAGGCATTCTTCTGGGAGTAAGGCTATTGAAAAATTCAATAGGAAGTTATTTTGCTCCTCCACAATCTTACACTCCACACTGTTAACACTGAGGAAACACTGACTCGTGTTTGGTAAGCAATTTCAAGAAAGAAACTATAGGTATTGGTTGAAGAGTTTAAAAATATATTTTGAGTGAAAAAAAAGACACAAATCAGCAAATAAAATTGCAAACAATACTACTATATCACAGATAAGACAACATATAAAAGGAATGAATTCATTTAAATGACCTCATTAAAACTACATTTATAGTTTATATATAAAATATAACCTCGATAATTCGACCATGTTTTGTTGTCCTTACCTACAGCCTATTATATAACAAATTTAATTTGACACTATTGATAATTCGACCATGTTTTGTTGTCCTGACCTACAGCCTATCATATAAAAAACTGTAATTAGACACTCTCGATAATTCGACCATGTTTTGTTGTCCTGACCTATAGCCTATCATATAAAAAAACTGTAATTCGACACTCTCGATAATTCGACCATGTTTTGTTGTCCTGACCTACAGCCTATCATATAAAAAAACTGTAATTCAAGAGTTTGAAAATATATATTTTGAGTGAAAAAAAAGACACAAATCAGCAAATAAAATTGCAAACAATACTACTATATCACAGATAAGACTACATATAAAAGGAATGAATTCATTTAAATGACCTCATTAAAACTACATTTATCTATATATATAAAAATGGATGTTTGTTGGTTGGTCCGTGAGTGATAATCTTCTACATCGCTCAACCAATCGTGATGAAACTTTGGGAAGATGTTTAGTATACTACAGGGATGGTTTCTGGCTAATTACTCTTTAGAAATAACCTTTCGTTGCATTTTTATTTACATAAAACGTAAATTCACTCGCAATCTGCGCCCCTCTCGCGGCAGACGGGGGATGGCGGCGCGCGACGATTGGCTGCCGGCGCAGCACGTGACCTCCCTGCCCCCCCCCCCGCCGAGGAAATGAGATCTCCCGGCTGACGGCCGAGCAGCGCCCTCTAGAACGCGTGACGCTTTTGACGGCGCGGAGCGCTCCCGGTTGGACAGTTGCGCGGGGGCAGAGTGACCTCGCGGATGCCCTCCGGAACTACGGTCCATCTTCCATATGTAATATACATTTAATCGTGTGAATCCGGGCTTTGCCCGGGTCATTCGTCTACAAATTCGCAGTAGTTCACTAATTCAAACCAAAATTTCCATACATAGGTAAAAGAATACTGAGAAGACTGACATTTATTAATGCAGTGATTATAATAAATGATTACAATGAAGGGCTATATTTATTGTCTATATATATAAAAATCACTTTCAAATTTTTACGTAACGTTTCCAATCTCAATCCCGTTGGGCTTTAGATCGGCTAAAACATTTTTATCTTTATTTGTGAATATTAACTTTACTGTACTGAATAGTTTAGTATAATGTTAATTCAACATATTTTCAATTTAGCCACTGCAACGCGTGGCCGGGTTCGCTAGTAGTTTTATATATACAATATAACCTCGATAATTTGACCATGTTTTGTTGTCCTTACCTACAAACTGTAATTCAAGAGTTTAAAAATATAATATTTTGAGTGGAAAAAAAAACACAAATCAGCAAATAAAATTGCAAACAATACTACTTATCACAGATAAGACAACATATAAAAGGAATGAATTCATTTAAATGACCTCATTAAAATTACATTTATAGTTTTATATATACAATATAACATCGATAATTCGACCATGTTTGTGTGTCCTGACCTACAGCCTATCATATAACAAACTGTAATTCAACACTATCGATAATTCGACCATTTTAAATTTCAACAATTGTTTGTTGCTCAAATATAACTTCACTGCTAAAAGGTATTACAGAGAAAACTTCTGACATTGTAAATGTACAAAATGTAAATGTATGTATAGAGCAGGGGAATAATAAATAAAGACCAAAATCAAATTAATTGAAAATAAATAGATTATTGCAAAAAAAAAAATACAAAAAATATCTTTTTCTCATTTTCTTTATCTTCACTCAATCATATTAGAGTGTCAAGCTTGTAAAGCTTGAAATTAACAACCATCATGATTGGGTGAAGTAGAATGCGTCTGCCTTTGTCATCAAGACTGGGAGCACTACTCATGGCAGGCCACTGACTTAGCTCCAAAAGAATGTATCCCTGGATTAGGAGCCCTTACAAGGTACTATCAGCCGGGCCAGCTGAGCCCAGGGTTTTTTAGTGAGCTTGTTACTGCTCCCCTCCTCCTTTTTCATCCTGGCTTGGGACCGGCAAAGGCGGAGTTTTTTTTCTTCCAGGTGAGAAACTTTAGGCATTGGTGAAAAGTGTAAATATATATTTTGGAAATGAAAAAAAAAGGATAAAATAAATCAGAATATAAATTTACAAACTATATTTCAGAGGAGACGATTTATAATAGGAATTCATTTAAATGACCTCATTAAAAACTACATTTTATATATACTTGGGTTCAACTTTACATGTATGCTATCCAAAGTTCGCACACTTGAAAAAGTCACATAAAGTCGTCTGTGCGTAAACTCAGGCTCTTGTAGCAAAGGTTTGGCCTTGAGCCCTCTTTATAGTCATAGCGAAAGCCAACCTTAGTGAAACATAAAGCCCCTCTAGAATGAAGCGAAAGTTGGCATCCGAAGGGGACAAAGATATTTCAGACATTATACAGTGTGTTCAACTTTGGGTACTGTCAGTATATGTGCTTCAAGGACATGAGAGCACATGCGCTAGTACACCATACCTGTTCCATCGCAAATATCCTATAGGCATTGGTGAAAGTGTAAATAAATATTTTGGAAATGAAAAAAAAATTGCAGATATGACAACATATTAAAGGAATAAATTCATTTAAAAGACCTCATTAAAAACAACAATTCTATTTTTTTATATATACAATATAATCTAATTAATTCAACACACGATAATTCGACCATTTTTGATGTCTCGACCTACGGCCTATCATATGACAAACTAATTCGACACTTTCGATAATTCAACTATTTTGGAAATTCAAATTTCAACAGTTGATATTTGTCTAAAACCCCTATTATTAACAACATATTAGACGCCAGAGCGCAAAAATGTAGAAAACTGTATGTATATAATTGTATGCAAATAATTGTATGTATAGATCAATGAGTAAAATATTTTTTTTTGCTTATCCCTAGTACACGTGGTACAGGCCTTGATAATCATGGTGGGTAGAGTAGGCGACTGTTTTTACTGTAAGTAAACCACATGTCTAAACATGTGAAAAGCAGTTCGACTTTGCATGTACAAATGTGCCAGAGCCCCGTTTGATTACTTGCGCTTGCTGGTGGGGTTGGACTTTTGCAAGAATCAGAAGCCATTGGAGCATTTTTTTTATTTTTTCAGAAAAAAGTGCCCAATGCGGGAATCGAACCCGGGTCGTAGCGGTCGAAAACCAACGGCTTAGACCATCCTTCCACCAACCCCCAGTAAAATAAGTAAATAAAAAGAAGACCAAAAATAAGTGATAATAGTTTATTGAATAACAAATAAAATAAAAAAATCTTTCAGGTGAAAAATTATAGGCATTGGTAAAAAAGTAAACAAGAGAAATAGCAACTGGGGTTTTGTGTCTGCGGCGAGTCATATTAGCACGCCTAGCGGTTAGGGGAGTGAGTCTTCCACGGCCTTTTCGAGGCATGACAGAAGACGCTGGAAAAAAAGGTAAAATAAGAACCAAGCAGAGGAAAACTATAAAACTGAAAGCCAGGACAGGCATAAAAAGAAAATTCCAAGCATGTGAGGAAACAATTGATGAAAAAAAAAGGATTCCAAAAAAATACTGCAAAAAAGAAACCAGACACAAAAAGCAACAATTGAGTACACAAATACAGCATCAGCCTATTTATGAGAAGAAAAAAAAGACAGACACAAAAATGGAGCTAAATTCAAATGAAAAACTATAACAGATCAAGTAATCAAATCAGGCATTATGAAAGAAACTGCAAAAAAGAAAATCAGACACAAAAATGGAGCTAAATTCAAATGAAAACTATAACAGATCAAGTAATCAAATCATGCATTATGAAAGATACTGCAAAAAAAAAAAAATCAGACACAAAAATGGAGCTAAATTCAAATGAAAAACTATAACAATGTTATAAAAGAAAATAAGACCTAATCCAAATTATTTAATAAAAAAAAAAGGTCACACACTATTAAATTATTTGGATTAGGTCTTATTAATGAGAAAAAAAAGATGCCAAAGAGAGATGAAAAGATGCCAAAAAAGATAACCAGATACAAAAATTGTGCTAAATTCAAATGAAAAACTATAACAAACACTTATAAAAGATAATTATTATAGAATAAAAGTAATAATTCAATCTACAATTCGAAAAATAATATAACCTCAGCCTATTTATTAGAAAAAAAAACGTTGCCAAAGACATTAGGAAAGATACTGCAAATAGAAAACATACACAAAAATTGAGCTCTATTTAAATGAAAAACTATAACAAAGCACTTAAAAATTATAATCATAATCAAATGTATATATATATCAAATATATATATAAATTAGTAAAAGGTAATAAGACAAAAGAACGCATTTCAAAACAAAGGAATTGATGATGATAAATGCAAAAAATCTACGATTGTAAAATAGATTAAATTAAAAAATAAAAATAACTGTTAACATATTAGGAAAATAAAAACAGGCCTATCATACGAAGAAAAAAATAACAAAAATTTTGGTATATAGATCGTTATGTGTAGTTCAGAATCTTCGGAGGAGATAGCTCAGGACTTTACAATGGAAAACTCTGTTACGGTATTATCTATATAGATATTAGACTGCAGAGCGCAAAAATGTAGAAAACTGTATGTATATAATTGTATGCAAATAATTGTATGTATAGATCAATGAGTAAAATATTTTTTTTTGCTTATCCCTAGTACACGTGGTACAGGCCTTGATAATCATGGTGGGTAGAGTAGGCGACTGTTTTTACTGTAGGTACACCACATGTCTAAACATGTGAAAAGCAGTTCGACTTTGCATGTACAAATGTGCCAGAGCCCCGTTTGATTTCTTGCGCTTGCTGGTGGGGTTGGACTTTTGCAAGAATCAGAAGCCATTGGAGCATTTTTTTTTATTTTTTTCAGAAAAAAGTGACCAATGCGGGAATCGAACCCTGGTCGTAGCGGTCGAAAACCAACGGCTTAGACCATCCTTCCACCAACCCCCAGTAAAATAAGTAAATAAAAAGAAGACCAAAAAATAAGTGATAATAGTTTTATTGAATAATAAATAAAATAAAAAATCTTTCAGTGAAAAATTATAGGCATTGGTAAAAAAAGTAAACAAGAGAAATAGCAACTGGGGTTTTGTGTCTGCGGCGAGTCATATTAGCACGCCTAGCGGTTAGGGGAGTGAGTCTTCCACGGCCATTTCGAGGCATGACAGAAGACGCTGGAAAAAAAATTTAAAATAAGAACCAAGCAGAGGAAAACTATGAAACTGAAAGCCAGGACAGGCATAAAAATAAAATTCCAAGCATGTGAGGGAAACAATTGATGAAAAAAAAAAAAGGATTCCAAAACAATACTGCAAAAAAGAAACCAGACACAAAAAGCAACAATTGAGTACAGCATCATCCTATTTATGAGAAAAAAAAAAAAAAAGACAGACACAAAAATGGAGCTAAATTCAAATGAAAACTATAACAGATCAAGTAATCAAATCAGGCATTATGAAAGAAACTGCAAAAAAGAAAATCAGACACAAAAATGGAGCTAAATTCAAATGAAAACTATAACAGATCAAGTAATCAAATAAGGCAATATGAAAGATATTGCAAAAAAGAAAATCAGACACAAAAATGGAGCTAAATTCAAATGAAAACTATAACAGATCAAGTAATCAAATCAGGCATTATGAAAGACACTGCAAAAAAGTAAATAAGACACAAAAATGGAGCTAAATTCAAATGAAAACTATAACAAATTAATAAAAGAAAATAAGACCTAATCCAAATTATTTAATAAAAAAAAAACGTCACAAACTATTAAATTATTTGGATTAGGTCTTATTAATGAGAAAAAAAAAAGATGCCAAAGAGAGATGAAAAGATGCCAAAAAAGATAACCAGATACAAAAATTGTGCTAAATTCAAATGAAAAACTATAACAAACACTTATAAAAGATTTATTATAGAATAAAAGTAATAATTCAATCTACAATTCGAAAAATAATATAACCTCAGCCTATTTATGAGAAAAAAAAAACGTTGCCAAAGACATTAGGAAAGATACTGCAAATAGAAAACATACACAAAAATTGAGCTCTATTTAAATGAAAAACTATAACAAAGCACTTACAAATTATAATCACAATCAAATGTATATATACTAGACGAATGGCCCGGGCAACGCCGGGTTTTACCCGAGTGCGTATATATTTTAAAAACGTTTTAATTCAAATACTATTCGTTACAATTATAAATTGGCGCCATGGATGTCACTCTTGTGAAACGTCCCGTTCCAAACTGTGTGTTTTTAAAATGTTTCAATTAAAATACTATTCGTTACAATTATAAATTGGCGCCGTGGATGTCTCTCTTGTGAAACGTCCCGCCCCAAACTGTGTGTGTCTTGAAAATATAAAAATAAAAATGTGAATTTTCATAAAGATTTCATCATGTCGATTTTTTTTTTGCATTTCACCTACTAAATCGATAGAGATAATTACATTTGCAACATGAACTTAGGTATATTGACTAAATAGAAAACTGCATAGTAATAAAGATCATTTTTTAAAGGCACCATATCGTTTTTTTTTTCAATAAAATCGAAACAAAAATTAACGATAAATAACGATAATTGCCTTAAAAAGAAATTGCCTTAAAAAAAAGAAACATTCGCGGTGATTTTGTCTTGCATTCGTTTATACAATTATTGGCTTCAAACAGACAAACAGACAGAATAAGGCAAATATATAAGTAGATATATATATCAAATATATATATTATAAATTAGTAAAAGGTAATAAGACAAAAGAACGCATTCAAAACAAAGGAATTGATGATGATAAATGCAAAAAATCTACGATTGTAAAATAGATTAAATTAAAAAATAAAAATAACTGTTAACATTAGGAAAATAAAAACAGGCCTATCATACGAAGAAAAAAAATAACGAAAATTTTGGTATATAGATCGTTATTGTAGTTCAGAATCTTCGGAGGAGATAGCTCAGGACTTTACAATGGAAAACTCTGTTACGGTATTATCTATATAGATTACTTGCCGATGCTGATCATACCGAGGATTGGAATACATGATTGGGATTGCAGTCGTGATAAAATAACAAAAATCTTTAGATCAATATTGCTTTAATTTATCTTAATAAAATATTTAAACATAAATAGAGAAAAGTACTACCTGAATTAAGGCGTGAGAATAAAGAAAACAAAATTTTATTTACATAATTACAAAAATATTTGAGCTGAGCCGGCCAAAGGGAAACAGAAATATCTTTATTAACGGGGCTGCTAACCAGAATGGATGATTTTTGACCCAATGGACCTATAAAGCGGAATGTTCTTTGTATATATTCTGCTTTATGTGTCTGTAGTGATGGTTGTTGATGTGCTGTGTTGGTGTGGCTGGTGGAAAGGCTGCTGATAAAATTATAATTAAAATTATTATTTTAAAGCAAGAAATTAGAAAGAGAAAAGAAGCAACGGTTGAAATAACGGCCGTTGGAGTTTTAGCCCTAGATGTTTACCGCTGCAGTGTGGCCAGATCAAGTGTGTCGGAAGAAGCCAGCCGCTAGAAAGTTCTGGATGACGCCCGCGCATGCGTAGTGAAGTGTTCGCAAAAACACGTGCTTGCCGAGGCAAAGTGGGGCCGCCATCTTTCTGCCCGTATGTGTTTTGAAGCTTTGTCCCACTTCGCTGAAGCAAAGTGCGGTCGCCACACTACTCCCCCTCCAGTAGGATCTTTAAAGATCCTATGAAGTCGTAGAGGGAACTCTTGGTAGGGTGCCTTGTTGGGTTGGGATCTGGTCTTGGGGGCTTGAGGGAGGCACCTGTCCTTTTCAAATGTTGTCTGGATGTAATGGGTGGCGACCATCTTGTTAGCTTGCAGGGACACGATGGGTTGCTCAGCGATAGGTGTAGTCGCCGCGAGTACCGGTGGAGCTATTGGTATTAGGGAAGTAGTGACTCTTGCTTCAATGGGAGGTGATGACTGTTGGAGAGAGTTTTTGAGGTTGGAGAGGTTGTGTTACCGAAGTTTGGGCGGGCTGCAAGTGGAGAGGAGTCGTTGCAGCTGCGTTATTGGTTTCTTCTAGGGAGAGTAGATGTTTCTGGTCGCAAGATGGAGGCAAGGCTCTTCGTGAGAAGGCGGCTGCTGGGACAAGGGATTGTCACTGTGCACTGGGGTGGAGAAAACAGTTTGCAGAGGGGGCACGAGATGGTGTTTGAAGGCAGGTTGGAGCAGATCGATGAGGAGTCCAGGGATGAAGAGTTACTCAGAGAGCTGGAGGGAGAAGAAAAGTTGGAGCTTGAGTTGGTGTCTTCAACGTTCTGGGCTGTAGTCACCGGGGCAGTTGTTGTGACATTCATGTCACGGGGTAAAATCCGTCTGCTTCAAGTGTTGGAGGCTATTGGAGGTGGGGAGTACAGGGATCACAGTGCTGAGATGGAGGTGGCTTAGACAATTCGACCAGGATAATCGAGGGTCCCTGATCAGCAATGGGCTTAGTTTCTGAGACTTGAGCTGTTCTTACCTGGCGTGACCGGCCAAATCCCAGGAGAAGTCGTTCTTTGAGCGCCGTATATTTTCCTGAAACTGGTGGGTTCTCTACAATGTCGAAGACGCAGATGAAAGCCAGTTCATCCAAATTAACGATTATTGTGTTATACTTGAAATCGCTCGTCGCTGGCGATGTTTGCAAAATTAAAGGCAGCTTCCAGTTGGTTGAGCCACAATGGAATGTCTTTGGGCAAGAAGGGTGGAGCTCGAAAAATCAGTTTTGATATTTGAGATGGGGTGAGTTCCATCGTGAATGTTTGAGCTTCCTTGATTTGCCCTTGACGTTGGCAGTTAATTCTTCATTCGAGTCGTCCGGCTCACCAATTTGTAGTGATGGTTGTTGATGTGCTGTGTTGGTGTGGCTGGTGGAAAGGCTGCTGATAAAATTATAATTAAATTAATTTATTTTAAAGCAAGAAATAGAAAGAGAAAAGAAGCAACGGTTGAAATAACGGCCGTTGGAGTTTTAGGCCCTAGATGTTTACCGCTGCAGTGTGGGCCAGATCAAGTGTGTCGGAAGAAGCCAGCTGCTAGAAAGTTCTGGATGACGCCCGCGCATGCGTAGTGAAGTGTTCGCAAAACACGTGCTTGCCGAGGCAAAGTGGGGCCGCCATCTTTCTGCCCGTATGTGTTTTGAAGCTTTGTCCCACTTCGCTGAAGCAAAGTGCGGTCGCCACATGTCCATCGGGGCTCAAAAAGCATCCATTCTGGTTAGCAGCCCCGTAAATAAAGATATTTCCGTTTCCTTTTGGCCGGCTCAGCTCAAATATTTTTGTAATTATGTAAAGAACTAGCCGAATGACCCGGGCAATGCCCGGGTTTTACCCGATTAAATGCTTTTATTCAAATACTATTCGTTACAATTATAAATACAGCAATATTGTCATCATCATTTTATGAATAAAAAACAACTACTTTTTTTCCCAGAACCTGTCAATTTATTTTTCTTGACTAAAAATCCGAAAAATATCTTTTCCAGATTTTTCTCTATATCCTGTTAAAACACGTTTTACATGTCCATTAGGTCAGCTGATATTACCTCCCATCTTCACCGCTAGAGGCGCTGCTTGCGAGCGAAAGGGCAAATTTGCCACGCAATTTGCAAATAACTTGTATACATACTTGTATACTTGTGTACCTAGACCATAAATCTGTAGATAGACAGGAAAAGCAAATATATTTTAATAAAATAAATGAGTTTTAAAAATTGTAAAAAAAAAAAAAAAAAAATGCATCGGCCGGGAATCGAACCCGGGGCGCCCGCGTGGCAGGCGAGCATTCTACCACTGAACCAAAAGCAAACGGTGAAAGAATTAAGAAAGAATTGTGCATGACGCTGATTACTGTATATATTAAATATTTTGTTTTCTTTATTCTCACGCCTTAATTCAGGTATTGATCTTCTCAATTTATGTTTAACTATTTTAATAAGGGAAACAACAACAATGGATTATATAAAGGAAAAGCGCGACCTCTGGCGATCAATTTAACAGAGTAATTTTTTCTATAAATTATAATTTTAAAATAAAATATAATTTTATATAACATATATATATAAGGTTGATCAGATCTTATATATTTTAAAACAATAAAACACCTGAATATTTGAAAACTTGTAAATATTTATTAACCTCAAAATGTGCGAACATAAAAACCTAACTACTCTCACGTCAATACAATTTTCTATTACATAATTAAAGAATCCTTAGCGCCCCGATTTCTATAATGTGTGGGCAGCGGAAAATAAGTTTAATAATAAATAAAATAAAATTTATACTACACTTCTTTAGTCTTCTGTCTTAAAATAATTCTCAATCGTTGTGCCTTTCATATTTGCTGCAATTATGCAGTTCTTTATTTTCCTGTTTAATTTTTGTAGGCATAATTTTTTTATGGGATAAACTTGAAACACTCTTTTTTTTCCCACATTTTTTGATCGCTTCGCTCTCCATTTGTTGCATTAACAACCTTTTGTACCTTTTCATATTTCATATTATATTTCAGGGAACGTCTCTCTCGTTTACTTCATTTTGAAATAAAATATCGCGTAGGAAATGACAAAATACCCACGCATACAGCTTTAATAAGACCGCCGGTCTTATACAGATTCACCATAAGAAGAAATCATAGATGGAGCTCCTATACTCCAGGCATGGCTGAGCCCAAATAACCTGCAGGTCCGATATAAAAATACAAATCTCCGAATGACACGGAATTTCTAAACAATTAAAATATTTACATTTGAATGTAATTCTACTGTCCTATAAGCTTATGTCCATAGTTTTCTTGAAAACCATTTCTGAGATTCCATCCTTCAGTGCTGCCTATATAAGCAGAATCGTCCAATACAGTATTAGAGCTCTGAGAAGCGGTCTGGTGGATTAAATTGGCGAAATCGCTGGGAGGGTTCACCACTGATGATCCAAGCCCTCCCAATATATTTTTCATCGCAGTAAGGGCAGTAGAAGTTTGTATTGCGTATAAAAGGAACATTCGTGATTTTAAATCCTTTCATTTTATATGTATAGAAGGCGCGCTATTGCTTTGTGTTAATTAAAATATGTAAAATATAGGTGAAGGGCCCATTCAACGGGGTCTACAATCACATCCAGTTCTTATTGAATTTTTATCTTAATCAATATAAAAAATGAAATAGAACCACTAAGTACGATAGTGTCTACAAAAAAAGTCGGTGGACGAGTGGGTAACACCCTCGATTCCCTACAGTCATGAACCGGGATCCCGCGTTAACATTTTGCTTAATATGTGAATAACCATCGCATATTATTCATTGTTACAAAAACCACTTAATTACAGAACACTTAATTACAGAGCCAAAGTGTTTTTTAGGGAGAGGTGTCTTCCTACTGGAGAGTTGCTAAATAGTAAAAATGGTAATTTTGCAAATGAAAACTGTTCTCTGTAGAGAGGTGTCCTCTAGCGTGAGTGACCTCTCATGAAGGGTTCTACTGTATTACTTAATGGTGACAGATAATTTGAGTTTTTCTTGATATTTGACAGTTTTTTTTTTGGCTTGTAATTCCGAGGTTTTGCATAGGGGACTGGATTTCTTCCCCTGAAGTTGTGAACAATCGCTAAAAAAATCAAGTCTACTCCCAAAATTTTCAGAGTCAAATCATACAACACATAAGAATTAAAAAGAAATATAGAAATTAGTTAATTACCGGCAACCCTGAATTCTGAAAATTTGTACACTTGCATTGTTAGTTGTACCAAGCGCGTATTGAAAATTTTCAAATTTCTATCTCGCCTGGAAGCATATTAAAATTAAATTAAAAGGAAATTTGGAATTTAGTCCATTCATTACCACCTTGACAACCCAGAAGTCTCAAAATTGTTCAACTTGTATTATAATCAAATTTGAACAAGTTTACAAAATTTCATACTTCATGTGCTCTGGAAGTAAATTATAAATTGATTACAAGATTTTTGGACAGACAGACATGGAAGCAAGTTAAATAAAAGCTTTTTACAAAAAAAAAAGACTTAAAAGTAATTAAGTGTCCTTTACTTGCATAGGGAGAGAAAATACATTTTCCAATGAGTAAAGTACATGAAACTTCTGTTCACAGATTATGATTAAGAGTTAAATGGTTCGATGTTTTGAAACCAAAATGGCCGTTTTCGAGGATTATTTCAAGATTCCTTTGAATAGTTGTTCTTAAAAATTTAACCTTAACTTCCTTTCTTCCCTGATAGTTTAACCTGGGCATCAACAAAGCCTTTAAACATGAATCATTATTAGGTTTCTATGCCAATTAATTATTGATAAAACAATTTTCAAAAAGTTTTTATTGAAATGCACAAAAAGGAGAAAATAAATCTTTCAGCCTTTTCGCCATTAAACAGTCAGATTTATACGATGCATTACCGCGTCATCTATCATAAGAAATATAAACTATTTTGACGCGTAGGATTTTTCTCGAATTAAAAAAAAAAACATTCTACTGCCCTTACTGCAGTGATGAAATAATGCCTGGCTCATCAGTGGTGAACTAGGTCCTCACATTATTTTATAAATGTAGTAAGAGCAGTAGAAAAGTGTTTTAATTCAAAAAAGAATCATACGCAACAAAAGAGTTAATATTTCTTATAATCATATCTATCTACTTATATAATTGCCTTCACTGTGTGAAGTTCACGGATAGATTTTGGTCAGAATGGATAAAATAAAAAAAAGTGTCAAGGGATGGTATTCGAACCCACGACCTTCCGCTTACCGGGCAGATGCCATGACCACTAGGCTACCCTGGACATATTTTTCCTTTCATAAAGTTAAGAATAAAAGAATAAATATTTTAATATAAGAAAAAAATATAATATTCATTAAATAGGTATTTAATTTTTAGTATCTCATTTATATTTATTCGAATTTTATATTTGAACGATAGGCTCATTATTTCTTTTGATGTTTATATATCGCATATACCGTTTTGCACAATTATTTAATCTTTTTTATATAAAGTACAATACTTAAATGAAAATATGTTTCTTTTACAATCAAATTATAATTGTAACACACAGTTTGGAACGGGACGTTTCACAAGAGTGACATCTATGGCGCCAATTTATAATTGTAACGAATAGTATTTGAATTAAAACGTTTTTAAAATATATACGCACTCGGGTAAAACCCGGGCGTTGCCCGGGCCATTCGTATAGTATGAGTATAAAAATATAAAGGGGGGAATAAATATCGTATATTGAGTGAAGAGTTCAAATATTTAGTGAAACATAAAAACTTGCTTATCAATTGTTCCATATTAAATCTGAAATTCATGCAAAATTTATTGCTTGATCGTGCAAGTTTCTTATGACGTGCATTATCTATTGGAGTAAATTATTTTTTGATATTATTGATATTTTTAATCCTGGATTTGTGGCTAATGACCCTTTCTTCAATAATCAAGGAAAGCCAATCACGTTTCATTCTGGGCATTCTTCAGAATGGAGACGACGGTAACTAAATGGCCTAAAAACTGAAGTTACCTTTTCCTAAAAATTATTTAGTCGGAAAATTTGCATGAAATATTTTCACAATTTGCATGCTTTACAGGTTACTATTCTAGTTTCAGAATATTTTACCAAACACTGCTTCAGTTGATGGAATTCCATTTAGTAAATGCTCCAAAGGAGATTATAGGGTATATCGTTTTATGAGGAAAATTCAAAAACTTGATTCAATTAATATTATAGTATACATTAGTTAACGTTGCTTCAGATCATAAATGACTTATATATCAAGGTAAACTAATTAAAAGGTTTAAAAATTGCTGTTCGATCACAAAAGAGGCCCATTTTATCTTTTAAACTCTTCATATACAAGTGCATTAATTTATACTTGTAGAAGCCTATTTAAGGAGTCCATTTCTATAAAGTCTTTATTTTTACATGACACTAAAGACCTATTACAGTAGAACCTCCATGAGAGGACACTCACGCTAGAGGATACGTCTTTATAAAAGACAGTTTTAATCGCCAAAATTACCATTTTTATTATTCAGCTACA
Source organism: Cordylochernes scorpioides (assembly GCA_030710605.1). Lineage (NCBI taxonomy): Eukaryota > Metazoa > Arthropoda > Arachnida > Pseudoscorpiones > Chernetidae > Cordylochernes > Cordylochernes scorpioides. Next base: position 50,825,901 of record CP092869.1, on the reverse strand, counting down.
CTCCGGTAAGCTCTCCCTAAAGGACACTTTGGCTCTGCAATTAGGTGTCCTTTACATGGAGGTTCTACTGTATTAGGTTAAAATTATTTTGGGGAAGGGAAAAGGGTAGGACACCAACGTTTGAAAACTCAAGATTCTATTTCTTTTATATACATATTCAAAACGAGAGAGATTTATTTTTACTGCCTAGATGAACATATTTAGGCACACAGATCAATAAACATAGTAAATAGTTAATAATTCTGCCATGTGAGCATCTGATCAGAGAAAGGAAAATTTTACTAAAGATTTTCGTTTTATCAAAAAAAGAGAGAAATAGAATGACATTTTTCTTTCAAATTGTAAAAAAGCAAAATTACCTCATGCCCTTTCCACGATACAAATTTTGACCTTGAATAAAAGTTGGTTCACAAAAAGAGAAGGTTCATTTTGTGTACACATATTTATAATAAGACAATTTTACTTTTCTAATTTTTACTTATTTACATACTGTTTCTCATTTATAATTATAATGACAGTATATTGGAACTTTTGTTATTTTTTTCTAACCGAGCTATAAAAAGACTAGAATAAAATAATTCAACGTATAGTAAAAAAGCATACTTATTGATTTATTAATAAATACTCTATTTATATTGTGTAATTCTAAAAAGGGATATTTACAAAATGTTTTTGTGTTTTTATTTGTTAACTTTATAACATCATAATAAAGGGTTATTTAAATTCGTATATTACAGTCTCATGGGTAAGATTTCGAAATTAAACAATGATCAGACTTAAATGTATTTCCAACATTCTCCATTTGAAGAGAATTGGCCAAGGGGAAGGTTCCTTTGACATCATCAAGAGCTTGAAAGCACATAAGTAGCCAATAGGAAGGCACTATTCTCTCATTGTTCTCTGGGAATACGACAAGAGAATCAGCAATAGTATGAGTCTTACTATTGTCATTAGTTTCAACCAAAATTCCTCCAAGTCTTTGTATCAAATATTCGATAGGTTCCCGCAAATGTTCGTCGAATAGTGAATGGATGGCAATGCGGCAACCTTTAAGGACACGTGGAAGCAAATTTTCCATCACCATGGTAACAGGAGGTATTGGAATTACTGTACGAAGAATGAAGAACTCTGCGTGAATCTTGGTGAGGGAAGCTTGGATTTGAGGAAGGGCATCATCTACCAAGATTTTTGGGAAGGCTCTAGGAAAGGAGTAAGGTGTATAGTGGGTGATCAGTCTGAGGTTTGGGACGTTTTGCCATACAGTGTCTGTATTATCTACAATGTAGACCATATCTTCTCCTAGTCCGAACATCTTTTTCAACACTCCAACTTTGCTCTTTTCATTCCTTATCATTTCCCTGCTAATTATTGTTGAATTAAAATAAATTCCATTTTTATCCAGTGCAGAAACCATTTCCGTAGCATAACTCAGGTTCCCCATAGTACACAAATATATATCAAAAATCTTAGACATCTCTTCCAAGAAAGAATGTACATTGGGACGGACTATACTTTGAACCTCTCCTAAATCTATATCAGCCTTCTTCCTTGGGCGACTCACTGGTTTTCTCCCAGGTTGTGCAAATATAGATTGAACTAGTGTGTGGTCTAAATCTAACAATAGAATTAGCTTCTTGTTTTCAAGAAGATTCTCAAAATAGGATATCGGCTTCTGGATAAAATTTGTCAAACTTAAAAATTTTCTTAATAATGTTAACATTTTTGTGTGAAATAACATGAATTTTTTATATTTTAATTACTTAAAAAAACTAAGGATGTTTTGAAATACTTATAAGAGAGAATTGAAAATCATTCTGAATCTGTTTTTTTTTCAATGAAAATAATATTTAATAAGAATAAATCCATTTATTTTATTTGAAAAAAAAATGAATTGGTAAATATTGCAAATATTATGAAATTTAAAATTGAAATTCAATTTCTGAATATATATATTGTAATCTATATATATAAAATTAAATGTCTGTCTGTCTGTTTGTTTGTACTCTATAGATTAAAAAACCATACATCCAATCGCCGTGAAAATTTGGGATATTATTAGGTATATCCCCGGAAAGGTTTTTGAAAAATAATTTCTTGAATATCTTGAATATCCTTAGAGTTATTTGCAGATTTGTAGATTTAACTCGCAAGCAGCGCCACCATTGCGACGATGATAACAAGTTTTTTATCTATAAGTTTTATTATCACTAAGTTTATTATCTTAAAGATTATTTATCAAAAGTAAGATTATCTCAGGATGACACTGCAAATTATTTGAGACAAAAATAATGATACAATTCAAGGCGAAGATACTATTCCTTTAACTTCCAATTACCGAGGAAACCAATTAATATTGATTTTATTCAACTTATCGAGTATTTTTCAAGGGACCGGGAAAAAATGCTCACTAGATAAAACGATGATTTTGTAATGTAGAAGACTAGAAAAGACAAAATTCAGGAAGACACGGCACACAGGGACCGGGAAAAAGTGTTCACTTTATCGAGAGATTCAAATTTACGAGTTTCAAATTATCAAAATATATATATATATATTTTTTATAAGTTTATAGAGAATTGTTTTAACAAATGTTCGTTAGACAAACCTTTACTCGGGTAAAACCTCGGGCGAAGCCGGGTACATCCGCTAGTCTCTATATATATAAAAATGAATGTATGTGTGTGTGGTCTGTTTGTCCTTTATGCCTGACCAAACCACTCATTGGAACGCCATGAAACTTTGGGAAGTTATTTAGTATAGTACTGGGAAGGTTTCTAGCAAATAAAATTTTTGAAATAACTTTTCGCTTTAAAATAATCAAGATAAATATTCTAATTTATCTGTTATAATTCAACAATCTGCTCTAAATATTATCATGATGATACGATGATTTTGTAATGTAGAAAATTAGGAAAGACAAAATTCAGGATGACACGGCAATTTATTTGAGACAAGAATATTGATACAATTCCAAGGCAAGATACTATTCCTTTAACTTCCAATTACCTAGGGAACCAATTAATATTGATTTTATTCAACTTATCGAGTATTTTGAAGGGACCAGGAAAAAATGTTCACTTTATCGAGAGATTTGTTAGACAAACCTTTACTCAGGTAAAACCCGGGCGAAGCCGGGTACGTCCGCTAGTATATTATAATTAATATATACAGTTATCAGCGTCATAATCAATTCTTTCTTAATTCTGTCACCGTTTGCTTTTGGTTCAGTGGTAGAATGCTCGCCTGCCACGCGGGCGCCCCGGGTTCGATTCCCGGCCGATGCATTTTTTTTTTTTACAATTTTTAAAACTCATTTATATTATTAAAATATATGTGCTTTTCCAGTCTATGTACAGATTTATGGTCTATGTATACAAGTATACAAGTATGTATAAAAGTTATTTGCAAATTGCGTGGCAAATTTGCCCTTTCGCTCGCAAGCAGCGCCTCTAGCTGTGAAGATGGGAGGTAATATCAGCTGATCTAATGGACATGTAAAACGTGTTTTAACAGGACATAGAGAAAAATCTGGAAAATATATTTTTCGGATTTTTAGTCAAGAAAAATAAATTGGCAGGTTCTGGGAAAAAAGTAGTTGTTTTTTATTCAGAAAATGATGATGACAATATTGCTGTATCATATTTGATTATCAGATACAAAATTATATCCGGAAAAATTCCAAAAAGCAGAGACCACGGGTGAAGCCAGTTCATTTTTAGTATGCAGGAACAAAATTCTAACAGAAAAACATCATTCGAGCAGAAGACACAAAGCCAGATCATCTCTTTATAAAAATATCGCTTCTCAGACACAAAGTTTGGAGCGGGACGTTTCACAAGAATGACATTCACGGCGCCAATTTATAATTGTAACGAATAGTATTTGAATAAAAACATTTAATCGGGTAAACCCCGGGCGTTTCCCGGGTCATTCGACTAGTATATACTTTTATATCATATGTACTATAGTATAATAAACAAAATTGTATAAACAATTTAAATCGCCACTTCGGCCATCATGTAATGCATGACAAAATATTTGAGTGACAGCCGGCAGCAGGACAGGAAAAGGTCCGAAAAACATTTCGGGGTTACCAGGTGTGCCCCTTCTTGCTCAAATAGATCAGTCCCTCTGGAGACACGATGATTGACAGACCCATCTACACAGACCTGCTTTGACTGGCGTCGCCTTCACTTTCTCGCCCGCCATCTATGTGGTGACATGCAACATGCCTTGTCCTTTTGTGCAATACCAATCACGTCTGAACCCACTCTGAACATTGTGAGCACCACGGTTGAAATTAACATGCCTCACTACAGAGTCATCCTACAGATAAAACTACATTAAAACATATATATTTAATTTATAGAATATATAAATTATAATTTGACAAGTCAAAGGAATTAAGTTTTTATAAATTAATATAGTCTCTGTCCCTTTATATAAACATTATATTTATGCCTATCTCCACACAACCCTAACTTCTTGGAACAAACACAACTCTCAATTTGTAAGGCGCCTATTCCTGACAATAATAATTCCTCATAATTTATAGACATAGGTTATATGTAATTTGAACTATTTTTGAGGCTTCTCTCTGATTATTTTCGAAAAGAATCATACACGTCGAAATTAGTTTAAATTTCCCATAACAGATGGCGCTGATATACCATATTGGATATAAGTAGATATAAAGCAATAACGCGCCATCTATATATAACAAATGAAAACATTAAGACGCGAATGTTATTTCTAATCTTCTATCTAACCATCTTTCTTATAATCAGAAATGACAGCAATGATGCGACAATAAAAAGAATTCAAAGTATAAAATGGGCTTCCTTTTATATCGAACAGCAATTTATAAACTTTATTTTTTTACCTTAAAAATAAAGGACTTATTTATCTATTCACTTCAATTATAAATGACTTTAAACTCTTTCTATTATCATGGCTAATGCACCTTTTTTATTCTAATATATATATATATATATATATATATATATATATAAAATTGAATGTCTGTCTGTGTGTACTCTATAGATTCAAAAACCATATACCCAATCGCCGTGAAATTTTAGGATATTATTAGGTATATCCCCGGGAAGGTTTTGAAAAATAATTTCTTGAATATCTTGAATATCCTTAGAGTTATTTGTAGATTTGTAGATTTAACTCGCAAGCAGCGCCACCATTGCGACGATGTTAACAAGTTTTTTTATCTATAAGTTTTACAAGGTATGTACCAAGTATATTATGTAAGTTGTTTCTTTTGTTGTTCTTTTTTATTTGTGTTTTAAAATAAACTTATATTCTCATGTTATTGCCTTACATTGTGATTATATTATCCATATTGTCTTTTAAAATAAAATACTTTATGTACATACATATACATAATTGTTGTTCCTTAAAATTATAAAATATTTTCATTAATATTGTTTTCAAATAAATTTATTCGTTATTTCTCAGAAATGTAGTTTTCTTACTCATCAGTAGTTCATAAGTACAACCCCCAGATACCACGAATTCAATTCGTCTAATACGAATTCGGTTTATATGAATTCGGCATATATTCTTTTAAGACGAAAAGGGTATTTCGTTCTCCCGTTGAGTTCGTCTTAACGAGGGATTACTGTATACAGTTACGAGCGTCATTCCTCATCTCCTAATCAATCAGTCATCAGTTTTCATCTCTGTCACCGTTTGCTTTTTTTTTTTTTTTGGAATGGCGCCCTCCTATTGGTTGGCTACGGTCACGCCACATTTGCCCCCCCCCCCCCCCCCACTCGCCTTTTCGTTTATGTAATTATTGTGTTGGAGCGGGTTGCTCCTTAAATAAATGCATATATTAGTTGATAACCAAATGGAATCCTCTCTTTCTTTTTCCCTGTAAGAGACGCCTACGGAAGCCAACAGTACATAGACAGATAAAGCACATAGGCTATAGTTATTAACTAAAATAGGCATTTATTTAAGGCGCCAATTTATAATTGTAACAAATAGTATTTGAATCAAAACATTCAATCGGGTAAAGCACGGGCGTTGCCTGGGTCATTCGGCAGGTCTATATATATAAAAATGAATGTATATGTGTGTGTCCTTTATGCCTGACCAAACCACTCATTGGAACGCCATGAAACTTTGGGAAGTTATTTAGTATAGTACTTGGGAAGGTTTCTAGCAAATACAATTTTTGAAATAACTTTTCGCGTAAAAATAATCAAGATAAATATTCTAATTTATCTGTTATAATTCAACAATTTGCTCTAAATATTATCATGATGATACGATGATTTTGTAATGTAGAAAATTAGCAAAGACAAAATTCAGGATGACACGGCAATTTATTTGAGACAAGAATAATGATACAATTCCAAGGCAAGATACTATTCCTTTAACTTCTAATTACCGAGAGTATCAATTAATATTGATTTTATTCAACTTATCGAGTATTTTTCAAGGGATCGGGAAAATTTTTTTCACTTTAACGAGAGATTCGTTAGACAAATCTTTACTCGGGTAAAACCTGGGCGAAGCCGGGTACATCCATATAAGAATAATGATACAATTCCAAGGCAAGATACTATTCCTTTAACTTCCAGTTACCGAGGGAACCAATTAATATTGATTTTATTCAACTTATCGAGTATTTTTCAAGGGACCGGGAAAAAATATTCACTTTATCGAGAGATTCGTTAGACAAACCTTTACTCGGGTAAAACCTGGGCGAAGCCGGGTACATCCGCTAGTATATATATAAAATTGAATGTCTGTCTGTGTGTACTCTATAGATTCAAAAACCATACATCCAATCGCCGTGAAATTTTGGAATATTATTATGTATATCCCCGGGAAGGTTTTTGAAAAATAATTTCTTGAAGTTAATTGCAAATTTGTAGATTTAACTAGCAAGCAGCGCCCCCATTGCGACGATGTTAACAAGTTTTTTTTATCTATAAGTTTTATTATCACTAAGTTTATTATATTAAAGACTAGCGGATGTACCCGGCTTTGCCCGGGTTTTACCCGAGTAAAGGTTTGTCTAAACAATTCTCTATAAACTTATAAAAAAAAAAAAGATATATTTTGATAATTTGAAACTCGTAAATTTGAATCTCTCGATAAAGTGATCATTTTTTCTCGGTCCCTGTGTGCCGTGTCATCCTGAATTTCGTCTTTCCTAATTTTCTACATTACAAAATCATCGTTTTATTTAGCGCCAAGACCTCTTGACCCCTCTGATTGGTCGGTGGGTACTTGGACTGTCCATCCGGCCGGCGGCCGGACGATTGCATTCTCTCGACAGGGGGTGGGGCAGACCTAAGCCTATCTCCGTCGCAAGGTGGCGCTGCTTGCGAGTTAAAGCTACAAATCTGCAAATAACTCTAAGGATATTCAAGATATTCAAGGAATTATTTTTCGAAACCCTTTCCGGGGATATACCTAATAATATCCCAAAATTTGACGGCGATTGGATGTATGGTTTTTGAATCTATAGAGTACACACAGACAGACAGACATTCATTTATATATATATACTAGACGAATGACCCGGGCAAAGCCCGTGTTTTACCCGATTGAATGTTTTTATTCAAATACTATTTGTTACAATTATAAATTGGAGCCGTGGATATCACTCTTGTGAAACGTCCCGCTCCAAACTTTACATGTACATTAGGTCAGCTGGTATTACCCCTCATTTTCACCGCTAGAGGCGCGAGCGAATTGACTTTTTGTAAATATACATAATTATAAAGATAGAAGCTTCTATAGAAGATAATGATCATAATGATGATGCGCGCGCATCCGTGACAGCGATGAGGAATTGAGGAAAGACGGTCGTGACTATATATTAATGACGAATGACCCGGGCAACGCCCGGGTTTTACCCGATTAAATGTTTTTATTCAAATACTATTTGTTACAATTATAAATTGGCGCCGTGGATGTCACACTTGTGAAACGTCCCGCTGCAAACTTTGTGTCTGAGAAGCGATATTTTTATAGAAAGATGATCTGGCTTTTGTTTTCTGCTCGAATGAATGTTTTTCTGTTAGAATTTTGTTCCTGCGTACAAAATAATGAACTGGTTTCACCCGTGGTCTCTGCTTTTTGGAATTTTTCCCGATATAATTTTGTATCTGATAATCAAACATGATACAGCAATATCGTCATCATCATTTTCTGACTAAAAATATATAGTTTTAATAATTGATTTATATATATTTTTAAATAGCCTATCGTCTTCCCCTTATTTTTTACCTATGTATGGAAATTTTGGTTTGAATTAGTGAACTACTGCGAATTTGTATACCGGACATACAAACAAACATGCAAACAGACAAACATTCATTTATATATATATAGAATTTACTCTTCATTGTTGGCTTTTAATATTATATTTACTCTTCATTGTTGGCTTTTTATCTTACATTCACTCTGTTGGCTTTTTATATTACATTTACTCTTCGATGTACTAGAGCGCCATCTGTTATCAAATTATAAAACTATTTTAGAGGCGTAATATTCTTTTTAAAATAAAACAATCTCTACTGTCCTTACTGCGATGGAAAAATTAAAGGGAGGGCCTGGCTCATCAGTGGTGAACCCTCCCAGCGGTTTCGCCAGTTTAATCTACCATACCGCTGTTATATTGCATTTTTGGAACTTCCTTTTATAGGTGACTGTTGTTAAACTCTTGGAATGGGTATTTTAGAAGAACTATGGACATAAGCTTTTAGGACAGCAGAATTAAATATAATTATAAATATATAATATGCTTCGAGCAATCGCTCTTCCGCAAATATCAAATTGTGTCTTTTATTAGAACAATAATGTTACGATGTACTAGAGCGCCATCTGTTATCAAATTATAAAACTATTTTAGAGGCGTAATATTCTTTTTAAAATAAAACAATCTCTAGGAAGTTCCAAAAATGCAATATAACAGCGGTATGGTAGATTAAACTGGCGAAACCGCTGGGAGGGTTCACCACTGATGAGCCAGGCCCTCCCTTTAATTTTTCCATCGCAGTAAGGACAGTAGAGATTGTTTTATTTTAAAAAGAATATTACGCCTCTAAAATAGTTTTATAATTTGATAACAGATGGCGCTCTAGTACATCGTAACATTATTGTTCTAATAAAAGACACAATTTGATATTTGCGGAAGAGCGATTGCTCGAAGCATATTATATATTTATAATTATATTTAATTCTGCTGTCCTAAAAGCTTATGTCCATAGTTATTCTAAAATACCCATTCCAAGAGTTTAACAACAGTCACCTATAAAAGGAAGTTGCAAAAATGCAATATAACAGCGGTATGGTAGATTAAACTGGCGAAACCGCTGGGAGGGTTCACCACTGATGAGCCAGGCCCTCCCTTTAATTTTTCCATCGCAGTAAGGACAGTAGAGATTGTTTTATTTTAAAAAGAATATTACGCCTCTAAAATAGTTTTACATTTACTCTTCATTGTTGGCTTTTTATCTTACATTCACTCTTCATTGTTGGCTTTTTATATTATATTTACTCTTCATTGTTGGCCTTTTATCTTACATTATTCTTCAAGGTTGGCTTTTTATATTACATTCACTCTTCATTGTTGGCTTTTTATCTTACATTCATTCTTCATTGTTGGTTTTTATATTACATTTACTATTCATTGTTGGCTTTTTATCTTACATTCACTCTTCATTGTTGGCTTTATATCTTACATTCATTCTTAATTGTTGGCTTTTTATATTGCATTCACTCTTCATTGTTGGCTTTTTATCTTACATTCATTCTTCATTGTTGGCTTTTTATATTACATTTACTCTTCATTGTTGACTTTTTATCTTACATTCACTCTTCATTGTTGGCTTTTTATATTATATTTACTCTTCATTGTTGGCTTTTTATCTTACATTTATTCTTCATTGTTGGCTTTTTATATTACATTTAATCTTCATTGTTGGCTTTTTATCTTACATTCATTCTTCATTGTTGGCTTTTTATATCATATTTACTCTTCATTGTTGGCTTTTTATCTTACATTCATTCTTCATTGTTGGCTTTTTATATTATATTTACTCTTCATTGTTGGCTTTTTATCTTACATTTATTCTTCATTGTTGGCTTTTTATATTATATTTACTCTTCATTGTTGGCTTTTTATCTTACATTTATTCTTCATTGTTGGCTTTTTATATTACATTTACTCTTTATTGTTGGCTTTTTATCTTACATTCATTCTTCATTGTTGGCTTTTTATATCATATTTACTCTTCATTCTTGGCTTTTTATCTTACATTCATTCTTCATTGTTGGCTTTTTATATTATACTAATGATGATGCGCGCGCATCCGTGACATGAGGAATTGAGGAATTGATTGAGGAAAGACGGTCGTGACTATATGTTGATAGACTAGACGAATGGCCCGGGCAACGCCCGGGTTTTACCCGAGTGCGCATATATTTTAAAAACGTTTTAATTCAAATACTATTCGTTACAATTATAAATTGGCGCCATGGATGTCACTCTTGTGAAACGTCCCGTTCCAAACTGTGTGTTTTTAAAATGTTTTAATTAAAATACTATTCGTTACAATTATAAATTGGCGCCGTGGATGTCTCTCTTGTGAAACGTCCCGCCCCAAACTGTGTGTGTCTTGAAAATATAAAAATAAAAATGTGAATTTTCATAAAGATTTCATCATGTCGATTATTTTTTTTTTGCATTTCACCTACTAAATCGATAGAGATAATTACATTTTCAACATGAACTTAGGTATATTGACTAAATAGAAAACTGCATAGTAATAAAGATCATTTTTTAAAGGCACTATATCGTTTTTTTTTCAATAAAATCGAAACAAAATTTAACGATAAATAACGATAATTGCCTTAAAAAGAAATTGCCTTAAAAAAAAGAAACATTCGGGGTGATTTTGTCTTGCATTCGTTTATACAATTATTATATACGAATGACCCGGGCAACGCCCGGGTTTTACCCGATTAAATGCTTTTATTCAAATACTATTCGTTACAATTATAAATTGGCGCCGTGGATGTCATTCTTGTATAATATATAAATGAGTTTTAAAAATTGTAAAAAAAAAATGCATCGGCCTGGAATCGAACCCGGGCCGCCCGCGTGGCAGGCGAGCATTCTACCACTGAACCACCGATGGTTATGAAAAATACATCCGTGAGCTTCAAACAGACAAACAGACAGAATAAGGCAAATATATAAGTAGATTATTTATCAAAAGTAAGATTTTCTACCTATTGATTGCGCACAAGTCAAAGTTAGTTTTATCATTTATCTACAACATATATATTGGAAGAATAGATAAAATGATGATTTTGTAATGTAGAAAATTAGAAAAGACAAAATTCAGGATGACACGGCAATTTATTTGAGACAAGAATAATGATACAATTCCAAGGCAAGATACTATTCCTTTAACTTCAATTACCGACGGAACCAATTAATATTGATTTTTTATTCAACTTATCGAGTATTTTTCAAGGGACCGGGAAAAAATGTTCACTAGATAAAATGATGATTTTGTATTGTAGAAAATTAGGAAAGACAAAATTCAGGATGACACGGCAATTTATTTGAGACAAGAATAATGATAAAATTCCAAGGGAAGATACTATTCCTTTAACTTCCAATTACCGAAGGAACCAATTAATATTGATTTTATTCAACTTATCGAGTATTTTTCAAGGGACCGGGAAAAATGTTCACTTTATCGAGAGATTCAAATTTACGAGTGTCAATTTATCAAAATATATCTATTATTTCTTTTATAAGTTTATAGAGAATTGTTTTAACAAATGTTCGTTAGACAAACCTTTACTCGGGTAAAACCCGGGCGAAGCCGGGTACATCCGCTAGTTTTTAATATTATTTTTTCATATATTTTATATTCAAATTTATATTTATTTATTTTAGTAAACAGAATATGTATTATAAATAGATTCAGTATCATAGAATTCTGGTTAGCAGCCCTGTGAATAATGATATTTCCAGTATCATAGAATCACTATTTGTATTTTGATACACTGTGTTACTTTACAGCTCTTCAAACGTCGATGTGAGAAATAAATTATTCTGGAGGCTACTTAAAACAGAGAGTTATCTTATTATTCATTTATCTAACCTTGTAGGATGTTTAAAAAGGTTCTGGAAAGATGCAACACATGTTTTAGGAAAGGATCAAGGCTGAAGATTCTGCAAACGGTAACCTGGTTCAACAATACATAAGTGAATTAATTCACAGAGAAACCTACTTAAGGAGGCTGTTTCTATAACCTCTTTATTTTTAATTGACATTAAAGACCTATCATTATAAATTAATAATGTAAAGGACATCTATTTGCAGAGCCAAAGTTCCCTTCAAAGAGAGGTGTCCTCTTACCGGAGAGTTGCTAAATAGTAAAAACTGTCCTTTGCAGAGAGGTGTCCGCTAGCGGGGTGTCCTCTAAAGGGAGGTTCTACTGTATTAAAATTCTATTGGGGGGTGGACACTGACTTTTGAAAACTTAAAATTATATTTCTTTATATTGCCACGTGGAAAATTAGGGTAGACAAACTTCAGGATGACACAGCAATTTATTTAAGGCAAGAACAAACTATGAATGATAAACAAAAGATAAGCAATGAGAGAAGTTTACAGAGTAGTAAAATATAAACATTAAAAAAATGATACTCTGTTACTACAAATGTAAAATAATAAATGCTTGTGTGTGTGTAAAATAATAAATACTTCGCTACAATCCTTATCCTTCCTTATATCGTCCCTACAACTGCAAACTATCGAATGTGAAAAATTCAATTTTGAAGGAGAGAGAAATGAAGAGACCATGTGGCCTACCCGCAGTAGAGGAAGGCATTGAAGGAGGGAGAAATGAAGAGACCATGTCATGTGTAGGGACGATATCTATAAAAATGAAATCTAAAATCGATGTTTGTTATCGCGTTGCGCAAAATCTACAGAATAAATCATTATGAAATTTCGCTTGTAGGTAGCTGAAGATTTCGTTTAACATATAGGCTATTCAAAAAACTAAAAAGGTTAATGTGCTTTTTTTAATAATATAAAACAAAAAAGCGTTAGTTCCAGCCTTTTACCGCTTGGGCGCAGCACTGGTCGCGACGATAAATGAATTTGATTGGTTAATAATTAACACGTGGTTTGTTTACACGATGAATGTTAGTTTGTTCACATGATGAATGTTTTTAAAAGGTAAGATTATCCAATCGCCGTGAAACTTTTTAGGAAGTTATTTACTATACTACTGGGAAGGTTTCTGGTTTGAATTTGGCTTGAAATAAATATTCTTTGCAATTTTCTACTTTCACTCGCAAGCAGCGCCTCTAGCGGCATCTGGTGAAATTATATTTATAAATTGTAACAATGCTTAAAATGTGTTCCAAGTATAATAAATTTAATTTGAGAATTTAGTAATATAATATTCCCATGACGTAAAAAAAACTTGAAATTTCAATCTATATTAATAAAATGCAAATTTCATAAGTGTACATCACTAAAAACTTTCGTTACCAATGCATCAATTTCAACCAAATTTTCAAGATTTATGTAAAACGAGATGGAGCAGGTTTTGCTTAACATCAAAATATTTTTCCCTAACATTAACATGCGTAACTTCGCTGTTATCGATTAAAAACAAAAAAAAATCAACAGAGTTAATTTTATTTATATATAAATACAAAATTAAATTTCAACAGAGTTAATTTTTTTACATACTAGCTAATAATCTCAATCTAAAAAAATATTCAAAACAAGCAATTTTAAGATAACACCATATGTAAAACAGTCGGCCAAGAAAACAAATAACGTGTAATATATATATAATATAATATATATAATAAAATTTTAAATATTATTTATCAAAAGTAAGATTATCTCAGGATGACACGGCAATTTATTTGAGACAAGAATAATGATACAATTCCAAGGCGAAGATACTATTCCTTTAACTTCCAATTACCGAGGGAACCAATTAATATTGATTTTATTCAACTTATCGAGTATTTTTCAAGGGACCGGAAAAAAATGTTCACTAGATAAAACGATGATTTTGTAATGTAGAAAATTAGGAAAGACAAAATTCAGGATGACACGGCACACAGGGACCGGGAAAAAATGTTCACTTTATCGAGAGATTCAAATTTACAAGTTTCAAATTATCAAAATATATCTTCTTTTTTAAATAAGTTTATAGAGAATTGTTTTAACAAATGTTCGTTAGACAAACCTTTACTCGGGTAAAAAACCCGGGCGAAGCCGGGCACATCCGCTAGTATTAATATATATTTAAAGAAAATATTGTAACGTTTTTATGTTAAAATGTAATGTTAAAATATATTTTCACATTGTTAATTTAATTTGTTGTTGTTTTAAAATAGTGAAGATGCAAATTACATTGTTGCTGTTTATTTTTTTATTTATTTCATCTCAATTTGCAGGTGTTACATTCGAGCACAGCTCGCGAGTCACCTTGTCCATATTATTTACACATGGCGAGTTGTGATGCTGGAGTGGCCCCCCGAACCTTACAGGAGGGCAGTTGTTGGGTGTTTGGCTGTCAGCTAGCCATTGGGTCCAGGTCGTCGGATTCGGTGGCTGAGGTCACCTTGGTTTTGAACAATTTCTTGTATAGTTGGATTTGAGGATTTTTGAAATTGCGAGAATAGTCTTGTCGCAGAGTCTTGATAAATCTCTTCTATATTAGGCTGGTTGAGATCTTCTTTGAGAATTTTGTTTGAAAGATTGAATGGGGCTCCTATAGTGGTTCGTAAGCAAATCCTCATGAAGGCATCTATTCTTTTTTTATCCGTAGGTGTGATATATTTGCCCCAGACTGGTAGTGCGTACATGATGATGGGTAGAATGCAGGTTTTGTACAACGTGAATTTATGCTTTGTTGTTAAATTACTTTTAAAATTAAGCAGGCTTGATAGAGATATTTTGGCTATCTTTGCCTTTCTTATGGTGTTTTGGACATGTAGGTTAAATTTTAATTTCGAATCCAAAGTGACACCAAGATACTTGGCATGGTCGGCCCAACTAATAGTGCTTGAGTGTACTGTCAAGTTGGTTTGTGGCTTGAATTTTTTGTTATCTCTTGGGGGAAAAACTATTGCTTGAGTCTTAGTTGGGTTAATGTCTAGTTTCCACTCATCGCACCATTTGATTATGTCATTTAGGTAATTCTGAAGCTGAGTAACCAATAGGTTGACTGATTTGGAGTTGAATAAAATTGCTGTGTCATCTGCGAAGAGCTTAAGTTTACATTTAGAGTGCAGTGGGATGTCATTAATGTAAATATTGAAAAGGTAGGGTCCGAGGATAGAGCCTTGAGGTACTCCAGTCTGGATTGGCTTTGGTTCAGTTATAAAATTTCCTTGCTTGACTGAAAATGTCCTGCCCTGTAGATAATTCTGCATAAAATTGATAATGTCACTTGGAAACTGGTGTTTTGTGAGTTTCTTTATAAGGCCATTATGCCAAACTTTATCAAATGCTTTCGCAAAATCTAGGAAGACAGCACCTACCACTTCCTTGTGGGATCTTCTTATCTGGATATAGCCCAGAACTGCAATGAGTTGGTGAGTTGTTGAGTGCCCCCCTTCTAAATCGAATTGCTGCGGGATGATGAAGTTAGAGTTGTCCAAGTACATCTGAAGTCTACGTAGAATAATTCTTTCGTAAATTTTGCCGATGGTGGAGAGGAGGCTGATAGGTCTTAGATCTTCAGGGGATTTAGCGGATTTTTTTGGAATTGGAATTATGATAGCATGCTTCCAGACTTTGGGGTAGTAACACAAGTGCAGTGCGGCGTTGAATACTCCAGCTAGAAATACAATCCATTTGATCGGAAGATTCTTGGCCATTTGCGGAGTGATATTGTCATGGCCAGGAGCTTTGTGGTTAGCTAAGTATTTAATTACTTCTTTGACTTCATTTGGTGTCGTCATTGTGAGCATTGTTTCTTGTTGGTGATTATAAGTTATATTTGGTTGGTCTTCTTCTTTTTCCTTGGAGAACTGGTTGGAGAAGTGTTCTGCAAGTTCATTTCCGATTTCTTTGTCGGTCAATAAGGTTTTGCCGTTCGTTACTAAACTTGAGATCCTTTCCGTTTTTTTCCTGATGGGTTTTGTTTTTCTCCAGAAGTCCTTTGGGCTTGATTCAATCTTGCGTATGAATTGATTCCAGTTCTCGGTGGAGTCGGATTTGAGGGCTTTGTTAACTTTTCCCTGTAGGTTTAAATAAATGGCTCTATGGGCTGGATCCCAGGTTGCTTGCCATCTCTTACGAGCTTTATTCTTTTCTTTTATCAAGGCCTTGGTCGAGGGGTTCTGTTTTGATGAAGAGGATGATATAACTGTGTTTTTTGAGTAGCTGTTGTAGATTTTATCATTTAGTATGGTCACTGCTGAGTCAATATTGGCTTCCGTTTTCAAGGGTACTCTAGGAGGCGTACTGGAAATTAAGTCTTGTTGGAAGTGTACCCAGTTAGTGAGTCGGCAAGCCCTAGTCGTGAATTCATCCTTCGGGCAGGTCAGCTCTAGGATTACTGGGAGGTGATCTGAAGATAAGGCATCCAGGGTCTTAATCCTCGAAGCCCAGGGAATGTTTCTAAGAATTGCGATGTCTAAAAAGTCGGGATTTCCCAAAGGACTGTAATGCGTGGGTGAAGAAGGTGCGACAATGTCCAGGTTTTCTTTTTCGGAAAAATTATGCAGCACGGTTCCACTATTATTGGAGGTTCTTGAGCCCCAAAGAGGGTGCTTGGAGTTCCAGTCTCCTGCAGCGATTACTGATTGATTATTCTCTAACAAGAGATTCAGATCTTCCTCCTGGAGTGGTAGATCGGGTTTCTTATAGATTGACGATATCTGCTCTACTGCCCTTCTATCTGGTTTCATTAGAATTGTGGTGTTTTCCATGTTAGATGTTTGAATCAGCACTTTTTTATATTTAAGATAGTTTTTTAGAATTATTGCCGTTCCACCGCCCCTTCCAACGATTCTATCGTCTCTTATTGTCTGATAGTTTCTGAGTTTGAGATCGACAGATGGTTTTAAGTGAGTTTCACTGAGCAGTGCCATGTCTATTGAGTTTTCTTCTAAAAACTGTAGGAATTCTTCTTTTTTGAGTTTGATTCCGTTGCAATTCCAGAAAACGATTTTTAAAGGTAATTTGCCTTTCATTGTAGGTAAGTTTTGATAATTTCTAATAACTTTTCGCACAGTTCCCTGGTGTCAGAACGAGTAGTTTTCTTTTTTGTAGTTTCCGCGTAACTTGCCTTTTGTTTTTCAACAGTTGCTTCTTCTGTTTTAGTGGAGCTTGCTTGAGGTATGGTGTTAGGGGAGTTTTGTCTGGGAGGCTTTAGCTGCTGTTGTTGTGGCTTCGGAAAATTTGGGCATCCGCGGTAATTGGCTGTGTGCGCCTCTCCACAGTTAGCGCACTTTGGTGGGAGCTGTTTCGACTTTCTTGGACAATCCTTCGAATGATGTTCTTCAGCACACTTGACGCATTTGGGCTTCAAAAAGCAGTTTAGCTGGCCATGCCCAAAACCCTGGCAGTTAAAGCATTGGGTCACTCGTTTTGTAGTCCTGAATGATTCCACGACTATTTTTTGGTAAAGTATTTCAGTTATTCCATAGATTCGTTTATTGTGTTCATTTTTCGGTAGCTCTACTAGGACTATATTCATCGGTATTTTGGTCGATTGTCTATGGAGTCTTTTGACAATGACCTCAGTGAAGCCCATTGAGACCAGTTCAGTTACGACGTCTTCTTCTTTGAAGGCTGTTGTTACCCCCTTCAATACCACTTTCAGTGGTTTTTCCTCCTGTAGTCTGTAGGAATATCCTCCATTATTTTTCTATACATACTCCCTGATTTTTTTGGAGTCGCCTATGTTTTTCGATTTAATTATGTGCTTTTTGCCAGAAATCGTGACTTGGAATGGTTCCGTGCACAAGCCTTTTAGTTCTTGGCAAAGAAGCTTCCAATCTGCTACATTTTCTGCAATAACAGGAGGAATTCTCGGTTTTTTCACGTTAGTGACTGTGGTCCATGGGCCATCGTTGTCGTTATTTTCTTCATCGTCTTGCGGTGGGTAAGCTACGTTCATTTGTTGAGAAATTTCAGTGGCGGGACTTTGTTCGTCGATGTCCATTCTAGGCGTCTTCAGATTACGCTCGCTCCTAGTTGGCGATCTTGAGTCATCCGATTGGGAGCCGCGAGTTCTCTTCTTTGATTGAACCGTTTCCTCAAGTTTATACTCGATTCCACATTTGTCTAGGATCTTCGTTATTAAGGAGGCTTCGATTATGCATAGTTTCTCGCCGGTTGGTCCGATCGTCGATTTAATTACAATCGGTGGCATATTATTCTCTACTTTAAGTAGCCTCCCGAATAGTTTATTTCCTATTATAATTGTTGCTGTTGTTTATTATCGTTTGTTTATATAAAAAACTTACATTGTATGTGATGATGATAACAAAAATGAATTTTTAAATTAATATATATAATTCATTGAGAAAAAAAGAAATAATTAATTATCAAATTCACAAAAGTGACAATATCTTATTTAAAATATAATAAATGTTTTCAAAAAATTATGTGTTTGAAAATTATATTTAAACGCGTATAACAATTATTATATTTATATACGTTTATAAATCAATATATAGGTGGATTGGATGTTTTCTAGAATCGTTTTAACAAATGTTCGTTAGGCAAACTTTTACTCGGATAAAAACCGGGCGAAGCCGGGTACATATATATATGTTTGTCGGCTATGCACGCCCTCAATATGTAACTAATCTTGCTGAAATTTGAAAAGGACAGAGTTAAATCTGGAAGAGTTTTTTTTGTCGCACTTTAACCAAGAAAAATTATAGTACTGAGCGACAATATTTTTTTAGTCAGAAATGATAATGACAATATTGCAGTATCATGCTTGATTGACATAAAAAAAAATCTTTAGGAGAATATTCACTAAAGCAGTCCACGGGCGGAGCCAGATAATAATTTTTAGTAGGCAGGAACAAAATTCTACCGCGAAACATTCACTCGAGCAGAAGGCACACGAAGCCAGGTCATCTCTACATATAAAATATCGTTTCTAGGCCTTTTGGCTAAGATCATGTAGTATATCTCTAGATATTTTCATTTATATATATCTTATTAAAATTCTATTCAGTAGAGAGAGTTCTATATTATATAAATATATAATGTAACGAATATTCACTAGGATAAAACCCGGGCGAAGCCGGGTACACATTTGCTAGTATATATATATATATATATATATATATATTTAAAAAGAGAAGATTTTCCTTTACTGCCTAGATAAACCTATTTAGGACCACAGATCAATAAATAGTAGGAAATAGTTACTAATTCTATCTGTAAGCGAACATCTGATCAGAGAAAGGAAAATTTTATGAAAGCTTTTCGTTTTATCGATATAATAGAAATAGAATTAATTTTTTCATTCAAATTGTAAAAAAGCAAAATTATCTCGTGCCTTATTCAAAAGACAATTTAGACATTTTAATAAAGGTTTGTTCACTAAAAGAAAAGGTTTATATTGTGTATACACACATATTTATAATACCACACTTTCACTTTTTTAATTTGCGTATTTATGTACTTTTTGAAGTTACATTTTTCTTTTATAATTATAGTAACAATATTTTGGAACTTTTGACGTTTTTTCTAACCGACCTATAAAAAGGCTAGAATAAAATAATTCGAAGTATAGTAAGAAAGCATATTTTTTGAAATTTATGAATAAATACTTTATTTATTATATGTCATATAACAAAAATGAATATTTACAAAATATTTAAGTGATTTTATTTGTTAACTTTATAACATCATATAAGAGGGTCTTTTAAATTCGTATATTACAGTCTCATGGGTAACACTTCGAAATTAAACAATGATCAGATTTAAACGTGCTTTCAATATTCTTTTTCTGAAAATAATTGGCCAAGGGGAAGGTTCCTTCGACGTCATCAAGAGCTTGAAAGCACATAAGTAGCCAATAGGAAGGCAATATTCTCTCATTGTTCTCTGGGACTACGACAAGTGAATCAGCAATAGTGTGAGTCTTACTATTGTCATTAGTTACAACCAAAATTCCTCCAAGTCGTTGTATCAAATATTCGACAGGTTCCCGCAAATGTTCGTCGAATAGTGAATGGATGGCAATGCGGCAACCTTTAAGGACACGTGGAAGCAAATTTTCCATCACCATGGTAACAGGTGGTATTGGAATTACTGTACGTAGAATGAAGAACTCGGCGTGAATCTTGGTGAGGGAAGCTTGGATTTGAGGAAGGGCATCATCTACCAAGATTTTTGGTAAGGCTCTAAGAAAGGAGTATGGTGTATAGTGAGAGATCAGTCTGAGGTTTGGGACGTTTTGCCATACAGTGTCTGTATTATCTACAATGTAGACCATATCTTCTCCTAGTCCGAACATCTTTTTCAACACTCCAACTTTGCTTTTTTTATTCCTTATCATTTCCTTGCTAATTATTGTAGAATTAAAATAAATCCCATTTTTATCCAGTGCAGTAACCATTCCCGTAGCATAACTCAGGTTGCCCATAGTACACAAATATATATCAAATATCTTAGACATCTCTTCCAAGAAAGAATGTACATTGGGACGGACTATACTTTGAACCTCTCCTAAATCTATATCAGCCTTCTTCCTTGGGTAACTCACTGGTTTTCTCCCAGGTTGAGCAAATATAGATTCAACTAGTGTGTGGTCTAAATCTAACAATAGAATTAGCTTCTTATTTTTCAGAAGATTCTGAAAATAGGATCTCGTCTTTTGGATCATATTTATCAAACTGAAAATTGTTCTAAATAATTTTTATATTTTTGTGCGAAATAATATGAATATTTTTTTATATTTTAATCACATCAAAAGGAATAAGAACTAAAGATGTTTTGAAATACTGTAGTGATGAATAAAACTCCGAATTTGTTATTTCAATGAAAATAATATTTAATAAAATAATAAATCTGTTTATTTTATTTTATTCGAAATATTTGAATAATAAATAATACAAATATTCTTAAATTTCTAATTTAAATTTATTTTCAGAATATATATCATTTTAATTTATATAGAATACTAGACGAATGACCCGGGCAACGCCCGGGTTTACACGATAAAATGTATTATTCAAACACATAAAACATAGGAAAATAAAACATAGCAAATATAGCAAGAGCCGTTATTTTAAACGGCGAATTAGATCAGTTATAGCAAAAAATGAAAATATATATGTAAATATGTGAAATAGTTATAAATTAGAAAACCTGTAAATATAGTTAAGGCTTGCATTGTAATTAAGAAAAAGCTTCTCGTCTAGAACGCTCAGGCGACCTGCCGGCGGCGCGCGCCCGTTGGCTGCCGGCGAGCACGTGACTTCCCTGTGCGCGCGCATGGCTGTCGGCGAGGGCTGTTCCACGCGACCGCCCGCCAAGCGCGCGCACAGGGAAGTAACGTGCTCGCCGGCAGCCAACAGGCGCGCGCCGCCGGCAGGTCGCCTGAGCGTTCTAGAGGGCGCTGCTCGTCAGCTAAGTAGAATAATTTGAATATATAGTTTTATTAATTGATTTATATATTTTTCAAAATAGCCTATCGTCATCCCCGTTATTTTTTACCTATGTATGGCAATTTTGGTTTGAATTAGTGAACTACTGCGAATTTGTATACCGGACATACAAACCAACGAACATACAAACATTCATTTTTATATATATAGATATAATACTAATTCAACAAGTCAAAGGAATTAAGTTTTTATAAATTAATATAGCCTCTCTCTTTATATAAATATTATATTTACGCCAATCTCCGCACAATGTTAACTTCTAGGAACAAACACAACTCTCAATTTGTAAGACGCCTATTCCTGACAATAATAATACCTTATAATTTATAGGGATAGAAGGTATGTATTTTAAACTATTTTTGACGCTTCTCTCTGATTCTTTTCGAAAAGAATCATACACGTCGAAATTAGTTTAAATTTCCTATAAGAGATGGCGCTAATGTATCATATAGGATATAAGTAGATATACAGTCTTGTAGATGTTACTCTTGGAATTCCTATCTTCTACTTCTTAGCCTCGTAACCCTGGAATATTCTATGAATTATCATTTTTATTCGAGTCATGCAAACATTTGGTTTAAGCGCCCTTCATGAAATAATAATTTGTTTCAATATAACCCCCTCGTCGGTGGACGAGTGGACGACACCCTCGATTCCTGACAGTCATGAACCAGGATTTAATCCCGCGTTAACCATTTGTTTAATATGTAAAAAACTCGCATATTATTCATTGTTTCAAGTATCATAAAACTAGGTTGCTCTTGTTGAGCGGTACCTAATAAAGTGATTTTGGAACCGGAGATTACACTAGAATATTAGCCCATCTTACGAACGGGTCTAGACAGCCAGGCCTTGCCTTATTAAATTTTAGCTAAATAAAGCTAGTAAAAAAAATAAAATTAAGAATTTGTATTTCACTAATAGATGTTTAACTCTATCTAATGTAAAAAAATGGGTGAAACTGCTTAATTCAAGATAGAGTGTTTATATAGTTCTTCTATCAATTTATATGATAACGTCAGTCATTCTATACCCCCATTTCTATTTGTCATATAAACACATCCATATATATAAAAAAAAACAATGTTTGTATGTATGTTTGTCGGCTATACACGTCCACAATACTTAACTAATTTAGTGATATTTCAATAATATATAGAGTTGAATCTCTGGAAAAATATATATGCAAAATTCCAGTCTATTACTTTAATATCATTGGAGTTATTAAAAAATAATTGACACATTTTCCCTATTTCACTCGCAACTAGCGCCTCACTGCGGCAACTGCAAGAAGTAAAGTTGGGGAAGGATAGACCACGTGGGTCGACGGGGATTGGTGTAACGGGACGTTTCACAAGAGTGACCTTGAGTGACGTAATGACAGCGTAGGGGCAAGAAATCATTTGCTATCATTTTATGTATATATTGTATTTTAAAATATATCCATATAAAAAATCAAAATAATACAATTTTCAAATATCGTTGTGAAAATTTACATTTTTATCTTTATATTATAAAAACACACAAAGTTTGAAGCGGGACGTTTCACAAGAGTGATGTCCACGGCGCCAATATATAATTGTAAGGAATAGTATTTGAATAAAAACATTTAATCGGATAAAACCCGGGCGTTGCCCGGGTCATTCGGCTATATAAATTTGAGCTATATATATTTATAAAATTTGAGCGTACCAGAATTTTTAAGTTGCTCACTCACGATGAGAATTCAATTTTTAGAAATATTTTTAATTAGGTCTTATTTTTGAAATTAAACCATGACTAATTTGATTGAAATGTATATATTGTTACGAGAAGAGCACTTGCAACCTCCGCCAGTAGATGGCGCGTTCGCCTGTTTTGCATCTGCAACTGATACGGGAGTCGCCGACTGCTGTGATCCCGTTTCCTGGAGAGGCCACCTCTCCTGACTGTAAATACCTTTTTATATTGGCCCCAGGAGGTGGCGTAATGTAAATACCCGTTGTTTATTATTCCAGTTATATGTAATGTTTGGTAATATATGACAATAAAAAAAGTGCTTCTGGTTCTCCGTGCCGCCTCCTGTCGTTCCTCTAACCATTGCCATCTTCGTCGGGACGCTGCTGCTACAACTCTTCTGGTAAGTCTCTCGTGTCCCCCCACCAGTGGTAAGGCCGAGAGATACTGCCAGAGGAAGGGAGTGTCCATTTGAGCGGTGGAACTCGGGACGTCGTCAGGGTGCCTGCAGGGAGGAGCTACTCCGCGACCGAAGGAGCGAATCGTACCAAGAGATTGGGAAGGATCACGCGTAACAATATATTACATAAAAATTGATTTTCTGCTGATTTTGCAATTCGAGTAATATGGAACTATTACTTGCCGATGCTGATCATACCAGGATTGGAATACATGATTGGGATTGCAGTCGTGATAAAATAACAAAAATCTTTAGATTAATATTGATTTAATTTATCTTAATAAAATATTTAAGCATAAATTGAGAAAAGTACTATCTGAATTAAGGCGTGAGAATAAAGAAAACAAAATATTATTTACATAATTACAAAAATATTTGAGCTGAGCCGGCCAAAGGGAAACGGAAATATCTTTATTAACGGGGCTGCTAACCAGAATGGATGATTTTTGAGCCCCAATGGACGCATAAAGCGGAATGTTCTTTGTATATATTCCGCTTTATGCGTCCACCGGGGCTCAAAAAGCATCCATTCTGGTTAGCAGCCCCGTAAATAAAGATATTTTCGTTTCCCTTTGGCCGGCTCAGCTCAAATATTTTTGTAATTATGTAAAGAATATTTTGTTTTCTTTATTCTCACGCCTTAATTCAGGTAGTACTTTTCTCAATTTATGTTTAACTATTTTAATAAGGGAAACAACAACAACAACAACAATTCTATATACAGTTACGAGCGTCTTTCCTAATCAATTAGCCGACTCTGTCACCGTTTGCTTTTATTGGTTGGCTACGGTCACGCCACCTTTGCCCCCCCCCTGCCGGCGGCGCGCGCCCGTTGGCTGCCGGCGAGCACGTGACTTCCCTGTGCGCGCGCATGGCGGGTGGTAGGCTATAGTTATTCTATATACAGTTACGAGCGTCTTTCCTACGGAAGCCAACAGTACATAGGCAGATAAAGCACATAGGCTATAGTTATTAACTAATATATGCATTTATTTAAGGCGCCAATTTATAATTGTAACAAATAGTATTTGAATAAAAACATTCAATCGGGTAAAACACGGGCGTTGCCCGGGTTATTTATTTATTTATTTATTTCATCTCAATTTGCAGGTGTTACATTCGAGCACAGCTCGCGAGTCACCTTGTCCATATTATTTACACATGGCGAGTTGTGATGCTGGAGTGGCCCCCCGAACCTTACAGGAGGGCAGTTGTTGGGTGTTTGGCTGTCAGCTAGCCATTGGGTCCAGGTCGTCGGATTCGGTGGCTGAGGTCACCTTGGTTTTGAACAATTTCTTGTATAGTTGGATTTGAGGATTTTTGAAATTGCGAGAATAGTCTTGTCGCAGAGTCTTGATAAATCTCTTCTAAATTAGGCTGGTTGAGATCTTCTTTGAGAATTTTGTTTGAAAGATTGAATGGGGCTCCTATAGTGGTTCGTAAGCAAATCCTCATGAAGGCATCTATTCTTTTTTTATCCGTAGGTGTGATATATTTGCCCCAGACTGGTAGTGCGTACGTGATGATGGGTAGAATGCAGGTTTTGTACAACGTGAATTTATGCTTTGTTGTTAAATTACTTTTAAAATTAAGCAGGCTTGATAGAGATATTTTGGCTATCTTTGCCTTTCTTATGGTGTTTTGGACATGTAGGTTAAATTTTAATTTCGAATCCAAAGTGACACCAAGATACTTGGCATGGTCGGCCCAACTAATAGTGCTTGAGTTTACTGTCAAGTTGGTTTGTGGCTTGAATTTTTTGTTATCTCTTGGGGGAAAAACTATTGCTTGAGTCTTAGTTGGGTTAATGTCTAGTTTCCACTCATCGCACCATTTGATTATGTCATTTAGGTAATTCTGAAGCTGAGTAACCAATAGGTTGACTGATTTGGAGTTGAATAAAATTGCTGTGTCATCTGCGAAGAGCTTAAGTTTACATTTAGAGTGCAGTGGGATGTCATTAATGTAAATATTGAAAAGGTAGGGTCCGAGGATAGAGCCTTGAGGTACTCCAGTCTGGATTGGCTTTGGTTCAGTTATAAAATTTCCTTGCTTGACTGAAAATGTCCTGCCCTGTAGATAATTCTGCATAAAATTGATAATGTCAATTGGAAACTGGTGTTTTGTGAGTTTCTTTATAAGGCCATTATGCCAAACTTTATCAAATGCTTTCGCAAAATCTAGAAAGACAGCACCTACCACTTCCTTGTGGGATCTTCTTATCTGGATATAGTCCAGAACTGCAATGAGTTGGTGAGTTGTTGAGTGCCCCCTTCTAAATCCGAATTGCTGCGGGATGATGAAGTTAGAGTTGTCCAAGTACATCTGAAGTCTACGTAGAATAATTCTTTCGTAAATTTTGCCGATGGTGGAGAGGAGGCTGATAGGTCTTAGATCTTCAGGGGATTTAGCGGATTTTTTTGGAATTGGAATTATGATAGCATGCTTCCAGACTTTGGGGTAGTAACACAAGTGCAGTGCGGCGTTGAATACTCCAGCTAGAAATACAATCCATTTGATGGGAAGATTCTTGGCCATTTGCGGAGTGATATTGTCATGGCCAGGAGCTTTGTGGTTAGCTAAGTATTTAATCACTTCTTTGACTTCATTTGGTGTCGTCATTGTGAGCATTTTTTCTTGTTGGTGATTATAAGTTATATTTGGTTGGTCTTCTTCTTTTTCCTTGGAGAACTGGTTGGAGAAGTGTTCTGCAAGTTCATTTCCGATTTCTTTGTCGGTCAATAAGGTTTTGCCGTTCGTTACTAAACTTGAGATCCTTTCCGTTTTTTTCCTGATGGGTTTTGTTTTTCTCCAGAAGTCCTTTGGGCTTGATTCAATCTTGTGTATGAATTGATTCCAGTTCTCGGTGGAGTCGGATTTGAGGGCTTTGTTAACTTTTCCCTGTAGGTTTAAATAAATGGCTCTATGGGCTGGATCCCAGGTTGCTTGCCATCTCTTACGAGCTTTATTCTTTTCTTTTATCAAGGCCTTGGTCGAGGGGTTCTGTTTTGATGAAGAGGATGATATAACTGTGTTTTTTGAGTAGCTGTTGTAGATTTTATCATTTAGTATGGTCACTGCTGAGTCAATATTGGCTTCGGTTTTCAAGAGTACTCTAGGAGGCGTACTGGAAATTAAGTCTTGTTGGAAGTGTACCCAGTTAGTGAGTCGGCAAGCCCTAGTCGTGAATTCATCCTTCGGGCAGGTCAGCTCTAGGATTACTGGGAGGTGATCTGAAGATAAGGCATCCAGGGTCTTAATCCTCGAAGCCCAGGGAATGTTTCTAAGAATTGCGATGTCTAAAAAGTCTGGATTTCCCAAAGGACTGTAGTGCGTGGGTGAAGAAGGTGCGACAATGTCCAGGTTTTCTTTTTCGGAAAAATTATGAAGCACGGTTCCACTAGTATTGGAGGTTCTTGAGCCCCAAAGAGGGTGCTTGGAGTTCCAGTCTCCTGCAGCGATTACTGATTGATTATTCTCTAACAAGAGATTCATATCTTCCTCCTGGAGTGGTAGATCGGGTTTCTTATAGATTGACGATATCTGCACTACTGCCCTTCCATCTGGTTTCATTAGAATTGTGGTGTTTTCTATGTTAGATGTTTGAATCAGCACTTTTTTATATTTAAGATAGTTTTTTAGAATTATTGCCGTTCCACCGCCCCTTCCAACGATTCTATCGTCTCTTATTGTCTGATAGTTTCTGAGTTTGAGGTCGACAGATGGTTTTAAGTGTGTTTCACTGAGCAGTGCCATGTCTATTGAGTTTTCTTCTAAAAACTGTAGAAATTCTTCTTTTTTGAGTTTGATTCCGTTGCAATTCCAGAAAACGATTTTTAAAGGTAATTTGCCTTTCATTGTAAGTAAGTTTTGATAATTTCTAATAACTTTTCGCACAGTTCCCTGGTGTCAGAACGAGTAGTTTTCTTTTTTGTAGTTTCCGCGTAACTTGCCTTTTGTTTTTCAACAGTTGCTTCTTCTGTTTTAGTGGAGCTTGCTTGAGGTATGGTGTTAGGGGAGTTTTGTCTGGGAGGCTTTAGCTGCTGTTGTTGTGGCTTCGGAAAATTTGGGCATCCGCGGTAATTGGCTGTGTGCGCCTCTCCACAGTTAGCGCACTTTGGTGGGAGCTGTTTCGACTTTCTTGGACAATCCTTCGAATGATGTTCTTCAGCACACTTGACGCATTTGGGCTTCAAAAAGCAGTTTAGCTGGCCATGCCCAAAACCCTGGCAGTTAAAGCATTGGGTCACTCGTTTTGTAGTCCTGAATGATTCCACGACTATTTTTTGGTAAAGTATTTCAGTTATTCCATAGATTCGTTTATTGTGTTCATTTTTCGGTAGCTCTACTAGGACTATATTCATCGGTATTTTGGTCGATTGTCTATGGAGTCTTTTGACAATGACCTCAGTGAAGCCCATTGAGACCAGTTCAGTTACGACGTCTTCTTCTTTGAAGGCTGTTGTTACCCCCTTCAATACCACTTTCAGTGGTTTTTCCTCCTGTAGTCTGTAGGAATATCCTCCATTATTTTTCTGTACATACTCCCTGATTTTTTGAAGTCGCCTATGTTTTTCGATTTAATTATGTGCTTTTTGCCAGAAATCGTGACTTGGAATGGTTCCGTGCACAAGCCTTTTAGTTCTTGGCAAAGAAGCTTCCAATCTGCTACATTTTCTGCAATAACAGGAGGAATTCTCGGTTTTTTCACGTTAGTGACTGTGGTCCATGGGCCATCGTTGTCGTTATTTTCTTCATCGTCTTGCGGTGGGTGAGCTACGTTCATTTGTTGAGAAATTTCAGTGGCGGGACTTTGTTCGTCGATGTCCATTCTAGGCGTCTTCAGATTACGCTCGCTCCTAGTTGGCGATCTTGAGTCATCCGATTGGGAGCCGCGAGTTCTCTTCTTTGATTGAACCGTTTCCTCAAGTTTATACTCGATTCCACATTTGTCTAGGATCTTCGTTATTAAGGAGGCTTCGATTATGCATAGTTTCTCGCCGGTTGGTCCGATCGTCGATTTAATTACAATCGGTGGCATATTATTACTTACTCTAAAAAACTTTCAACAGAAATCTTCCCACTTGCCCGGGTTATTCGGCTAGTGGGTTATATAAAGGGAAAGCGCGACCTCTGGCGATCAATTTAACAGAGTAATATTTTCTATATATATCATAATTTTATATAACATATATATATTTAAGGTTGATCAGATCTTATATATTTTAAAGCAATAAAACACCTGAATATTTGAAAACTTGTAAATATTTATTAACCTCAAAATGTGCGAACATAAAAGCCTAACTACTCTCACGTCAATACAATTTTCCATTACATAATCAAAGGATCATTAGCGCCCGATTTCTAAAATGTGTGGGCAGCGGAAAATAAGTTTAATAATAAATAAAATAAAATTTATACTACACTACTTTAGTCTTCTGTCTTAAAATAATTCTCAATCGTTGTGCCTTTCATATTTGCTGCAATTATGCAGTTTTTTATCTTCCTGTTTAATTTTTTTTAGGCATAATTTTTTTATGGGATAAACTTGAAACTCTCTTTTTCCCACATTTTTTGAATAGCTTCTCTCTCCATTTGTTGCATTAACAACCTTTTGTACCTTTTCATATTTCATATTATATTTCAGGGAACGTATCTCTCGTTTACTTCATTTTGAAATAAAATATCGCGTAGGAAATGACAAAATACCCACGCATACAGCTTTATTAAGACCGCCGGTCTTATACAGATTCACCATAAGAAGAAATCATAGATGGAGCTCCTATACTCCAGGCATGGCCGAGCCCAAATAACCTCCAGGTCCGATATAAAAATACAAATCTTCGAATGACACGGAATTTCTAAACAATTAAAATATTTACATTTGAATGTAATTCTACTGTCCTATAATCTTATGTCCATAGTTTTCTTGAAAACCATTTCTGAGATTCCATCCTTCAGTGCTGCGTATATAAGCAGAATCGTCCAATACAGTATTAGAGCTCTGAGAAGCGGTCTGGTGGATTAAATTGGCGAAACCGCTGGGAGGGTTCACCACTGAGGAACCAAGCCCTCCCAATATATTTTTTCATCGCAGTAAGGGCAGTAGAAGTTTATATTATGTATAAAATAAACATTCGTGCTTTTAAATCCTTTCATTTTATATGTATAGATGGCGTGTTATTGCTTTGTGTTAATTAAAATATGTAAAATATAGGTGAAGGGCCCATTCAACGGGGTCTACAATCACAGCCAGTTCTTATTTAATTTTGATCTTAATCAATATAAAAAATGAAATAGATCCACTAAGTACGATAGTTTCTACAAAATAAGTCGGTGGACGAGTGGGTAACACCCTCGATTCCCGACAGTCATGAACCGGAATCCCGCGTTAACATTTTGTTTAATATGTGAATAACCTTCACATATTATTCATTGTTGCAATTATCATAAACTAGGTTGCTCTTTCTGAGCGGTACCTAATAAAGTGAATTTGGAACAAGCAAGTAGTTTCTTCAACAAATCAAACAAAATTCTATATAATGTCCTTACTGCAATGATAAATAGTGGGAGGGCCTGATTCATCAGGGGTGAACCCTCCCAGAGGTTTCGTCAATTTAATCAACCAAGCCGTTTTTTAGAACTCCAATACTGTATCGTACAATTCCACTTATAAATGAGACAATGAAGTATGGATTTAGGTATAGTATTTTAGGTATAATATAATAATTAGGACAGTAAAATAACATGTAAATATTTGCTTCGAGAAATGCTCTTCCGCGCAAACATTAAATACAAGATCAGTTAGGCATATATCAATAAAAATGAACTTTCGTAGTTTTATATCTTGTGGATAGATGGTGCGCGTTATTCCCTTTTAATTAGAATAAAGTATAATATGATGCACTAGCGCGCCTTCTGTTATCAAAATTCGAAACTATTTTGAACGCGTAAGATCCTTTTTGAAATTAAACAATTTCTACTGCCCTTACTGCAATGGAAAAATTAAAGGGAGGGCCTGGCTCATCAGTGGGAAACCCTCCTAGCGGTTTCGCCAGTTTGGAAGTTCCAAAAATGCAATATAACAGCGGTATGGTAGATTAAACTGGCGAAACCGCTGGGAGGGTTCACCACTGATGAGCCAGGCCCTCCCTTTAATTTTTCCATTGCAGTAAGGGCAGTAGAAATTGTTTAATTTCAAAAAGAATCTTACGCGTTTAAAATAGTTTCGAATTTTGATAGAATAAAGTATGTTCAAGAGAGACTAGATGTTTAATTAATAAATTTAGAAATACCTAATATACACTCATGGACAAAACAGTAACTTTTAGCATGTGACAAAAAAAAATCCCTTTTAGTATGTGGCGACCGCACTTTGCTTCAGCGAACTGGGACAAAGCTTCATAACACATACGGTCAGAAAAATGGCGGCCCCACTATGCCTCGGCAAGCACGTGTTGGGAGAACACATCACTACGCATGCGCGGGCGTCATCCGGAACTTTCTAGCGACTGGCGCTTCCGACACTTGATCTGGCACTCACGCGGTGAACATCTAGGCTAGCTCCAACGGCCGTTACTTCAACCGTTGCTTCTTTTCTATTTTTATATTTCTAGCTTTAAATAAATAAATTTTAATTATAATTTTATCAGCAGCCTTTCCACAAGCCACACCAACACATCACGCAACAACAATCCTACAAGTACATCATATGACAGCACAAGCCATAGTTTCAA
The DNA here is from genome assembly GCA_030710605.1 of Cordylochernes scorpioides. NCBI lineage: Eukaryota > Metazoa > Arthropoda > Arachnida > Pseudoscorpiones > Chernetidae > Cordylochernes > Cordylochernes scorpioides. The sequence goes on along the minus strand of CP092869.1, from coordinate 50,794,307 downwards.
CTTGTCAGATCCCCAAACCTTCTATATAGATAATACCGTAACAGAGTTTTCCATTGTAAAGTCCTGAGCTATCTCCTCCGAAGATTCTGAACTACACATAACAATCTATATACCAAAATTTTCGTTATTTTTTTCTTCGTATGATAGGCCTGTTTTTATTTTCCTAATGTTAACAGTTATTTTTATTTTTTAATTTAATCTATTTTACAATCGTAGATTTTTTGCATTTATCATCATCAATTCATTTGTTTTGAAATGCGTAAAAATGTGTTTTGAAATAATATATATTTCTGATTCATTTGATTATGTAAGTACTTTGTTATAGTTTTTCATTTAAATATATAAATTTTTCGAATTGTAGATTGAATTATTACTTTTATTCTATAATAATTATCTTTTATAAGTGTTTGTTATAGTTTTTCATTTGAATTTAGCACAATTTTTGTATCTGGTTATCTTTTTTGGCATCTTTTCATCTCTCTTTGGCATCTTTTTTTTTTCTCATTAATAAGACCTAATCCAAATAATTTAATAGTGTGTGACGTTTCAGCAACAGCATCAGACAGAAGAATAAATGAACTAAAGAATAAAATCTCATTTTTTCTTTTGTCTGATGATGGTGGCATTTGGATTAGGTCTTTTTTTTTTTTATTAATTTGTTATAGTTTTTCATTTGAATTTAGCTCCATTTTTGTGTCTTATTTCTTCTTTATATTAAAACTTAGAATTAAGCTTTGCTTTTTTATATACATGTTTATTACACATTTAGCAATACTTTTTCTTTATATTTGCTCTTATTTACTCATTTTTTTACTCTTTCACAATCAGATTTTGAAAATGGCTAAATGGCTTCACTTCTCCCTATTTGCTTTTGTAGCTTTTCTTATAAAAAAAATATTAGAACTTAGAATTAAGCTTTGCTTTTTTATATACATGTTTGTTACACATTTAGCAATATATATACCAAAATATTTTTTTGAATACTTACCTCTTTTAGTGAATTTTTGTCAGGGGGGCTGCAAAAGTGCCGTACTTATGCAGTATTTTGATGCTTTTCCTGTGAGAAGGATAATGAAATTTAAAATTAAGCTTTGCTTTTTTATATACATGTTATTTACACATTTAGCAATATATACACAGAAATATTTTTGGAATATTTAACTTTTTTGGTGAATTTTTGTCAGGGAAGCTATGGACTGCCGTAATCATGCATTATGTCGATGTTCTTCTCATAAAAAAAATATTTGGGTTTGGAATTGGGCTTTGCTTTTTGTATACATGTTTTTTACATATTTAGCAATTTACACACAGAAAAATTTTGGAATATTTAACTTTCTTGGTGAATTTTTGTCAGGGAAACTATGGACTGCCGTAATCATGCGGCTGCAAATCTTGGTGAATTTTTGTCAGGGAAGCTATGGACTGCCGTAATCATGCGGCTGCAAAAGTGCCGTACTTATGCAGTATTTTGATGCTTTTCCTATGAAAAGGATAATGAAATTTAAAATTAAGCTTTGCTTTTTTATATACATGTTATTTACACATTTAGCAATATATACACAGAAATATTTTTGGAATATTTAACTTTTTTGGTGAATTTTTGTCAGGGGGGCTATGGACTGCCGTAATCATGCATTATGTTGATGTTCTTCTCATAAAAAAAATATTTGGGTTTGGAATTGGGCTTTGCTTTTTTGTATACATGTTTTTTACATATTTAGCAATTAACACACAGAAAAATTTTGGAATATTTAACTTTCTTGGTGAATTTTTGTCAGGGAAGCTATGGACTGCCGTAAGCATGCGGCTGCAAAAGTGCCGTACTTATGCAGTATTTTGATGCTTTTCCTGTGAAAAGGATAATGAAATTTAAAATTAAGCTTTGCTTTTTATATACATGTTATTTACACATTTAGCAATATATACACAGAAATATTTTTGGAATATTTAACTTTTTTGGTTAATTTTTGTCAGGGAAGCTATGGACTGCCGTAATCATGCAATATGTTGATGTTCTTCTCATAAAAAAAAATATTTGGGTTTAGAATTGGGCTTTGCTTTTTTATATACATACTAGCCGAGTGACCCGGGCAACGCCCCGGGTTTATCCGAAGGACCCGCAGGTGAGAAACTATAGAAGAAAAATTTTAACAAATCAGAAAATGAAATTGCAAACAACAGAACTACACTACTTTAAGGACATGAGAGCACATGCACTGTATCACCATACGTGTACCATTTTCAAAGACCCTGCTTAGGATTAAAACTTATCAGAAGCATAACAATAGTACCAACCTAGAGGTTAACTGGTGTGGATGCATTCCTCTGGGAGTGAGACTATTGAGAAATTCAGTAGGAAGTTATTTTGCTTCTCCGCATTCTAACACTCCAACTGTTAACACTGTGGAAACACTGACTCATGTTTGGTAAGCAATTTCAGGGAAGAAACTATAGACATTGGATTAAATAAATTATTAATTAAATTGCATTAAATAAAAATTATTAGATTTAAATAAATATTATTAGAGTGAAAAAAAAAAGAAAGAAATTAACAAATTAGAAAATAAAATTTCGAAAAATACAACTATATTGCAGATAAGATAAGAGGACCTTATTAAAAAATACATAAACAAACTGTGATTCGACACTCGATAATTCGACACTTTCGATAATTCGACACTTTCGATAATTCGACCATTTTAAAAATCAAATTTACAAGGTTGATTGTTGTTTAAATACAACTTTGCTTTTGCATGCATAAACACAGGCTCTTGTAGCAAGAACCCAAATATTATTTATAGTCATAGCAAAAGCCAACTTTAGTGAAAACTGATGCCTCTTCAGAATGAATGGAAGACTGAAATCTGAAGGAGCAGAAGATATGGGTCATTTATACTTTCACCAATGCCTTTAGGATCTTTGCGATGGAACGCGTATGGTGTTTCAGCGCATGTGCTCTCATGTCCTTGAAGCACATATACTGACAGTGCCCAAAGTTGAACACACTGTATAGTGTCTGAAATATCTTTGGCCCCTTCGGATACCAACCTTCGCTTCATTCTAGAGAGGCATTAGTTTTCATGTCATATCTGTAATATAGTTTTGTTGTTTGCAATTTTCTTTTTTTTTTCCTTTCAAATATGTATCCACTCTGAAATATAGTTTGTAAATTTTTATTCCAATTTATTTTCTTATATATATATGTTTTTTTTTTCATTTCCAAAATATTTATTTATACTTTCACCAATGCCTTTAGGATCTTTGCGATGGAACACGTATGGTGTTTCAGCGCATGTGCTCTCATGTCCTTGAAGCACATATACTGACAGTGCCCAAAGTTGAACACACTGTATAGTGTCTGAAATATCTTTGGCCCCTTCGGATACCAACCTTCGCTTCATTCTAGAGAGGCGTTAGTTTTCACTAAGGTTGGCTTTTGCTATGACTATAAATAAGGCTCAAGGCCAAACCTTGGCTACAAGAGCCTGTGTTTACGCATGGACAACTTTATATGTGGCTTTTTCAAGTGTGCGAACATTGGATAGCATACATGTAAAGATGACCCATATCTTCTGCTCCTTCAGATTTCAGTCTTCCATTCATTCTGAAGAGGCATCAGTTTTCACTAAAGTTGGCTTTTGCTATGACTATAAATAATATTTGGGTTCTTGCTACAAGAGCCTGTGTTTATGCATGCAAAATCAAAGTTGTATTTAAACAACAATCAACCTTGTAAATTTGATTTTTAAAATGGTCGAATTATCGAAAGTGTCGAATTATCGAAAGTGTCGAATTATCGAAAGTGTCGAATTATCGATAGTGTCGAATTACAGTTTGTTTATTTATTTTTTAATAAGGTCCTCTTATCTTATCTGCAATATAGTTGTATTTTTCGAAATTTTATTTTCTAATTTGTTAATTTTTTCTTTTTTTTTTCACTCTAATAATATTTATTTAAATCTAATAATTTTTATTTAATGCAATTTAATTAATAATTTATTTAATCCAATGTCTATAGTTTCTTCCCTGAAATTGCTTACCAAACATGAGTCAGTGTTTCCACAGTGTTAACAGTTGGAGTGTTAGAATGCGGAGAAGCAAAATAACTCCCTACTGAATTTCTCAATAGTCTTACTCCCAGAGGAATGCATCCACACCAGTTAACCTCTAGGTTGGTACTATTGTTATGCTTCTTAGAAGTTTTAATCCTAAGCAGGGTCTTTGAAAATGGTACACGTATGGTGATACAGTGCATGTGCTCTCATGTCCTTAAAGAAGTGTAGTTCTGTTGTTTGCAATTTCATTTTCTGATTTGTTAAAATTTTTCTTCTATAGTTTCTCACCTGCGGGTCCTTCGGGTAAACCCGGGGCGTTGCCCGGGTCACTCGGCTAGTTTATTAAAATATTAATAGTAAGAACAGGAGATTAGTTCTTGAAGTTTTAGTCTCCATTAAACACAATAGCATTAACAGACATATAGAAATCCCAGATATTTATAATAGTATAATACAGAATCTAGAATCATAGTTTTTAATCTTTCTTCTAATTTGCCTACGATAGAACTTTTTGTCTTCTTCTAATTTGTATTCAATTGTAAAATTAAGTCATATATGTTAAATAGTTATCAATTGAGTTATGTAAATTTCACTTGTATATAAATCTATTGAACAGCTAAAATTCATTAAGAATCATTTCCTATTTGATATTCCTGTGAAAGGATCGTTATATCCGAAACCTCGAAGTTTTGGTAATAAAAGAAGACACTTATCCTTGGAAACTTGTTGTTGATTATGATTTTAGCATGTATATTGGTATTCAGACAAAAATTTGAAAGATATTTGACAAACAGCAACCTTTTTTGAAGATACACCAGATAACCAAAGTGTAAATAAAATTGCCTTTGTCTTCTTTAAAAAAAAAAAAAAAAAAAACAGATGACCTGGCGACATCAAAGACTCCATTTCCTTAAGTTTGTCCATGAGTTAATTTTAGGTGAAAACATTTTAATTAAGATACTGTGTTTCATTTAATTCTTAACCTATTCTCTCAATATATACATCATGATATATATTCATTTAAGAGAGCGGTATAAAATTATTTTTTTATAAATTTGGTAATTTCAGCTCCTATTCCTATGACAAATGAACTGTTTAGAACTCTTTTTTCATTTTCATCAAATCATATTTGATAAATTTTAATAAATAATAAAACCATTCCCATTTATTGATATTATGTATATGTACTAGATATGGATCAGGTCTTATTTTAAAACAAAATGTCTTAGTTTTTAAAAACTCTTTGAAAAATATATGATAAAATACAGATATGAAGAAATTTTAAAATTTACTGATTTTATTTTTGCTCAAAATTTCGAGGATCTTTATGATAGAAACTAATAAATTGATATTTGTACCTATTTTGAATTCCTAAACATTCATTCTACGTACATTCATTGTAGGTAGAATTGTAGGTATTTTCTCCTTGGAGTTGTCTCTCATTGTAGGTAGCATTGTAGGCGTTTTCTTCTTGGAGTTGTCTCTCATTGTAGGTAGTATTGTAGGTGTTTTCTTCTTGGAGTTGCCTCTCATTGTAGGTAGTATTGTAGGTGTTTTCTCCTTGGAGTTGCCTCTCATTGTAGGTAGTATTGTAGGTGTTTTCTTCTTGGAGTTGCCTCTCATTGTAGGTAGTATTGTAGGTGTTTTCTTCTTGGAGTTGCCTCTCATTGTAGGTAGTATTGTAGGTGTTTTCTCCTTGGAGTTGTCTCTCATTGTAGGTAGTATTGTAGGTGTTTTCTTCTTTGAGTTGTCTCTCATTGTAGGTAGTATTGTAGGTGTTTTCTCCTTGGAGTTGTCTCTCATTGTAGGTAGTATTGTAGGTGTTTTCTTCTTTGAGTTGTCTCTCATTGTAGGTAGTATTGTAGGTGTTTTCTCCTTGGAGTTGTCTCTCATTGTGGGTAGTATCGTAGGTGTTTTCTTCTTTGAGTTGCCTCTCATTGTAGGTAGTATTGTAGGTGTTTTCCTTTTGGAGTTGTCTCTCATTGTAGGTAGTATTGTAGGTGTTTTCTCCTTGGAGTTGTTTCTCATTGTAAGTAGTATTGTAGGTGTTTTCTTCTTGGAGTTGTCTCTCATTGTAGGTAGCATTGTAGGCGTTTTATTCTTGGAGTTGTCTCTCATTGTAGGAAGTATTGTAGGTGTTTTCTCCTTGGAGTTGTCTCTCATTGTAGGTAGTATTGAAGGTGTTTCATTCTTGGATTTATCTTTCATTGTAGGTAGTATTGTAAGTGTTTGCTCCATGGAGTTGTCTCTCATTGTAGGTAGTATTGTAGGTGTTTTCTTCTTGGAGTTGGCTCTCATTGTAGGTAGTATTGTAGGTGTTTACTCCTTGGAGTTGTAGGTAGTATTGTAGGTGTTTTCTCCTTGGAGTTGTCTCTCATTGTAGGTAGTATTGAAGGTGTTTTCTTCTCTTGGAGTTGTCTCTCATTGTAGGTAGTATTGTAGGTGTTTTCTCCTTGAAGTTGTCTCTCATTGTAGGTAGTATTGAAGGTGTTTTATTTTTGGAGTTGTCTCTCAATGTAGGTAGTATTGTAGGTGTTTTCTCCGTGGAGTTGTCTCTCATTGTAGGTAGCATTGAGGGTGTTTTCTTCTTGGAGTTGGCTCTCATTGTAGGTAGTATTGAAGGTGTTTTCTTCTTGGAGTTGGCTCTCATTGTAGGTAGTATTGTAGGTGTTTTCTTCTTGAAGTTGTCTCTCATTGTAGGTAGTATTGTAGGTGTTTTCTCAATGGAGTTGTCTCTCATTGTAGGTAGTATTGTAGGTGTTTTCTCAATGGAGGTGTCTCTCATTGTAGGTGTTTTCTTCTTGGAGTTGGCTCTCATTGTAGGTGTTTTCTTCTTGGAGTTGTCTCTCATTGTAGGTAGTATTGTAGGTGTTTTTATCTTGGAGTTGGGTCTCATTGTAGGAAGTATTGAAGGTGTTTTCTTCTCTCTCTTGGAGTTGGCTCTCATTGTAGGTAGTATTGTAGGTGTTTTCTTCTTGGAGTTGTCTCTCATTGTAGGTAGTATTGTAGGTTTTTTCTTCTTGGAGTTGGCTCTCATTGTAGGTGTTTTCTTCTTGGAGTTGTCTCTCATTGTAGGTAGTATTGTAGGTTTTTTCTTCTTGGAGTTGGCTCTCATTGTAGGTGTTTTCTTCTTGGAGTTGTCTCTCATTGTAGGTAGTAGTATTGTAGGTGTTTTCTTCTTGGAGTTGGCTCTCATTGTAGGTGTTTTCTTCTTGGAGTTGTCTCTCATTGTAGGTAGTATTGTAGGTATTTTCTTCTTGGAGTTGGCTCTCATTGTAGGTGTTTTCTTCTTGGAGTTGTCTCTCATTGTAGGTAGTATTGTAGGTGTTTTCTTCTTGGAGTTGGCTCTCATTGAAGGTGTTTTCCTCTTTTTGATATTCCTGTGAAAGGATCGTTATACCCGAAACCTCGAAGTTTTGGTAATACGAGGGTGAGTAGAAAAGTAAGGTCTCCTATTTTTTTTTCATAGAAAAACACATTTAATCACAACCTTTTATACATCATTGGAAAGGTTGGACAATATGCTATTTTTCTACATAGTCGCCTTGATTCTCAATCACTTTTTTCATCCTATCAACCAACTTTGTAATTCCGGTGTTGTACCACTCTCCCGCCGCCTCTTTGAGCCACTTGTCGACCCACCTGGCGGACACCTTTCTGTAGCCGAGGGCCTCAGACACAATCTTGTGCACGGAGAAGTGGCTGCAATCTTCATTCAGGCCATCCTCGATCTCTTCAAGGGTTATCCGTCGGTTTGCGCATACCAGTTCGTCGATTCGAGCCACGGTTGATTCCGGCAAACTCGGCCGCCCAGACCGCTGTTCATCGTGGACGTTTATCCGCCCCTCGTTAAACTCCCGGCACCATTTCCGCACATTTCTGATGTCCATGCACTTCTCACCATACACTTCCACTAACTGACGGTGAATTTCGACTGGAGAATTATTTTTCGCATTTAAAAAGCGTATAACTGAGCGCAACTCGCACTTGGCGGGAGAGCTGTACAACACCGGAATTACAAAGTTGGTTGATAGGATGAAAAAAGTGATTGAGAATCAAGGCGACTATGTAGAAAAATAGCATAGTGTCCAACCTTTCCAATGATGTATAAAAGGTTGTGATTAAATGTGTTTTTCTATGAAAAAAAATAGGAGACCTTACTTTTCTACTCACCTCGTAAAAGAAGACACTTATCCTTAGAAACTTGTTGTTGATTATGATTTTAGCATGTATATCGGTATTCAGACAAAAATTTGAAAGATATTTGACAAACAGAAACCTTTTTTGAAGATACACCAGATAACCAAAGTGTAAACAAAATTGCCTCTGTCTTCTTAAAAAAAAAAAAAAGATGACCTGGCGACATCAAAGACTCCATTACCTTAAGTTTGTCCATGAGTTAATTTTAGGTGAAAACATTTTAATTAAGAGACTGTGTTTCATTTAATTCTTCACCTATTCTCTCAATATATACATGATGATATATATTCATTTAAAAGAGCGGTATAAAATTATTTTTATATAAATTTAGTAATTTCAGCACTTGTTCCAATTTTCTCACTCGCGATGACAAATGAACTGTTTATAACTCTTTTTTTTTTCATTTTCATCAGGTCATATTGGATAAATTTTAATAAATAATAAAACCAGTCCCATTTATTTAAATTATGTATATGTACTCGATTTAGATCAGGTCTTTTTTTAAAACAATAGGTCTTAGTTTTTAAAAACTCTTTGAGAAAATATATGATAAAATACAGATATGAAGAAATTAAAAAAAAAATTCTGATTTTATTTTTGCTCAAATTTTCAAGGAGCTTTATGATAGAGACTAATAAATTAATATTTGTACCTATTTTGAATTCCTAAACATTCATTCTACGAACATTCATTGTAGGTAGTATTGTAGGTGTTTTCTCCTTGGAGTTGTGTCTCATTGTGGTAGTATTGTAGGTGTTTTCTCCTTGGAGTTGCCTCTCATTGTAGGTGTTTTCTTCTTGGAATTGTCTCTCATGTAGGTAGTATTGTAGGTGTTTTCTTCTTGGTGTTGTCTCTCATTGTAGGTAGTTTTGTATGTGTTTTCTTCTTGGAGTTGTCTCTCATTGTAGGTAGTATACAGTGTACTCCGCTTATAACGAAGTCGCATTATCCATGACAATCACTTTGTTATATTCCTGAAGTTTGTTATATCCGCAGTTGGAAAAAAAATGTTTTGTACCAATAATTTTATTTACTATTCAACTCAAAAGAGCAACACAAAGATCAATAACAACCTCATCAGGTGTTTTTGGAGAAGTAGTTCGTGATTTTCTTTTGACATTTAGAAGTCAGTAACCAGTGCTGAACACTCTTTTCGATGTTGTCCAAGTCTGACAGATGCCTATGAAGAGACTTGGACTCATCCTGACATTGAAGAAACAATCGCAGAGTTTGAATGCTCTCCAAGACCTCTTTTGGATGCGGAATGTGGACAATTGGGTCTACTTCTTCATCAACTTGGTCCGTTTCTTCTTCTTCTTTTGCTTGAAGAATGCTCTCGACAATTTCTACATCGGATAACATGGCATTTGTAACGACGTCATTGTCAGCGTGGTAAACGTTAATAAAATATAAGCGTTTATTAAACAATTTAATTTTGTTTAAATAATGTAAAAAAAATACTTATAATATGTTTGCATATTTTAAAATTGTATATTATTAACTTATTTGTTGTGTATCATTAAATTTGTGTCATTCACACGTTGTAATTTGATATATATTATGCATAATATATTAGTCAATTATAATGGTAAATGAGAAAACTTCGTTATAAACGGATAAAATAAAAATTTATACATGCAAATCACTTCGTTATAAGCGAAAATTCTTTATATCCGACTTCGCAATATCCAGAGTTCTTTTAATGGTTTAAGCCCTTCTTTTCTTTCGTGCAGACAATTTCATTCGCTATATGCGGAATTTCGCTATAACCGACTTTGTTATAAGCGGAGTACACTGTAGTTGGTGTTTTCTTCTTGGTGTTGTCTCTCATTGTAGGTAGTATTGTTGGTGTTTTCTTCTTGGTGTTGTCTCTCATTGTAGGTAGTATTGTAGGTGTTTTCTTCTTGGTGTTGTCTCTCATTGTAGGTAGTATTGTAGGTGTTTTCTCCTTTACTTGTCTCTCATTGTAGGTAGTATTGAAGATGTTTTCTTCTTGGAGTTGTCTCTCATTGTGGTAGTATTGATGGTATTTTCTCCTTGGAGTTGCCTTTCATTGTAGGTGTTTTCTTCTTGGAGTTGTCTCTCATTGTAGGTAGTATTTTAGGTGTTTTCTTCTTGGTGTTAGCTCTTATTGTAGGTAGTATTGTAGGTGGTTTCTCCTTGGAGTTGTCTCTCATTGTGGTAGTATTGTAGGTGTTTTCTCCTTGGAGTTGCCTCTCATTGTAGGTGTTTTCTTCTTGGAGTTGTCTCTCATTGTAGGTAGTATTGTAGGTGTTTTCTTCTTGGTGTTGGCTCTTATTGTAGGTAGTATTGTAGGTGGTTTCTCCTTGAAGTTGTCTCTCATTGTGGTAGTATTGTAGGTGTTTTCTCCTTGGAGTTGCCTCTCATTGTAGGTAGTATTGTAGGTGTTTTCTTCTTGGTGTTGTCTCTCATTGTAGGTAGTTTTGTAGGTGTTTTCTTCTTGGAGTTGTCTCTCATTGTAGGTAGTATAGTCGGTGTTTTCTTCTTGGTGTTGTCTCTCATTGTAGGTAGTATTGTAGGTGTTTTCTTCTTGGTGTTGTCTCTCATTGTAGGTGTTTTCTTCTTGGTGTTGTCTCTCATTGTAGGTGTTTTCTTCTTGGAGTTGTCTCTCATTGTAGGTAGTATTGTAGGTGTTTTCTTCTTGGTGTTGCCTCTCATTGTAGGTAGTATTGAAGATGTTTTCTTCTTGGAGTTGTGTCTCATTGTAGGTAGAATAGTTGGTGTTTTCCTTGAAGTTGTCTCTCATTGTAGGTAGTATTGTAGGTGTTTTTTCCATGGAGTTGTCTATCATTGTAGGATGTATTATTGGTGTTTCTACCTTGTAGTTGTCTCTCATAGTAGGTAGTATTATTAATGTTGTTCTCCATGGAGTTGTTTCTCATTGTAGGAACTATTGTTGATTATTTATTCTCGTAGGTGGTCTCTCATTAAAGGTGGTAATGTTGGTGTTTTCTCCTGGGAGGTGGCCTCTCATTGTAGGTAGTATTATTCGTGTTTTCTCTATTGAGTTGTCTCTCATTGTAGGTATTTTTACAATTAAAACAAATTTATTGACAACTCAGTCAATATTTACAAAATGAGGAAGAGATCACAAAAATACTTAGAGAAAATAAAAGGATAACGAAAAGCGTGTTCGAACCAGGAACATCAGGTTTTAAAGTCTAAAGCTTTCGCAACTAGGCTATTTTGCCTTATTATATTGTAGCGAATAATTAGTTTTATCATTTTCATGTAAATATTTTAATTTATTTGTTTAATTTTGATTGTATTGATTTACATAGTTTTGAATTATGGCATGGCTATATAAATGCGCGTAAATACAATTTTAAAGAGGACAGTTAGAGAGAATAAAGTTCGGTTGGGTTTACCTCTCCTTGCGTCTACCTTTCTGCTACGCTACAACTGGTGGAGATGCTGGGTACCGATACCCTCACGGATGACTTGATGGGAGGAGGCCTTCGCTTACAAGACTTGAAGCAACTTTCTGGTCTCTCTCTCTTTCTGCGAAGGTGAGACCGTCTTCTGCGAGGGTGAGACCGTCTTCTACGAGGGTGAGGCCGTCTTTTGCGGAGTTGATACCGTCTTCTGCGGAAATTGCCGTCTGCAGAGATTGCCGTCTGTAGAAATTGCCGCCTGCAGAGATTGCCGCCTGCAGAGATTGCCGTCTGCGGAATTTGCCGTCTGCAGAAATTGCCGCCTGCAGAAATTGCCGCCTGCGGAGATTGCCGGCTGCAGAGATTGCCGCCTGCAGAGAATCGCCGTCTGCGGAGATGGGAACGTCGTCTGCGGAGATGGAAGCGCCGTCGGTGGAGATGTGGACGCCTTCTTCGGGGATGTAATCGCAGTCTGCAGAGATGAAGCCCTATTTAGATCCAGAGAAGCGGGAGGACCACCTGAAGGAGGACATGGTAGACGACTTATCGGGTCCTCAAAGGTAAGAAGTTCCAGCGGAAGGGAGGCAACCACCCTTGGCCCAGGAGGAGGTCCCCACACCAGGAGACCTGGATATCCCTGGCCCTATTACGCGGTCGCGAGCTCGTGGACTGGAGGCGCAGGTCTCCTGCTGAGCATCGGGTCGATGTCCTTTGAGAGGGGGGCTATGTAGCGAGTAATTAGTTTTATCATTTTCATGTAAATATTTTAATTTATTTGTTTAATTTTGATTGTATTGATTTACATAGTTTTGAATTATGGCATGGCTATATAAATGCGCGTAAATACAATTTTAAAGAGGACAGTTAGAGAGAATAAAGTTCGGTTGGGTTTACCTCTCCTTGCGTCTACCTTTCTGCTACGCTACAATATAATAATTTAAATAATAACTAATATTTACAAATTTGAAATTTCAGCCGAGGAGTCTTCCCCACCGTGCAAGTGTCCTCTTCCAGGCGATGAGGGGGTCCTCAATTCCACCACCCAGCCCCACATGCACGAAGTACCGATAAATTCGGCACTTCGCTGACGCAAGGATGGCCATTTCGTCGTCCTCCAGGCCAGTCCGAAAGTTTTATGCCTGGAGATCACGTGGACTCCCGATGATGTTGAAGGTCTCCCGAACGAGGGGCCTTATACTCGTGCAACTCAAGTATCGGTGGCCCAAGGAGCCATCGGGGAACCCGCAGGAAGGGCAGGAAAGACCGGCAGATGCAGGATGTTCCGGGTGAGGCAACGTACATTCAAACCCTCAAAACTGTACTACAACAAGGATTTCCAAAACGTCTGTTATCTGACAGAGCGCCCTCTTTTTACCTCGAAAAATTCCGTAAATTTCTAATAACACATGATATACAACCCCTACTCACCACAAACAAAACCCACAGCGAATGTCTCAAGATGTATATCTCAATGAATTCAATCATTTGACTCCAGATATCTTCGATACGCAACTATTCCGAATTATACCCCCTCAAACTTCCCAGCCATTCCTACATTTAAATCCAGATATATTTAATATCGATAGTTTTAAAACAAACCTCAAGTAGCGACCAGAAAACTTCCCGTTAAATTCAAAAACCTATTCTATCTACATACGCTAATCCAACCCATTTGAATCTGTATTACCTACTTACTTACTCTCTTTCACACAATATAAAGATTTCTTTGAACCCACCAGATCCAGACTAGAAAAGAAAGAATTTCAAGCCAGTCCGCAGACTTCCCCCATATCTCCCCCTTCAAAAACAATACACATCGCACCCCGGTCGTAAAAATGGACACCTAAATCCATCGCCACCCTTCCCCCTAACCTGCCCCAGTCCTACATTCCCCATGTCCCGCATTCCTTTTTATTACACACATTTTACTACAGTCGATATCTTAACCTAACTTTTAAACATTTAGATATCTGAATTTGAACAAGACCTACATTTTACATGCTAAATTGAGATCACAATCTTTGATTATATTCTGATTTTTTTGTATAAAATATATATATATATATATTTTTACCTTTCAATTATATAATCACAAGTTTTTAATCCAACATTATTAAAAAAAATCAATTTTACTTTTATTTTTCATAATAATATTACAAAAGATTTATTTGTTGTCAAAAATCACTTTTTTCCTTCATTATTATTACTTTTATATATTGATTGTTTGATTTTGTTCACTTAAACTTTATTCAACCACAATGATATTGCTATATTTTTATTCATATCATAGTTGTTTTTATACCTTTATAATAGGACAGATAATATCATTGACATTCGGGCATACAACAATCTATTTCTTTAACCACTTCAGTGTACTTTACACTACAATCTATTTCTCCGCCATTGCTTCACATCAACGTAGAAAAACGACAGTACTGCTTGACAATTATTTTTTTTTTTTTTGATTTCATAATTTCAACAAACTATTTGAACACAGTTCCCCAGATTTAAAAATCCCAACTTCTGGCCTGAACACGTTTCAAAAGTTTATTTCAATCATCCCTAGAGCATAATCACCCACGCATGCACAAAGCGTTCACAACTCTCAATTTTTTTAGCTCTAGCGGACCACAATCAACATTTGATTTTTAGTCAAGTCAGATCACCTACTGTCGCTACAATTCTACTTATCGCATGGTTCTCCATTTCACTCCTTTCAACCATATTAATGAACAACTTTTTCTTCAACAACTTTTCAACCCAATAACCCTACAATTGTGACAAAGCACAGTAACCTTGTACAGGATCACAGGTGAAACATTGCCTTGGAAGACGCTCAAGTCTATATCCTCGCTTTGCACCTGGACCTAAGTATTTGGTTGTCTGTGTAATACTTACAATTGCTTATTTTTCAACCCCTAACCCTTTCCAACGCCCGCCAACAATCTCCTAGAACATCATTTTTTTTTTATCATTATTATTTTATTATCAAACAAAGGTTTCATCTAAATTTCTTCTTTTATAATGAATATCTTAACTTTTAAATTAAACATAAGTTTTATTTTTATAATTTTCAGATATATCCAAACAAAACATCTTGTTATAGCCCTTTTTAACCCTCACAGTTTAAATTAATTAAAAGAGATTTTAATTACTCACCTGTGTTAGAGAGGCTTTAGCCGTTTAAACCCGGATAAACCCTTTCACTCCCGGGGCTCATCTTTGGTAATTTAAACCAACAACCCTATATTGTATAATACTTATAACAAGATTGTCATGTTGTATATAGAAACACATCTATAAATAATTATACGCATGATTGACATGTGTCATTGCATCACCATATGTAATGTACTTTGTACAAACTGAGGATGAATAAATAAAACTATGTAATAGATTAAGAGCTGAGTTAAAGCAAGATTGGGAAGTTCAAAATGTCTAAAATCGAGAGAGAAATCCAACAACCCTGGCAAGTCGTTGTCATCGAGGTCAAAGGGTGCAAAATGCCGCAGACGTCCAAAATCCAAATTCTCACATATTCATCCCCCCCCCCCTCCTCGGGAATGATATATAAAAACCTCGGTTTTAGCCGAGCTTAGACAGTCACTTCAGCATCGGCGTGAGCCCTTGTCGGTCTTAGCCAGGACCACCTCATCACCATGTAAAACAGTTAGAAATATTCTTTAACTCCATCTTGCTCTTAGCTCGACTTTTATCTGTTCATGGAACTTTCCTACTACAACTGTGTCTCTTCGTTTTGTGTGTGTGGACATTCCCAAGCTTTCCACTCTGCCTCGACCACGACTGCTTGTACTCTGTGAGAACTTTTAAAGGTCTTCCAAGGTGCAGAGAGGTACTGGAAAACTCTCCACGCCCTGACTGTCCCTCTCGGTTACTACTGGTTTGACCCCCGGTTACCACAGCTATAGCGAGAGTCGACAGGATGCCTCATCACAGATAAGTCGACTGGACCTTATCACAGAAGAGTCGACAGGATCTCTTATCACATATATATATTTAAAAGGAGAAGATTTTCCTTTACTACCTAGATAAACCTATTTAGGACCACAGATCAATAAACATAGGAAATAGTTACTAATATTATCTGTCAGCGAGCATCTGATCAGAGAAAGGAAAATTTCAAGAAAGCTTTTCGTTTTATCGATATAATAGAAATATAATTAATTTTTTCATTCAAATTGTAAAAAAGCAAAATCATCTCGTGCCTTATTCAAAAGACAATTTTTGACATTTGAATAAAGGTTTGTTCAATAAAAGAAAAGGTTTATATTGTAGCTATATATTTATAATACCACAATTTCACTTTTTTAATTTGCGTATTTATGTACTGTTTGAAGTTACCTTTTTCTTTTATAATTATAGTAACAATATTTTGGAACTTTTGACGCTTTTTCTAACCGACCTATAAAAAGCTAGAATAAAATAATTCGAAGTATAGTAAGAAAGCATATTTTTTTTAATTTATGAATGAATACTTTATTTATTATATGTCATATAACAAAAATGGATATTTACAAAATATTTGAGTGATTTTATTTGTTAACTTTAAAACATCATATAAGAGGGTCTTTTAAATTCGTATATTACAGTCTCATGGGTAACATTTCGAAATTAAACAATGATCAGACTTAAACGTGCTTTCAATATTCTTTTTCTGAAAAGAATTGGCCAAGGGGAAGGTTCCTTTGACATCATCAAGAGCTTGAAAGCACATAAGTAGCCAATAGGAAGGCACTATTCTCTCATTGTTCTCTGGGAATACGACAAGAGAATCAGCAATAGTGTGAGTCTTGCTATAGTCATTAGTTTCAACCAAAATTCCTCCAAGTCGTTGTATCAAATATTCGATAGGTTCCCGCAAATGTTCGTCGAATAGTGAATGGATGGCAATACGGCAACCTTTAAGGACACGTGGAAACAAATTTTCCATCACCATGGTAACAGGTGGTATTGGAATTATTGTACGAAGAATGAAGAACTCGGCGTGAATCTTGGTGAGGGAAGCTTGGATTTGAGGAAGGGCATCATCTACCAAGATTTTGGGGAAGGCTGTGGGTCTCGAGTATGGTGTATAGTGGGTGATCAGTCTGAGGTTGGGGGTGTTCTCCCATACAGAGTCTGTATTATCTACAATGTAGACCATATCTTCACGTAGTCGAAACATTTTCTTCAGCACTCCAACTTTGCTCTTTTCATTCCTTATCATTTCACTGCTAATTATTGTAGAATTAAAATAAATCCCATTTTTATCCAGTGCAGAAACCATTCCCGTAGCATAACACAGGTTGCCCATAGTACACAAATATATATCAAATATCTTAGACATCTCTTCCAAGAAAGAATGTACATTGGGACGGACTATACTCTGAATCTCTCCAATATTTATATCAGCCTTCTTCTTAGGACTATTCACTAGTTTTCTCCCAGGTTGTGTAATTAAAGATTCAACTAGAGTGTGGTCTAAATCTAACAATAGAATTAGCTTCCTGTTTTTCAGAAGATTCTCAAAATAGGATCTCGTCTTTTGGATCATATTTATCAAACTGAAAATTGTTCTAAATAATTTTTATATTTTTGTGCGAAATAATATATTTATTTTTATATTTTAATCAGATCAAAGGAATAAGAACTAAAGATGTTTTGAAATACTGTAATGATGAATAAAACTCTGAATTTGTTATTTCAATGAAAATAATATTTAATAAAATAATAAATCTGTTTATTTTAATTTATTCGAAAAATATTTGAATAATAAATAATACAAATATTCTTAAATTTCTAATTTAAATTTATTTTACGGATATGTATAATTTTAATTTATATAGAATATATAAATTATGATTTGACAAGTCAAAGGAATGAAGTTTTTATAAATTAATATAGTCTCTCTCTTTATATAAATACTAGCCGAATGACCCGGGCAACGCCCGTGTTTTACCCGACTGTAGATGTTACAACGGTGATCCTTAGGTCGCTGGTTCAAATCCGGCTGAGGGAGCCGGCGAGCACGTGACCTCCCTGTGCGCGCGCATCCGTGACAGAGGCCGATGAGGAAAGACGGTCGTGACTATATATAGGGATTATATTTACGCCCAATCTCCGCACAATGCTAACTTCTTGGAACAAACACAACTCTCAATTTGTAAGACGCCTATTCCTGACAATAATAATACCTAATATTTTATAGACATAGGTTATATGTATTTTAAACTATTTTTGACGCTTCTCTCTGATTATTTTCGAAAGGAATCTAACTCGTCGAAAATAGTTTAAATTTCCTATAAGAGATGGCGCTAATGTATCATATAGGATATGAGTAGATATACAGTCTTGTAGATGTGTCTCTTGGAATATCTATCTTATACTTCTTAGCCTCGTAACCCTGGAATATTCTATGAATTATCATTTTTATTCGAGTCATGCAAACATTTGGTTTAAGCGCCCTTTATGAAATAATAATTTTTTTCAATATAACCCCCTCGTCGGTAGACGAGTGGGTAACACCCTTGATTCCCGACAGTCATGAACCGGGATTTAATCCCGCGTTAACCTTTTGTTTAATACAAGGTGCCTTCATTAATTTCCAGGACTGGTTAAAAATAAAATAAATAAAAAAGCAAAAGAAAATATTTTTATACCGAGTTAAATATTGGACATTCGACCACACCTGACTGAAAGCACGAGTCTCGTGGCGCACGCGCCGATCTAAAAATAGAACAAAACAACTTCATTGTAAGGTTCGCATTTCTAATTTTAAAATGGCCATTTTCAAAGAGCAGAGAATCTGCATTAAGTTTTGTTTTAAATGGAAAAAAAGTGATACTGAGACGTATGCTTTGATTAAAGAAGCTTTTGGCGATACAGCTTTATCCCGTTAAAGAACCTTTGAATGGTTTTCACGCTTCCTAAAAGGTCGGGAAAAGGTAAACGATGATCAGCATATTGGGCGTCCAAGTTCATTACGTTGCGAGGAAAACAAGCTCAAAATAAAGGAATTAATTAAATATAACAGAAGAATTTCTATTAAAGACTTATCTTCAGAGACTGTACTATCTGTAGGACAGCGTCATCAAATAGTAACAAAAGATTTGGACATAATCCGGACGTCTTCAAAATTTGTTCCCCGGATTCTAACAGAGGAACAAAAGGAGGTTTGAATGGATATCTGCAAAAACATGGTTGAAATGACTCGGACCGATCCAGAATGGATGCAAAAAATCATTACCGGGGATGAGACATGGGTGTATCAGTATGACCCGGAAACCAAACGTCAATCCAGCCAATGGATTGAAAGAGGGGAACCGAAACCCATAAAGGCAAGATTTACAAAATCCAAAGTCAAGACATTGCTTGTTACATTTTTTTATATTAATGGTTTGGTTCACCATGAATTTATTCCTTTCGGACGTACAATTAATCAAGAGGTTTATTTTGGGATAACGAGGCGCTTAAGGAAGGCAGTGCGCCTTAAAAGACCTGAAAGATGGCAAAACAATGACTGGATACTTCACGTCGATAATGCGCGGCCGCACACAGCCCATGTTGTTTTGCAGTTCTTGGCCAAGCATTCAACCATACAGATCCCTCATCCACCCTATTCCCCCAAGTTTGCCCCCAATGACTTTTTCCTCTATCCTAAATTGAAAATAAAGTAAAAAGGAAGGAAATTTGACAACGTTGATATGATACAAGCTGAATCGAAGGCAACCTTGAGGAACCTCTCAAAAAGTGATTTTATCTCCTGCTTCGACAATTGGAAAAAAAGATGGAACAGGTATATTGAGGCAGGAGGGGCATATTTTGAAAAATATTAAATTAGTTCTTTTATTTGTTTTATTTTTAAAAAGATACAGAACAGTCCTGGAAATTAATGAACGCACCTTGTATGTAAAAAAACTCGCATATTATTCATTGTTTCAATTATCATAAAACTAGGTTGCTCTTGTTGAGCGGTACCTAATAAAGTGATTTTGGAACCGAAAATTACACTAGAATATTAGTCCATCTTACGAACAGGTCTAAAACGACAGCCAGGCCTTGCCTTATTAAATTTTACCTTAATAAAGCTAGTAAAAAAATAAAAGTAAGAATTTGTATTTCACTAATAGATGTTTAACTCTATCTAATGTAAAAAAATGGGTGAAACTGCTTAATTCAAGATAGAGTGTTTATATAGTTCTTCTATCAATTTATATGATAACGTCAGTCATTCTATACCCCCATTTCTATTTGTCATATAAACACATCCCTATATATAAAAAAACCAATGTATGTATGTATGTATGTTTGTCGGCTATACACGTCCACAATACGTAACTAATTTAGTGATATTTCAATAGTATATAGAGTTGAATCTGGAAAAACCTATATGCAAATTTTCAGTCCTCTACTTCAATATCATTGGAGTTATTAACAAATTATTGACACATTTTCCCTATTTTACTCGCAACCAGCGCCTCACTGCGGCAACTGCAAGAAGTAAAGTTGGGGAAGGATAGACCACGTGGGTCGACGGGGATTGGTGTAACGGGACGTTTCACAAGAGTGACCTTGAGTGACGTAATGACTTCGTAGGGGCAAGAAATCATTTGCTATCATTTTATGTTTATATTAAATTTAAAATATATCCATATAAAAAATCAAAATAATACAATTTTAAAATATCGTTGTGAAAATTAACATTTTTATCTTTATATTATAAAACACACAAAGTTTGGAGCGGGACGTTTCACAAGAGTGATATCCACGGCGCCAATTTATAATTGTAAGGAATAGTATTTGAATAAAAAAATTTAATCGGGTAAAACCCGGGCGTTGCCCGGGTCATTCGGCTATATAAATTTGAGCTATATATATTTATATAAATTTGAGCGTACCAGAATTTTTAAGTTGCTCACTCACGATGAGAATTCAATTTTTAGAAATATTTTTAATTAGGTCTTATTTTTGAAATTAAACCATGACTAATTTGATTGAAATGTATATATATTACATAAAAATTGATTTTCTGCTGATTTTGCAATTCGAGTAATATAGAACGATTACTTGCCGATGCTGATCAAACCGAGGATTGGCATACATGATTGCAGTCGTGATAAAATAACAAAAATCTTTAGATCAATATTGCTTTAATTCATCTTAATAAAATATTTAAACATAAATTGAGAAAAGTACTACCTGAATTAAGGCGTGAGAATAAAGAAAACAAAATATTATATTTACATAATTACAAAAATATTTGAGCTGCGCCGGCCAAAGGGAAACGGAAATATCTTTATTAACGGGGCTGCTAACCAGAATGGATGATTTTTGAGCCCCAATGGACGCATAAAGCGGAATGTTCTTTGTATATATTCTGCTTTATGCGTCCATCGGGGCTCAAGTATCATCCATTCTGGTTAGCAGCCCCGTTAATAAAGATATTTCCGTTTCCCTTTGGCCGGCCTAGCTCAAATATTTCTGTAATTATGTAAAGAATATTTTGTTTTCTTTATTCTCACGCCTTAATTCAGGTAGTACTTTTCTCAATTTATGTTTAACTATTTTGATAAGGGAAATAACAATGGATTTTTTATAAAGGGAAAGCGCGACCTCTGGCGATCAATTTAACAGAGTAATTTTTTCTATAAATTATAATTTTTAAATAAAATATAATTTTATATCTATATATATAAAAATGAATGTATGTGTGTCTGTTTGTTTGTCCTTTATGCCTGACCAAACAACTCATTGGATCGCCATGAAACTTTGGGAAGTTATTTAGTATAGTACTGGGAAGGTTTCTAGCAAATAAAATTTTTGAAATAACTTTTCGCCTAGAAATAATCAAGATAAATATTCTAATTTATCTGTTATAATTCAACAATCTGCTCTAAATATTATCATGATGATACGCTGATTTTGTAATGTAGAAAATTAGGAATGACAAAACTCAGGATGACACGGCAATTTATTTGAGACAAGAATAATGATACAATTCAAAGGCAAGATACTATTCCTTTAACTTCCAATTACCGAGGGAACCAATTAATATTGATTTTATTCAACTTATCGAGTATTTTTCAAGGGACCGGGAAAAATGTTCACTTTATCGAGAGATTCGTTAAACAAACCTTTACTCGGGTAAAACCCGGGCGAAGCCGGGTACATCCATACAAGAATAATGATACAATTCCAAGGCAAGATACTATTCCTTTAACTTCCAATTACCGAGGGAAACAATTAATATTGATTTTATTCAACTTATCGAGTATTTTTCAAGGGACCGGGAAAAAAATGTTCACTTTATCGAGAGATTCGTTAGACAAACTTTTACTCGGGTAAAACCCGGGCGAAGCCGGGTACGTCCGCTAGTAACATATATATATTTAAGGTTGATCAGATCTTATATATTTTAAAACAATAAAACACCTGAATATTTGAGAAAACTTGAAAATATTTATTAACCTCAAAATGTGCGAATATAAAAACCTAACTACTCTCACGTCAATAAAATTTTCCATTACATAATCAAAGGATCATTAGCGCCCGATTTCTAAAATGTGTGGGCAGCGGAAAATAAGTTTAATAATAAATAAAATCAAATTTATACTACACTTCTTTAGTCTTCTGTCTTAAAATAATTCTCAATCGTTGTGCCTTTCCTATTTGCTGCAATTATGCAGTTCTTTATCTTCCTGTTTAATTTTTTTAGGCATAATTATTTATGGGATAAACTTGAAACTCTCTTTTTTACCACATTTTTTGAAGAGCTTCGCTCTCCATTTGTTGCATTAACAACCTTTTGTACCTTTTCATATTTCATATTATATTTCAGGGAACGTCTCTCTCGTTTACTTCATTTTGAAATAAAATATCGCGTAGGAAATGACAAAATACCCACGCATACAGCTTTATTAAGACCGCCGGTCTTATACAGATTCACCATAAGAAGAAATCATAGATGGAGCTCCTATACTCCAGGCATGGCTGAGCCCAAATAACCTCCAGGTCCGATATAAAAATACAAATCTCCGAATGACACGGAATTTCTAAACAATTAAAATATTTACATTTGAATGTAATTCTACTGTCCTATAAGCTTATGTCCATAGTTTTCTTGAAAACCATTTCTGAGATTCCATCCTTCAGTGCTGCGTATATAAGCAGAATCGTCCAATACAGTATTAGAGCTCTGAGAAGCGGTCTGGTGGATTAAATTGGCGAAACCACTGGGAGGGTTCACCACTGATGAGCCAAGCCATCCCAATATAATTTTTCATCGCAGTAAGGGCAGTAGAAGTTTGTATTATGTATAAAAGAAACATTCGTGCTTTTAAATCCTTTCCTTTTATATGTATAGATGGCGCGCTATTGCTTTGTGTTAATTAAAATATGTAAAATATAGGTGAAGGGCCCATTCAACGGGGTCTACAATCACAGCCAGTTCTTATTGAATTTTTATCTTAATCAATATAAAAAATGAAATAGAACCACTAAGTACGATAGTTTCTTCAAAAAAAGTCGGTGGACGAGTGGGTAACACCCTCGATTCCCGACAGTCATGAACCGGGATCGAATCCAGCGTTAACATATCTTAATATGTGTGAATAACCATCGCATATTATTCATTGTTGCAATTATCATAAACTAGGTTGCTCTTTTTGAGCGGTACCTAATAAAGTGAATTTGGAACAAGCAAGTAGTTTCTTCAACAAATTAAACAAAATTCTATATAATGTCCTTACTGCAATGATAAATAGTGGGAGGGCCTGATTCATCAGTGGTGAACCCTCCCAGAGGTTTCGTCAATTTAATCAACCAAGCCGTTTTTTAGAACTCCAATACTGTATCGGACTATTCTACTTATATAGGAGACAATTAAGGAATACTATGGAGGTGCCAATGATAATTTCAAGGGATTCTTTGATACTTCAAGAATTCCTAACTATGTTCAACCCAACTTCTATAACGTTCAATTTTTTACTGGACATGGTGACTTCAACACATATTTGTTTAGAATTGGCAAAATTGGTTCACCTGCATGCACTTGTGGAAGCGAACAACAAACCCCTGAACACCTTCTGATAAACTGTCCATTAACTTCTGATCTAAGGGAAGAAACCCAACTTTACCTCACTAATACAAAACAAGCTCCTTGCAATAAAGACCAATACATCAAGTTTAATAGATTCTGCAGGATGTATATATTGAGGCGAAAGTGTTGACTGTACATATTTCAAGCTACTACTTATAATTACTATATGTAAAATTTGACATCGAACGTTTAATTTTAATGATTCCCAATGTTCAATTATATATAATTTAAAATATACACGCAATTATCCAAATTGTGGATATGGCGTGTCTCTCCCAACTGTTAAATAAATAAATAAATAAGGTATAATATAATAATTAAGACAGTAAAATAACATGTAAATATTTGCTTCGAGAAATGCTCTCTTCCGCGCAAACATTAAATACAAGATCAGTTAGACGTATATCAATAAAAATGAACTATCGTAGTTTTATATCTTGAGATAAATGGTGCGCGTTATTCTCTTTTAATTATAATAAAGTATAATATGATGCACTAGCGCGCCTTCTGTTATCAAAATTCGAAACTATTTTAAACGCGTAAGATCCTTTTTGAAATTAAACAATATCTACTGCCCTTACTGCAATGGAAAAATTAAAGGGAGGGCCTGGCTCATCAGTGGGGAACCCTCCCAGCGGTTTCGCCAGTTTGGAAGTTCCGAAAATGCAATATAACAGCGGTATGGTAGATTAAACTGGCGAAACCGCTGGGAGGGTTCACCACTGATGAGCCAGCTCCTCCCTTTAATTTTTCCATTGCAGTAAGGCCAGTAGAAATTGTTTAATTTGAAAAAGAATCTTACGCCTTTAAAATACGAGTTTCGAATTCGTAGTTTCGAATTTTGATAACAGATGGCGCGCTAGTGCATCATAGAATAAAGTATATTAAAGAGAGACTATATATTTAATCAATATATTTAGAAATACCTAATATACACTCATGGACAAAACAGTACCTTTTAGCATGTGACAAAAAAATCCCTTTTAGTACATCACATGACAGCACAAGCCATAGTTTCAACTTGTCAGATCCCCAAACCTTTTATTAAAATATTAATAGTAATAACAGGAGATTAGTTCTTGAAGACTTAGTTTACATTAAACACAATAGCATTAACAGACATATAGAAATCCCAGAAATTTATAATAGTACTAGCGGATGTACCCGGCTTCGCCCGGGTTTTACCGGAGTAAAGGTTTGTCTAACGAATCTCTCGATAAAGTGAACATTTTTTCCCGGTCCCTCGATAAATACTCGATATGTTGAATAAAATCAATATTAATTGGTCCCCTCGGTAATTGGAAATTAAAGAATTAGTATCTTGTCTAGGAATTGTATCATTATTCTTGTCTCAAATAAATTGTGGTGTCATCCTGAATTTTGTCTTTCCTAATTTTCTACATTGCAAAATCATCGTATCAGCATGATAATATTTAGAGCAGATTGTTGAATTATAACAGATAAATTAGAATATTTATCTTGATTATTTTTAGGCGAAAAGTTATTTCAAAAATTGTATTTGCTAGAAAACTTCCCAGTACTATACTAAATAACTTCCCAAAGTTTCATGGCGTTCCAATGAGTGGTTTGGTCAGGCATAAAGGACACACACACACATTCATTTATTATATAGATAATACAGAATCTAGAATCATAGTTTTTAACCTTTCTTCTAATTTGCCTACGATAGAACTTTTTGTTTTCCTTTAATTTGTATTCAATTGTAAAATTAAGTCATATATGTTAAATAGTTATCAATTGAAGTTATGTAAATTTCACTTGTATATAAATCTATTGAACAGCTAAAATTCATTAAGATTCATTTCCTATTTGATATTCCTGTGAAAGGATCGTTATACCCGAAACCTGGAAATTTTGGTAATAAAAGAAGACATTTATCCTTGGAAACTTGATGTTGATTATAATATCAGCATGTATATCGGTATTCAGACAAAAAATTGAAAGATATTTGACAAACAGCAACCTTTTTTTGAAGATACACCAGATAACCAAAGTGTAAACAAAATTGCCTTTGTCTTCTTTAAAAAAAAAAAAAAAAAAAGATGTCCTGGCGACATCAAAGACTCCATTTCCTTAAGTTTGTCCATGAATTAATTTTAGGTGAAAACATTTTAATTAAGATACTGTGTTTCATTTAATTCTTCACCTATTCTCTCAATATATACATGATGATATATATTCATTTAAGAGAGCGGTATAAATTTTTTTTATATAAATTTGGTAATTTCAGCACTTGTTCCTATGACAAATGAACTGTTTAGAACTCTTTTTTTTTAATTTTCATCGGGTCATATTTGATAAATTTTAATAAATAATAAAACCATTCCCATTTATTAAAATTATGTATATGTACTAGATATGGATCAGGTCTTATTTTAAAACAAAAGGTCTTAGTTTTTAAAAACTCTTTGAAAAAATATATGATAAAATACAGATATGAAGAAGTTTTAAAAATTTTCTGATTTTATTTTTGCTCAAATATTCAAGGACCTTTATGATAGAAACTAAAAAATTGATATATTTGTACCTATTTTGAATTCCTAAACATGCATTCTACGTACATTAATTGTAGGTAGTATTGTAGGTGTTTTCTCCTTGGAGTTGTCTCTCATTATAGGTAGTATTGTAGGTGTTTTTTCCTTTACTTGTCTCTCATTGTAGGTAGTATTGTAGGTGTTTTCTCCTTGGAGTGGTCTCTTATTGTAGGTAGTATTGTAGGTGTTTTCTTCTTGGAGTTGTCTCTCATTGTAGGTATTTTCTCCTTGGAGTTGTCTCTCATTGTAGGTAGTATTGTAGGTGTTTTCTTCTTGGAGTTGTCTCTCATTGTAGGTAGTATTGTAGGTGTTTTCTTCTTGGAGCTGTCTCTCATTGTAGGTAGTATTGAAGGTGATTTCTTCTCTCTTGGAGTTGTCTCTCATTGTAGGTAGCATTGTAGGTGTTTTCTCCTTGGAGTTGTCTCTCATTGTAGGAAGTATTATTGGTGTTTCTACCTTGGAGTTGTCTCTCATAGTAGATAATATTATTAGTGTTTTATCTATGGAGTTGTTTCTCATTGTAGGAAGTATTGTTCCTGAGGTTTGTTGTTGAAGTGGTCTCTCATTAAAGGTATTATTGTTGGTGTTTTTCCCTGGGAGGTGGCCTCTCATTGTAGGTAGTATAGCTGGAGTTTTTCCTTGAAGTTGTCTCTGATTGTAGGTAATTTGACAATTAAAACAAATTTATTGACAACTCAGTCAATATTTACAAAATGAGAAAGAGATCACAAAAATAATTATAGAAAATAAAAGGATAGCGAAAAGCGTGTTCGAACCAGGGAAATCAGGTTCTAAAGTCTGAAGCTTTCGCAGCTAGGCTATTTTGCCTTATTATATAATAATTTAAATAATAACTAATATTTACAAATTTAAATTTTCATCCGGGGAGTCTTCCCCACCGTACAAGGGTCCTCTTCCAGGCGATGAGGGGGTCCTCAATTCCACCACCCAGCCCCACATGCACGAAGTACCGATAAATTCGGCACTTCGCTGACGCAAGGATGGCCATTTCGTCGTCCTCCAGGACAGTCCGGAAGTTTTATGCCTGGAGATCACGTGGTCTGCCGATGATGTTGAAGGTCTCCCGAACGAGGAGCCTTATACTCGTGCAACTCAAGTATCGGTGGCCCAAGGAGCCATCGGGGGACCCGCAGGAAGAGCAGGAAAGACCGGCAGATGCAGGATGTTCCGGGTGAGGCAGGGCATGGAGGGCCAATCGCTGGGCGATGTCGCCGTTATGCCCCGAGAAAGCGCCGCTTCGGATCGAGGACTAGTTCACCTTGGCAGGCACGTCTACGATGGGCTCCCACCTCGTCAGGAGCCGGGTGATCGGCAGAGCCGTAAGGCGCGGGCGTTCCAGGGTGCGACGGGCCGAGCGGATGGTGATCTTGGTGAACGACGTGGTTGTCCCGCGCAGGACGACGGCCTCGGCTAGGCTGTGAACCCGGAAGTTCGCCTGCAGATTCTCTGCCACCACCCTCCGGCAGAAGGCAGCGAGGGCCGCGGCGTCAGTGATGGCCTAGCACGTAGGGCTGAAGATGGAGATATCGCCTACGTCCCGGACTCTTGCGCCGACCCAGCGCGCGGGGGTCAGAAGGTTCGGTGGGCGGAGGAACCGGCAGCTGCCGATGATGGTTAGATCCTTGAGCTGGTTGGTCGGGACCACCCGGTGGTTATGGCTTAGGATGTTCGCCACGCTCTCCCACATTCTAAGCAGCCGGAGACTCCGGGGCTGGAGTCTGATGCCGTCAGGTGGAGGTCTCAGCCAGGCGTCACTGGTGACCAGCCAGGAGAAGCCATTTTTTCCTCCACGATGCGCAACCTGAACTCCCTTCAGACATGCAAGATGGATCTTCGTTCCTATATCCATTAGGCCGAGACCCCCCGTGATCACGGGCCTCGCTAGAATGCCGACAGAAAGCCATGAGGTGTGGTCGGGCCCCCAGATGAATCGAGCCACACGAGCCTGCAGCTTGGAGATTATTGTAGCCTCTGGCAGGTACGCGTGGAGGTGGTGCTGGATGGTGGAGAGCACTAGGGAGTTGTGGCCCTAGCTCGCCCGACGAGGGAGAGGCCGCACGTGAAGGGCGTCCACTTCCGGCAAGCAGATTCCAGTAGGGCCAAGAGATGTTGTTCCCGCTGGGCGACGGAACTCCTGGGGGCGATTCTAATTCTTAGTAAAGGAACCGAGGAACTCGAACAGAAGGCGCCGAGGGGAGAGTCGCCGCGTTCGCGCCAGGCGCCGTACCAGAGGCCCGCGCTCTTTACGTAGTTGACGGCGATCCCGGAGGCTCGATGAAAGTCCTCGAAAACGGCCGCCACTCTCGCGAACTGCTCGTCGCGATGGACCAGGAGAGCGATGTCTGCGTAGGCGATGACATTGCCCATGCCGAGGATCGACTCCCGTCGAGATGCTGAAAAGCGCCGCGCTCACAGCGCAGCCCTATCTCAGGAGATTGATAGAGGCGGTTTGGAATCCTCCAGTCCGTATCGTCGCGTCCGCCCCGGCGTACAGGAGGAGTGAGATAAGGTTCGAGCTGCAGTGAGAACTATAAATTAATAATTTATATTTTAATAAGTGTCCAAAAATTACATACAATTATAATAGGCAGATGGAGTACAGTTTTTACTCCACCAGCGCCTAGAGTATTATATAATGGAAGGAACCGCCGTAGGTTGTAGAGACGCGCGGTAAACAACCTGCGACATCAGGCGGTGTTCGAAAAGTGCGCGCGCAGCCTGCGCGCGCAGGCCGGCTGGCCAGCCGCCGCTGATCGCAGAATTCCCGGCGTCCCAGGCCAGCGTCGCCCGCTGGCATCCTCTTATCTCATGCCCCCCCTGGAGATTGGGACTTGGGACCGATCCAACGTAGTTGCTATAACGCTGATGTTGAGCTGAGTTGGGTGGGGTGGTGTACGGTGGAGGCACGAAAGGTCGTAAGAATCTGCGATTACGGCGAAGAAGGCGTCCGGCGTCGGTCCGGATGAGGTAGCTGCGACCGCGTGGAAGTTGTTCGAGAACCTCAGCAAGGAGGGTCCAATGTTTTGTGCGGTGATCCTGGACAAGGACTATTGCTCCCACTTCCAAATGTGAGAGTGGCTTGGCGTTGCGATTGTATCGCTTCTGGAAGGAATGTTCTCTTACATTTTGCTGCAAGAGGTACTGGGCCATCTGGATCTGCTGGGGCGTGCCAGAGGTGGTGATGACCCGTTCGTTGCTACCAGGTTGAGACTCATCTATGGTGATCCCCGCACCAGACTCGCGCCGGATCTTCCTGATGCGTTGACCACCTTTCCCAATGATGGCACCGGCGAGATCATTTGGTATAGTGACTTGTGATGAGCCTTTTTTCGGGACGACTACCATAGGATGGCACCAATCGATGGCTTCGCCGACGGGTACCTGTTCGATTATCCCTTTCGCCAACATGGTATCGAGTTGAGTTTTGACGGGGTCTCTCCAGTGAAAGGGAACGTTGTATGCCCGGTAGCGTTTGCAAGGAACGGCATCTTTAACTAGTTCGATAGACATGGGGGGTCCTTGCATGGGTTTTAACACTGTGTCGTCGAACGCTCTAGCATAATGGGTAAGGATAGACTGCTTATCGATCTCATTGGCTCTCACCGGGGTCGGCGGGAACGTTAGAACTTGTCCGTTGGTTATGGCATTGACGATCATTGAATGGGGCCAGTTATCCGGCAGAAGTCCTAAGGCTTTGCATCCGCTCTTGCTCAAGAGAGGGGCGTTCAGGTGCTTGCAGACTCCAATGGTAGTGCTGTATGTTTTCCCGTTGAGATGCAGTGCCGCGACGAACGATCCACAAGGACTTAAGCTGATGCCGTTGGCTCCTACGCAAGGGACGTTCTTCGGGTTGAGTGCTGATCGGGTCTGCTCATCCAGTAACAGGAATTCTGATTCTGGGATTAGATCCAGATCTGACCCCGGGTCCGCCAGCCAACGGATTTGGTGTAACTTATGGTTGATATCGGTCGGAATGGTTATGAGTTCGTTGCGTACTCCAGCTGCAACAACTGTGTTTGAGGGTCCTGGTTGGGACTGATTGTTTCTGGTTGCGGGTGGCGGGATATTAGGTTTGGTTGTGGGTTTCCGTTTCAGTTGTCGGCAAACCCTTCCGTAATGCCCGGTGATGCCGCATTTGTTACACTCTATGTCTTTTGCTGGGCACTGGTCACGGCGGTGTCTTGGGTTAGCCCCACATCCGGAGCAGGGGTCGTTAGGATCATAGGGTTTCTGAAAGAAACGGTTGGCCTTAGGTGAGGTTTCAGACGAGCTGGCTTGTTGATGCTTGTAGGTTGATGGTGCATGTCTGGTTGCAATGAAGGCTTCGGGGGAGGTGGTTGGGGAGGGTGAAAGAGTCGCGCCCACGGCGGTAGTACTCTCATGTGCGATGCAAATTGAGAGGACTCGGTCCAGGGAGAGGTCGGAATTGTACTGCTCCGCCAGTACTTTTCGTTGGAGGTCTTTATCAAACAGGCCACATATTAACCTGTCACGGATACGGAGTTGCTGTTGATAACCAGCAAGGGCAAACGTTTTCCCACAAGCTCTTTTTGTGCATATTGTAATACACGGGTCGCCGCATGTGCTGCACTTAAAATCCAGCTCATGTGCACACGAGTCATCAAGAGCTTTAAGGGCTGCGAAGTAGCGATCCACCGATTCTCCGGTTTGTTGGTCCCTACGATGAAAATCTTGCCGATCGAGGAGGGGGTTTCGCTTCTTGCGTAGGTAGGCCTCGAGAGCATTCACGGCTTCATCGAGGGTGGTGGTGGTAGAAATATGAAGGCGGCCTGATTGCCAAAGGATGGTCCATTCGGAATGGAGGGCGGCACGCAAAGTCACTTGCTGTGTGGATAGCGGGAAGGTGGCTACTTGTTGGGCGTCCACGTAGTCGTTCCAACGTTGTTTCCAATCGCGGAAAACAGACATCGTTAACTCTTCCGGGGAAGCCAGTTTAGGAAGCTGGATGATTTTTGTGGCGTGGTGAGGAGGAGCTCCTAATGGGACTGTCGGTGTCGGATTCCGAGTAGCCATCTGCTGCAACAGTGCGGCTATGGACCTGAGGATGTCGGTGCTGGTCGGCGAGGCAGGGTTCTCTGGAGGGGTTTGGGATGGTCGGCGATTCCTTCTTGAGGGCATCTTGATTACTAATTGTCACTGAGCTGTCACTTAAAAAACGGCTATAATTAA
Organism: Cordylochernes scorpioides; assembly: GCA_030710605.1. NCBI lineage: Eukaryota > Metazoa > Arthropoda > Arachnida > Pseudoscorpiones > Chernetidae > Cordylochernes > Cordylochernes scorpioides. Next base: position 50,762,794 of record CP092869.1, on the reverse strand, counting down.
CCGAATGTCGACTGCGCCATGTTCTACCGCGTTAGGGTAAAGGTTCGAGCTGCAGTGAGAACTATAAATTAATAATTTATATTTTAATAAGTGTCCAAAAATTACATACAATTATAAGAGGCAGATGGAGTACAGTTTTTACTCCACCAGCGCCTAGAGTATTATATAATGGAAGGAACCGCCGTAGGTTGTAGAGACGCGCGGTAAACAACCCGCGACATCAGGCGGTGTTCGAAAAGTGCGCGCGCAGCCTGCGCGCGCAGGCCGGCTGGCCAGCCGCCGTCCCAGGCCAGTGTCGCCCGCTGGCATCCTCTTATCTCATGCCCCCCCTGGAGATTGGGACTTGGGACCGATCAAACGTAGTTGCTATAACGCGGGTTCGGTTCTCGGGTTCGAGGGGATAAGGTCTGCTGATGTTGAGCTGAGTTGGGTGGGGTGGTGTACGGTGGAGGCACGAAAGGTCGTAAGAATCTGCGATTACGGCGAAGAAGGCGTCCGGCGTCGGTCCGGATGAGGTAGCTGCGACCGCGTGGAAGTTGTTCGAGAACCTCAGCAAGGAGGGTCCAATGTTTTGTGCGGTGATCCTGGACAAGGACTATTGCTCCCGCTTCCAAATGTGAGAGTGGCTTGGCGTTGCGATTGTATCGCTTCCGGAAGGAATGTTCTCTTACATTTTGCTGCAAGAGGTACTGGGCCATCTGGATCTGCTGGGGCGTGCCAGAGATGGTGATGACCCGTTCGTTGCTACCAGGTTGAGACTCATCTATGGTGATCCCCGCACCAGACTCGCGCCGGATCTTCCTGATGCGTTGACCACCTTTCCCAATGATGGCACCGGCGAGATCATTTGGTATAGTGACTTGTGATGAGCCTTTTTTCGGGACGACTACCATAGGATGGCACCAATCGATGGCTTCGCCGACGGGTACCTGTTCGATTATCCCTTTCGCCAACATGGTATCGAGTTGAGTTTTGACGGGGTCTCTCCAGTGAAAGGGAACGTTGTATGCCCGGTAGCGTTTGCAAGGAACGGCATCTTTAACTAGTTCGATAGACATGGGGGGTCCTTGCATGGGTTTTAACACTGTGTCGTCGAACGTTCTAGCATAATGGGTAAGGATAGACTGCTTATCGATCTCATTGGCTCTCACCGGGGTCGGCGGGAATGTTAGAACTTGTCCGTTGGTTATGGCATTGACGATCATTGAATGGGGCCAGTTATCCGGCAGAAGTCCTAAGGCTTTGCATCCGCTCTTGCTCAAGAGAGGGGCGTTCAGGTGCTTGCAGACTCCAACGGTAGTACTGTATGTTTTCCCGTTGAGATGCAGTGCCGCGACGAACGATCCACAAGGACTTAAGCTGATGCCGTTGGCTCCTACGCAAGGGACGTTCTTCGGGTTGAGTGCTGATCGGGTCTGCTCATCCAGTAACAGGAATTCTGATTCTGGGATTAGATCCAGATCTGACCCCGGGTCCGCCAGCCAACGGATTTGGTGTAACTTATGGTTGATATCGGTCGGAATGGTTATGAGTTCGTTGCGTACTCCAGCTGCAACAACTGTGTTTGAGGGTCCTGGTTGGGACTGATTGTTTCTGGTTGCGGGTGGCGGGATATTAGGTTTGGTTGTGGGTTTCCGTTTCAGTTGTCGGCAAACCCTTCCGTAATGCCCGGTGATGCCGCATTTGTTACACTCTATGTCTTTTGCTGGGCACTGGTCACGGCGGTGTCTTGGGTTCGCCCCACATCCGGAGCAGGGGTCGTTAGGATCATAGGGTTTCTGAAAGAAACGGTTGGCCTTAGGTGAGGTTTCAGACGAGCTGGCTTGTTGATGCTTGTAGGTTGATGGTGCACGTCTGGTTGCAATGAAGGCTTCGGGGGAGGTGGTTGGGGAGGGCGAAAGAGTCGCGCCCACGGCGGTAGCACTCTCATGTGCGATGCAAATTGAGAGGACTCGGTCCAGGGAGAGGTCGGAATTGTACTGCTCCGCCAGTACTTTTCGTTGGAGGTCTTTATCAAACAGGCCACATATTAACCTGTCACGGATACGGAGTTGCTGTTGATAACCAGCAAGGGCAAACGTTTTCCCACAAGCTCTTTTTGTGCATATTGTAATACACGGGTCGCCGCATGTGCTGCACTTAAAATCCAGCTCATGTGCACACGAGTCATCAAGAGCTTTAAGGGCTGCGAAGTAGCGATCCACCGATTCTCCGGTTTGTTGGTCCCTACGATGAAAATCTTGCCGATCAAGGAGGGGGTTTCGCTTCTTGCGTAGGTAGGCCTCGAGAGCATTCACGGCTTCATCGAGGGTGGTGGTGGTAGAAATATGAAGGCGGCCTGATTGCCAAAGGATGGTCCATTCGGAATGGAGGGCGGCACGCAAAGTCACTTGCTGTGTGGATAGCGGGAAGGTGGCTACTTGTTGGGCGTCCACGTAGTCGTTCCAACGTTGTTTCCAAACGCGGAAAGAAGACATCGTTAACTCCTCCGGGGAAGCCAGTTTAGGAAGCTGGATGATTTTTGTGGCGTGGTGAGGAGGAGCTCCTAATGGGACTGTCGGTGTCGGATTCCGAGTAGCCATCTGCTGCAACAGTGCGGCTATGGACCTGAGGATGTCGGTGCTGGTCGGCGAGGCAGGGTTCTCTGGAAGGGTTTGGGATGGTCGGCGATTCCTTCTTGAGGGCATCTTGATTACTAATTGTCACTGAGCTGTCACTTAAAAAACGGCTATAATTAACCGAATGTCGACTGCGCCATGTTCTACCGCGTTAGGGTAAAGGTTCGAGCTGCAGTGAGAACTATAAATTAATAATTTATATTTTAATAAGTGTCCAAAAATTACATACAATTATAAGAGGCAGATGGAGTACAGTTTTTACTCCACCAGCGCCTAGAGTATTATATAATGGAAGGAACCGCCGTAGGTTGTAGAGACGCGCGGTAAACAACCCGCGACATCAGGCGGTGTTCGAAAAGTGCGCGCGCAGCCTGCGCGCGCAGGCCGGCTGGCCAGCCGCCGTCCCAGGCCAGTGTCGCCCGCTGGCATCCTCTTATCTCATGCCCCCCCTGGCAAATCGGGACAGCCAAGAAATGCAAGTTATTTCTTATGGGATCTCATTTCGAACTTATAGTCGACCACCGTCCCCTTATTCCCATACTGAACTCCAAAACTCTGGACGAGATAGAAAACCCAAGGCTCCTCCGGCTAAAGGAAAAGCTGACTCCGTACCTCATTACGGCAGTTTGGCGTCCGGGAAAGAAACATACCGTTGTCGACGTGCTCTCTCGCCACCCATCCCCATTTCCCGACGTTTACGATACCGATGATCATCCTGATTCTGATCCCGCACCTCTCATTGCCGCTGCAGTAGTAGACCCGGTCGACGGATCCAGGGTAATGGAGGATTCGTTAATACGACAAATCAGAGCAGCCGCAGAGCATGATGGAGAGTACAAACGTATACGCAATATCATCCCTCAAAAGATTCAACGTAAAGAAGACCTCGACGAAGATCTTCGCCCCTACTGGAGAGTATTGCACCAACTAAGCGTACGCGAAGAACTCGTTTTCTTAGGCTCTCGCCTACTCATCCCAACACCATTACGCTCAGAAGTGCTAAAAATACTCCATGCTTCGCATCAAGGCCAAGACCGGACTCTTCGACGCGCTGGCCAATCTGTCTTTTGGCCGAGCATCACTAATGACATCCGGAACGTAGTAAAAACGTGTGCCGAGTGTTCAGCCTATCTACCCTCGCAACAGAAAGAACCACTCTATTCCGACCCGCCGCCTAGCTACCCATTTCAACATGTTTCCTGCGACCTTTTTTCGCACGCTGGATACCAATATCTCGTTATGGTCGACCGCTTTTCAGGTTGGATCAACGTGACGCAATGTGGCAGAGCCCCCACGTCCACCACGGTCATCCGTCACCTTCAAAAGTGGATGGCAGATTACGGCATCCCAGAGATACTCACATCCGACAATGGTCCCCAATTCTCCTCTCAAGAGTTTCGGAGTTGGACAAAGCGTTGGAACATCGAGCACTCCACCTCATCTCCACACTTTCCTCAATCAAATGGACTTGCCGAAGCGGCCGTAAAAGCGATAAAGTACCTAATCAGCAAGACCACCACCAATGGGAATCTCAAGTCCGACACATTTTTAGAAAGTTTGATGGAGTTCCGAAACACGCCCAAAGCAGAGGGACGAAGTCCAGCGCAGATTGTGTTTGGTGCCCCGACACGTACCAAGCTACCGCTTCACCGTAGTCAGTTTGCCAAGGAATGGAGAACAAGGATTTCAGAATGCGATCAACAAGCCCAGAATTTAAGGCAGAAAGCCCTCAAGCGATACAATCGCAACGCCAAGCCACTCTCACATTTGGAAGTGGGAGCAATAGTCCTTGTCCAGGATCACCGCACAAAACATTGGACCCTCCTTGCTGAGGTTCTCGAACAACTTCCACGCGGTCGCAGCTACCTCATCCGGACCGACGCCGGACGCCTTCTTCGCCGTAATCGCAGATTCTTACGACCTTTCGTGCCTCCACCGTACACCACCCCACCCAACTCAGCTCAACATCAGCAGACCTTATCCCCTCGAACCCGAGAACCGAACCCGCGTTATAGCAACTACGTTGGATCGGTCCCAAGTCCCAATCTCCAGGGGGGGCATGAGATAAGAGGATGCCAGCGGGCGACACTGGCCTGGGACGGCGGCTGGCCAGCCGGCCTGCGCGCGCAGGCTGCGCGCGCACTTTTCGAACACCGCCTGATGTCGCGGGTTGTTTACCGCGCGTCTCTACAACCTACGTCGGTTCCTTCCATTATATAATACTCTAGGCGCTGGTGGAGTAAAAACTGTACTCCATCTGCCTCTTATAATTGTATGTAATTTTTGGACACTTATTAAAATATAAATTATTAATTTATAGTTCTCACTGCAGTATCCAGTCCACGAAGGCCGGTGGGAGGCGCAGGAACACCAGGATGGATAGCAGGAAGCCGCGATCCAGGAAGTCGAAGGCGGACTGGAAGTTGACGCAGACGACGGCCAGCGGCGAGCCCCCAGCAGTAGCCTCCTCGACGGCGTCGGTGACCTGAGCGATGTTTCAGGAGGGAGATCTCCCGGGGACGGCGTACCTCTGTCCTTCTGGCACCAGGGCTGGCAGGTGAGGGTTGAGGCGACAGAGGAGGATCGACGCAAGAACTCTGTAGTCGGCCGAAGGCAGCGAGATGGGCCTATAGCCATCTAGGCAGCGATCGCTGCAGGCCTTGGGGATTAGGCATATTGCACTCCGGCGCATCGATGGAGGCAGGGCACCGCGGAGGTGAGAGGCTGCGAACACACGCTGAAGGACCTTCGAGAAGAATTCCTCGAAGACGGCGAGGAGTTCGCAGGGCAGGCCGTCCTCTTCCGCGAGGGAGGCGGTGGATGGTGGCGTCGACCTCATGCGCGGTGATTTCAGCCCGTTGGAGTGGGGGTGTGGTTCGATGGGGGTGGTTTTCCCTTCGATGAAGGCGGCTCCTGCAGCTGGGTTACAGGTCGCGCGGGCAGAGCGGGACCACAAGATGGCGCTTTTTTTTTTTTTTTTTTTTTTATGGAGTTTTTCTCATTTTAAGTAGTATTGTTCGTGTTTCATCCTCGGTAGGGGTCTCTCTTTGGAGGTGGTCTCTATATGATAAATTATATATACTAAGGAGATATTTAAAATATTTTATATGATTGTGATTTTCTCAAATTCCTAAAGAGTTTTATGAGAGAAACCTGGAGATTGAAAGCTCTTGGGCGCCCTTGAGAGGCCACCTCCGGGGAGAAAATACTAAAAATACTACCTACAATGAGAGACCAACTACAAGGAGAAAGCACCAACAATACTACCTACAATGAGATACAACTCCGAGGATAAAACACCAACAATATATTCTATAATGAGAGAACAACTCCAAAGAGAAAACACCAACAATACTACTTACAATGAGGGAAAACTCCGAGGAGAAAACATCAACAATACTACCTACAATTAGAGACAACTCCAAGGTAAAGACACCAACAATACTACCTACTATGAGAGACGACTCCAAGGTAAAAACACTAATAATACTACCTACAATGATAGACAACTCCAAGGAGAAAACACCAACAATGTTACCTACAATGAGAGACAATTCCAATGATAAAACACCAAAAATACTACCTTTAATTAGAGATCAACTCCAAGAAGAAAACACCAACAATACTACCTACAATGAGGGACAACTCCAAGGAAAAACACCAACTATACTACCTACAATGAGAGACATCTTCGAGGTGAAAACACGAACAATACTACCTACATTGAGAGAGACTTAGGAAATCTCTCATTGTATGTATTATTGTTGGTGTTTTATCATTGGATTTGTCTATCATTGTAGGTAGTATTGTTGGTATTTTATCCTTGGAAGTGGTCTCCCAATGTAGGAAGTATTTTTGGTGTTTTATCCTTTGAATTGGTCTCTCATTGGAGGTAGTATTTTTGGTGTTTTTTCCTTGGAGTTGTCTCACATCGTAGATAGTATTGTTTGCGTTTTTTCCTTGGAGTTGTCTCTCATTGTAGGTAGTATTGTTGATGTTTTCTCCTTGGAGTTGTCTCTCAATGTAGGTAGTATTGTTCGTGTTTTCACCTCGAAGATGTCTCTCATTGTAGGTAGTATAGTTGGTGTTTTTTCCTTGGAGTTGTCCCTCATTGTTGGTAGTATTGTTGGTGTTTTCTTCTTGGAGTTGATCTCTAATTAAAGGTAGTATGTTTGGTGCTTTATCATTGGAATTGTCTCTCATTGTAGGTAGCATTGTTGGTGTTTTATCCTTGGAGATGGTCTCCCAATGTAGGTAGTATTTTTGGTGTTTTATCATTGGAGTTGTCTCTCATTGTAGGTAGTATTGTTGGTGTTTTATCCTTTTAATTGGTCTCTCATTGTAGGTAGTATTTTTGGTGTTTTATCCTTGGAGTTGTCTCTCATTGTACGTGGTATTGTTTGTGTTTTTTTCCTTGGAGTTGTCTCTCATTGTAGGTATTATTGTTTGTGTTTTCTTCTTGGAGTTGGTCTCTAATTGAAGATAGTTTTTTTTGCTGATTTCTTTATGGAGTTGTCTCTCATTTTAGGTAGTATTGTTGGTTTTCTCCTTGGAGTTGGTATCACACATGAATTAGTATTGGAGGTGGTCTCTATATGATAAAAATATAGCTAAGGAGATATTTAAAACACTTTATATGACCAAAACATAGATTGAAATTTCCATGGATTGTCAATATCGTGGAATAAAGTTTGGCTTTAGCTGACGAGGGCCATTAGCCCGAAACCATGGTCTCTAGGTGGACGCTTCTCAGATTGCTAAATCTGGTGTTGTGACTTTGTCGCCGACCAGAGGCCGCTTGTTTGCGGCGATGGTCAATAGATAGCGTCTAGGTTTGACGGGAGAGGCGTCCCATGCTTTTATAGATCAATTTCTTTCCTGCAAATTTTCTACATATATACATTGCTGGCCCCCCAAATTGCAACACCAAGAACGACAAGAGATATCACAAAAAAATATTTTGTAGATAAAATGTTGACCAATTATCAAATGATTAAATTTATAGACTTCTGCGAAGTGTGGTTCCTGCCAGAGTCAGTAGCCAGAGTAGCCGCCATTGTTGGAAATTGCCGCTGCCACACGCGTCGTCTTTGATTCAAAGAGACTTTGGATGTGTTCTTGGGGTACAGCAGACCAAGCAGCTTCCACACGTTTCCAAAGTTGATCTGGTGTGGCAGCTGGGGATGTAATCATGGTCAATCGTTGAGCAACCATGGACCACATGTTTTCTATCGGCTAAATATCTGGCGATTGACGTAGAACCTTCCGACAATGCGTGCCACGTGTGGTCGCTGTTGAAATATGGCTGTGGGCAAGCCCGGAAGGTAAGGAAAGGACAACTGGCTCCAACACCTCGGAGATGTAGCGTTGGCTGTTTAAAGTACCGGCAATGCGTACTATAGGAGTGCGAGAGTGATATAAATACCGCCCCATACAATAATGCAGGACCAGTGTTACGGTGCATAACGCAGCTGTTCAGCATCCTCTCACCACGGTGTCTCCAGATTCGAACCCGACCATCGTGCTGTTGCAGACAGAAGCGTCAGTAAAGACAATTTCATTCCATTCTGCCGTCCACATCCTTCTTTGTTGTTGTTGTCGTGTCTAAAGAAGAGTGTCAGATGTCTCCGTGCATCTCCATCACAGCATCAGCAATATCCACTATCTTGGGTGTGTAAAGCTGCAGCTCTGGGTCTAAGTCAATTTTCTGCAAGGCTGCGTCAATTGCTGGACATTAGAATATGTGAGTAGGTGTAAGTTCCACACCAGGACAGTTGTTGCATGCTCTATAGGTTCTTGTGCAATCTGGATGTATTGTAATTCCTTTATGTGGGGGTGAGAAGTCCGACCATACCTCCCTGCGGTCCCCTTTGGACCCTTGGAATATTCGACCAAGTTCTGGTTCGTTTCCAAGGTGACTAACGTGGCAACGGCACCCATTTTCCAATGAAGAACAAAACATTCTTCTTTCATCGCACCATTGGCGGCGGAGACGTCTTTGGTTCTGCGTCAAAGGGTAGACGAAGCAATGGACGTCTTGCGGACAGATCACTCTGTTGCAAACGGCGTCGAATGGTACGCGCAGACACTGGATGATGCGTTACAGACTGAATGTGCTGTGCTACGGTTCGTGATGTGACTGAGCGATCTGTCACTGCCGCCATGCGCACAATTTGCCTGTCAGAACGTGAAGTGGTGCACTGAGGTGGATGCGATCAAAACGTCGGTCCGTCGTACCTTCCTGCATCCAACGATCTCATATCTGCATTACAATTATTTGGTTTCGTCCAACACGACTACTGATTTCCCTGAAAGTTAATCCACAATCTCGGTAGGCCACTATCCTTCCTCTGTCGAACTCGGATACTTGATCAAAAGATGATCGCTGTTTTCTACGAGGCATAATTGATCGTTTTTTTAAACATAAGAAAAATACAATTGCCGAATTTGGAATCGTCGAAATCTCCAAGCCTTAAATAGTGCTTTGAAGTGGAGCCACAGGCGCGTGTGATGTGCGTCTGCGCTGAAATTCTAATCATTTGCATATCTCACCTCCGCTAATGCATGTTGTAAATTTTATGTTATATAAATGCTTCTCTCAGGGTGTTGCATTTACGGTGGCCAGCTGTTTATATATTTGGAATTTTAATAGCAAATATTGGGTTGCACACCTTTCCGATAATTAATTTTTGGGGAAGCTTCTCAGATGTTAGTGGAGGAATTAAGGTCTAAGGACAGTGAAATATCAATTAGCGGAAGAAAAATATATATGATATAATGCATGTGTGGTAATATATTGTCTGTTTATGGTCGTTGAGGTACAACTTTCACCACGCTGACGAATGGTTATTTAGCCAATTTTGGGAAAAAATCACCGATTAGTTGATATTTATTCCGACAGATGGCGCAAGCCATTAGTAACTTTTAGTCGCATGATCTGGAGATTACTCTCGTAAAAAAAATATATATATATATATTGATATCAAATTTATAAGAAACTGCAACGAATTGGAACAATTTAAGTATCCAACTGATGAACAATTTAGAGATGTCTTCTCCAAGGCTCTACAAACGCAAAGATTTTGAAGATGTTTGAAATGACATCAAAGTACTGAGCTTCATTTGGAACGATGAGAGCAAGCAATGCGATAACACAGCAGACAACAGCTAATTCTGCCGGCACCACATGGGGTAACTCAGGTCTGCAGATAAAGCCAACCTGATATTTCTCAAAGACACACACAAATGTCATTTTTTGGAAAGACAACCTGTATGTTTTGATTTTGGGCTATGGCAGTGATCGGTAAACTTTTGAGTAGGAAGAGTCAAAAATTACAATTTACAAAATTTCAAAGTTTTTAAAGAGCTACAATTTTTTTCTTGCCAACAATAAATAGTACTCATATAAATAATATTTACATATGGAACTATATAAAGAGCCGCAGCTTCACATCCAAAGAGCCGCATGTGACTCGCGAGCCGCAGTTACCCGACCCCTGGTCTATGGTCTTAATCACGGCCATACAACGTTAAAAACACCGGTTCTCGTCCGGTCACCAATCATGATGAGGCTACGATTTTCTAATATCCTACAGAAGGAGTCATTCAAAAATTGTATTCTTGAAATTCATTCATGTTTCGACTCGTTTTTCAGAACTATGTATAAATTCTACTGTAAAACGAGATGTATGTCTCAATGTCCTATCCGTGTTCTTATTTTCATCATAAAAAATTGGTAATTTATTAATATATGATTCTCTGCACTTTAAATAGTATTTCCCAAAGGACAGATAAAGGCGTTATGAATTTTGGGTGCGAGGTAAGAAATCATGTTTTTTTTAGTGTAGGATAATGGATTCCCACTAAATGCTCTCTCTTAAAACTAGTTCGTAGTGTGGGATTAGCTCAACTAACTCTAAAAACGTCCCCTTGTTTTCAGAAAAGTAATTATCTCTTTATACCTTCGAAAAAGAAGTTTTGTTGTTCCAAAAATACGATTGCCCATGAGCGATTAAAAATACTATTTCATTTTTTTGTTCGCATTCTCCAATTTTCTTCCGCATCAAAATATATATGTGTTTGCGATAATATTTAAAACTGACTACTAAAATTAATAGATTATTCAATCCCTATTTATATTTATATTCTTAAAATTTTAACTCTAAGAGAAGATTTGAGAATTTTTTAAAGGCAGACAATTTTTTTTTGTATTTCAACATCTCGTGAAGTTACAAGTATTCTAATCGCTTCACAAATCTCTTAAAAACTTATTGTGGAAATCACGAAAGAACATCACGCCTTAATATATATATCTATATATGTGTGTGTGTGTCTCTGGTCTTTTATATGTTGTACATATACAATATTAGGATCAGACATAGTATAGCCACGCTTGATAGATTAAAACAGGAAGTAGGTGAATAACGTGGTAAGTTTCTTTATTCCGCACAACAAGCTTTCGGGCATCAGCTGCCCTTCATCAGGTACAATGCGTGATTAGAAAGAGTGAACCAATATTTATATGCAGTGAATTAGCATAAAAGAAAACTAACTAAGATCTACTTAAAAATTAAGAAATTTACATATGGAACAAAAGATAAAAGTACGAAATTTCTGAAAAATAAACTAAAAATCTGTATAAGACGAATTAAAGGTAAAACACGTGAAAAAGGATGGAAAGACGAGAAAACGTAAGTATCTAGGCATAATAAAGGAAAGGAGAAAAATAGGATATCAGTGACCAAGTTTAGAAAAAACAGTATATTGAGGGGGGAGATCTATTTTTCTGTTAAAACTAGGGATAGAGCTGGACACAAGAGCCTCAAGGACCAAACGTTGATATTTGTTCTTAACATCACTATATACCGGGATCGTGTTGCGTAAATTAAAAGAATGGTTAAATTCGTGGCTGTGTTGATATAGTAGCGACTTACGATCATGAGAACGGATGTTACGGTCGTGTTCTAGGACTCGAGTGGCAATGGTTCGGCCAGTTTCTTCGACATAGGATTGTGGGCAGTCATTACACGGGATTCTGTAGATGACATTGGAGAAAGATATGGGGCTGGGTTTAATGGAACTTTTTGTGAGGGGATGGCGTAAAGATGTGCCTAGGGAAGATGATTTTTTATAAAACGTACGGATGCCAAATTTACGTAGATAGAAACCAATGTCGGAATTCGTAATAGAAAACGGAAGAACGCAAACATCTTTAAACGGGGGAGGAATGGAACTGTCGTGATTTGGTGAATAAAAATGTCGATCAATAAAGTTGCGTGGGTAACCTGCGGATAAAAGGTGTAGGTAAACGGTCCGTTTCTCGATTCTACTAAATAAAGGAAGGGAGCAATGAGTAAAAACGCGCTTTGAAAGAGTTTTAACGGTGGTAATTTTATGGGAGACGGGAGCATGAAATAAAAATTGTAAGTAAGAAGGAGTAAAACCAGCCTTACGAAAAACGGTTGTATAGAAACGACCTTGGAGGTTAACCACTAAAACATCTAAGAACGGGATACAATTAAAACGGGAAGAATTGTGAGTAAAACGTAAATCGGGATGATAGGAGTTTAAAACAGTGAGGATAGGGGAGTGGTCGGTGCTTTGATGTAGACAAAAAATGTCGTCAACATATCTCGCCCACATTACCACTCCTAGGCGGGTCTGGGAAACTAACCATCGGTCCAAATGTGACATTACAATCTCAGCTGCGATTGTAGAGAGAGGGCTGCCCATGGGGGAGCCTCTTATCTGCAAGAAAAAGCGCCCATTAAACTCTAGGGTGTTCATGCCCAAGCAGATGTTGAACAGTTCGGAAACTACTTTTTGGTCTTTGTTAGAGACAGCAGGAGAGTTGAGGAGTGAGCCTAGCCCATCAAAAATCAAAGAATGTGGAAGGCTCAGGAAGAGAGTGTGACATCAAAAGTGGACATGGTGGGGCTGTCAGACTGAGAAAAGTTTTTTAGTTTGGCGATAAAATCAGAGGAGTCTTGAATGGAACAAATATTGTGGGCTTTGACAAGGGGCTTAAGGAAGTTTGAAAGATATCTAGCTAAATGCAATGCGGGCGAAAGTTGATATGCGACGATGGGCCCGAGAGGAACATCGGGCTTATGAGTCTTAGGGAGCCCATAAATATAAGGGATGCTGGAGATGTTTGAGGTGAAAAGCTTGAACTGTTCAGGGGTGATGCAACCCTTCTTAAGGAGGGATTTGAGTGATGCCCTGTAATTGTCCGAGATGGCTTTGACTCGATCAGCGGAAATTTCCTGAAATGTATTAGAATCAGAGAGAATGTTAAGCATTTTCTTACCGTATTCGTCCGCTTTCATCAAAACAACCTGTGAACCCTTGTCCGATCTAGTGATGATGATGTCACGTTGATTCTTAAGGGCCTTTAGGGTGGTGAGGTCTCTCTTGACGGCACAAGGAAGGGAGAAAGACATCTTTGAATCAGCCAGGAGTTTGCCAGCAATGGTGGACCGAATGTGGTGCTTATCTGTTAAGGACTGGTGCTGGAGTGAGGCTTCAATGCAGCTTACAGTATACAAAAGATCAGGTTTCTTGGGTAGGCAGAAATTAAGGCCTTTCTTCAATAAGGATATTTGTGGTACAGAAAGCACAGTGTCCGTTAAATTCACTATATTGTCTTTAGAAGGGGACTGGGGAGGTGAGGGAAACCCATATTTCACGCGCCAGAAATCGAACTTCCGTTGATGTCGGAGTTCTACATCAGACTTCAGAAGATCCACTCGGGAGGTTAAGCTCAGGAGAAGAGAACCAAGGTCAGCAGGGGGAATTCTCGGGGAAAGCAAACCAAGGAGGCCTCTGATGTTTTTTTGCAAAAAGCGGATCATAGATCTGGAGCCTCTGATCCTCGAGATGAGTAGTTGCTCTTCAGTTCTTTGGATGATGCGTGAAGAGTAGTGGTTTCTCACGGGGTCCCGGATCCTGAGAGAGGGTGGTATGAAGGAGGACTGGAGACATATACAATGTTGAACATAGGAATATTTTACATAGAAACACCAAGCCTGATGGATCGCATTTTGACTCAAACCATGCCTTCTTCACACAAGATCTACATCGAGTTTCTCCACGTCAGCAGGACGACAACCCATGATCAAGTCTCCTGACTCAACTTTCAACCACTGTGAGTTTTAAAACTTTCGTATTTTCTCTTCAAGCTCATACCTTGGTCCACCTTAATTTGTAAATTTTAATATTTGTATTCATTTTAACTTGAATATATTTTTAATTCTCCTTAACTATCATAACTCAAATGTTATTATTTTAAAATTCAATCTATCTTAATTCATATCGCATTTAATTTCATTTACAAAAGCTATTCGCAAAATTACATTATTTCTCTTTACTAAACCCCAAGGAGAATCCTCTGTAAGACCTGTGTGTCTTAATAAAGGCTTTTGTGTGTGTGTGTATTTCTCTTTACTAATCTTAAATATCTTACCTAAATTTACCTGTATTCACGCATTATCTAAATCTCTACAACATTTCAAAATCTTTAATTTTATTCACTCGCATCTTATATTGTATATTCAAACTCATTTATTTTTCTTAAAATGTTATCTTAATCAAAATTCCCAACTTTTATAAACAAATTCTTGTCATTTCAAAGAATCATTTTTATATCAACGATTATGTATAAACAGTCCAAATTTAAATTCTATTTGTTATCCTCATGTCATTTATTTATTATAATGATCATTTTTGCTGATATATATCAACGATTATTCTTTTTAAAAGCTCAATTTTTTTCAAATATTAATTAACATAGGTTAAACACTTTTATGAATGTCAGAAATCGCGGGAGAAATATATTAAAATATTTACTAGTCGAACATCTGTCTCAACAAGATTTATAAATAAAAGGATAACAGAAATCATCTTATTGGGAATCTATACAAATTTTACGACAAACATTGAGAGGTAACTCGAATAAACAACTACAAATATGGGAAACAAACACATACCAAGAACAGAAACATAAAACCAAAAAACTAATAGCGACTCTTTTTCCTGATGACAACCATGAAGATGAGAGAGATAAGAATATACATACAAATACAATATATATATATATATATTAAGACTCTCAAAATAACAACAAAAACAATAATTACAATCAATGAATTAAACACTTATTGATAAATAGAATCCGAAGACATCTCCAAGAATAATTATTGTTGCGAGAAGAACAGTTACAACCCCCGCCAATAGATGGCGCTCTGGCCTATTTCCAGTCTGGGACTGGAGTAGGGATGGCCTACTGCTGTGTTTCCTGGGGCTTGTGATTGTGGAGACCTTTTTATATTGGCTGTATGATTTAATTTACTGTAAATACTTGTTAATAGGTATTCGAGTTCTAGTGTAATGAGATGAAGGTTTACAAAAAAGTGGGCAAGTAGGCTTGTTCGCGGTTACTGCTGCTGTCGTTACTTCCTATCCAACATCACAGTAGCTACTCTTCTGGTAAGTCTCTCGTGTCCACCCGCCAGTGGTATCGAGAGATACATCTCCAGGAATAATTATTGTTGCGGAAAGAACAGTTACAACCCCCGCCAATAGATGGTGCTCTGGCCTATTTCCAGTCTGGGACTAGAGTACTGGAGATGTCAATCTTGAAGAATAATCGAAACAAGAACAAATGAGATTATATGCCTCACATTGACAATATTATTGCAAGGGCAACTATAGTTAGTGGATATCTCTTAGGATTAACAAAAAAATCGTGGGAATGAGGGGAATCTTGAGGTAGGTTTTTGGAACTCAATGTATGGTATTTTGAATTCCCTACGTTCGTTTTGAATATTTCATGGAATCAATTAAAATGGTTTTAGTTTCATTCCAAATGAGAGTCCATGCATCACCAGACCAGGTCATGAATATTTACTCAAAGGGTTTCCACGCCACCTAGAAGATACCTGCTTGGGGGGTTAGCCTTTATTTATAGTGGCGCTTCGCCTCCCGTAGAAGCCCTATTCCACTCTTCTGGCACAACCAGATCATCCAACTCGCTCGATGATTTGGCCGAGCTAATGGCCCAGGCCCTGCCAGGAACTGGTCTGCCGATGCGATGGACTCCGTCTCAAGGAATCAGGGGAGGGGAAAGCAAAACTTCAATATATGAAGAAGCAAATTAATTCGGACAGAGTTCAAAAGCAGACCCACCTTCTCCCACTTCCCAACAGACTTACCCATTGTTGGCCGTTGGAAACGAATTTATATTATAAAATGGTCAAATAGTTGTAATAAAATTATTTTTAAAAATTATATTAATGATATTTAATACATATAAATGAATTATATAGCTCTAAATAAATAAATATATATATATATACTAGACGAATGACCCGGGCAACACGATTTACACCCGGGTTTACACGATTAAATGTATTATTCAAACACATAAAACATAGCAAAATAAAACATAGCAAATATAGCAAGAGCAGTTATTTTAAACGGCGAATTAGATCAGTTATAGCAAAAAAAAAATGTAAATATGTGAAATAGTTATAAATTAGAAAACCTGTAAATATAGTTAAGGACTTGCGTTGTAATTAAGAAAAAGCTTCTCGTCTAGAACGCTCAGGCGACCTGCCGGCGGCGCGCGCCCGTTGGCTGCCGGCAGGTCGCCTGAGCGTTCTAGAGGGCGCTGCTCGTGAGCTAAGTAGAATAATTTGAATATATAGTTTTAATTATTGATTTATATATATTTTTTAAAATAGCCCATCGTCATCCTCGTTATTTTTTACCTATGTATGGAAATTTTGGTTTGAATTAGTGAACTACTGCGAATTTGTATACCGGACATATACAAACCAACAAACAAACATACAAACATTCATTTTTATATATATAGAGATATATATAGTATCGTTATGAGAATTTTAAGATTTATAAAATTTGTTATATATATATTTAGTTGAAAAAGGTTTGTTTTTTAATTTTTTGTAATAATTAATTAGTTAGAATATAGTAG
This sequence comes from Cordylochernes scorpioides, assembly GCA_030710605.1. Taxonomy (NCBI): domain Eukaryota; kingdom Metazoa; phylum Arthropoda; class Arachnida; order Pseudoscorpiones; family Chernetidae; genus Cordylochernes; species Cordylochernes scorpioides. Next base: position 50,746,180 of record CP092869.1, on the reverse strand, counting down.
TATAAAAAAAAGTAACACCAGCAAAGCATCGGCGGTTAAGCGTCATAGGCTTGGTAAAAAAAAGGAATAAGCGAAGAGAAAGTTTTATAGAAAAGAGCAAAGACAGAACCATGATAATAATTTTCCAAATATAAAATTAAGCTAATTAGAGAAAGATAAGTATTATTTTTTTTTTTTTGCTCTATTTTCTCTCTTGATGAAAGAAGATAGATTTTTGTGATTTTTTTTTTATAAGCTTATTTTAAAAACAATCTAGTGTACAACTGGAGGACACGATATAAGATAGTATATTAATTTAATGAACCAATTAGGAAGGATGAAAACCTTAAAGGTTAGACCAAATGAAAACCATAAAGGTTAGACCAAATGGAAAGAGGATGGTACTCAGGCGGGCCTCTTCAGATGAAGACCTGAGCAGCAGTTTCAGCCTTACCTTCATTACTGCTAAACCATACCTCTTCGACCAAATAGAAAGTAAATTTAGGTTGGAATGGAAATGGGGTAATAGCTAAGCTTCAGATACAACACAAATCAACTAATGAAACTGAGCAAGTATCATTTTCTGTATTTTCAAACCTAATTTAAAAAAAGTGTTTTTTTATATTTATTTTAGAAGTTAACACTGCAAGAAAAAAAGATATTAGAACTATAAGAAAAGGATTTTTTAAATAATACTATCAAATTAAAAAAATGTGTGTGTCAATATGGGAGCGGGGAAGCTAAATTTATTAGATTAAAGGACTAAATCTCTTCCTTTGTCTGATAATTTCAATTAACCTGTCTTTGAAAGGGCAGATACTATCAACTTAATCGTATCCAAACTTACATTTACGTAGTTCAAAACTATAATCCAAGATGTACTTTTTCTCTACAATATTTTTTAAACTATAAAAAATAATAAATTCTTAGAACTATAAGTTAATACGTCTTGATCCCCTTAAATCAGATGTATGCGTCAATAATGAATCAAAGAGGTTAGTGTCGACAGATCAGGGATTGAATCGTTTGTCTAATTGAGGTGACTTCAGTAGATTCAAAACAAAAATAACCAAAGGAATTTTTTCATAGGATCAAGTCTACCTATACTGTAATTACTATTTATAATCTAGCATGTTCTTATTCACTCTATGAATTAGGAAAGGAGTGAGGAATGAAGATTTTTTTTTTAAATTGGAAATACAGGAGGGTGATAATAATTTGTTAGAAATATTAGATAATATGAGTTATTTCAAATAGATCAGCAGTGTGTGATAACTATGATATAGAGAAGTATTATTCAATAGGCCTAGGTCTGGATCTTTTGTTTGTTAATAGTAGCTATAATTTATTCAGTTCCCTAAACATAATCAGATTGAGACATACTTTTCCCTTAGTGTTAAACTATAAATCAAATTGTGTTTTTTTTTAAATTCTTTTTGAATATAAGGACTGTAAGATACTGATAAAAGTTTAGTAATACAGTTAATATATTATTACAAATACAGGAAAATATGATCATATCCCAAGCCTTTAACAATGTGCGTCGACAAGGGAACAGGAAAATCTAACATTAAAGAACATAGAAAAATAAACTTTGTCTGATGTTGGTAGGTTAAAATTATAATCCAAATTGTGTTTATACACTCTAAATAATAGGACTGCAGGAAAATAATAAGATATTAGAAGTACGAGAGAATAAAGACTAATTAGAATTACAATAATATACGATTAAATTCAAATAAGTTAACAGTGTGCGTCATATCATAAAGGGAAAAGTCAGCTTCATCAGACAAAGAAATAAATCCCTTGTCTGAAGATGGTAAAAATGCTGCCCCATAATAACTCACATCATCAATCTACATGGATCAGTCCTAACGGTTCCGTATATTCTATATGTAGTCCTATTTATACTTTTTCAACATAAGTATTATATATGTGGACCAGTACTTGTTATTTCTGCTAAATAAGGAAGTTTAGGAATTTAAGTTTTCGTGCTTCATATCAATTAGATTGATTGTTCATTCTCTATACCCCCCTTTATAAAGATTAAACAAGCATAGATAATTGATATGTATGCTATAAGGAGAGAGAAAAATATATTCTAAAGTTATCGTATCAATTTAAAGGATCAAACAAAGTAAGAATTAGAGAAAATACAGAAATAAAGGTATGGTATTGGTGTTTCAGAATATTGAATTTATTAGTTTCTATTAGTGTAGATGGAAGATTTTTTTAAAAGCTTAATTATTATTTGTTCTAAGTCCAATTAAAAGGGAGAAAAAAAAAAGAAAACAAAAACAAAAAAAAAAGGAAGAGAGAAAAAGAGGAGGGGGGAAAATAAAATAAAATTTCTTTGAAAATATTTATAATAGCTGATAAATACACACAATTAATGTGACAGCATTCCTTATGAATGTTATTATTTCAAAATATTTACCTATAATTAAATTAATTATTATCTAGATTAGTGGAATGTAGTTAGTATTAGTGAATCCAGAGAGATAGATGATGTGACTCATGTTAGTTGCATCATTGTCATCAAGCGAAAGTAGTATTTAGATTGCGCGTTCCAGTTGAAGTCAGTATTGCTATTAACATTATTGTAGATCATTCATTTATATGTATTGAATTGCGGTTCATGTTATCAACTTAAAATTCAATATAGGTATGTTACAATTAACATCACAAGCAAATTCAACTCACCCAGAGGGAGACGGTTAATGTCTATAAATAAATTTTCGATTTTAAAGTTACCGGAGATAAACAAGTTTGAATATCCGGTCAAAAGTTAATTAAAATCTCATAGTGAAATTTTTAAAGTCATTGAAGTTGAAATTGTAAGAAAATTTATTTTTGTGAAGATATTTTCTGATTGCTAAAATGTTAATTTTTAAAATTATATTTTGGCTGAATCGATTTTTTTGAAATTCATCATTTAAGTTTTTTATTTTACTTATAAAGTTGTTTAATCTATTGTTAATTCTGTATAATCTTAAATTGGTGCAATTTTTTATATATTTGAATCTTGTCTATTATATTTAATAATGTTGAAATCGAAATTTGATCTTTTGTCATATACTTCTATACTTTTTCTTTTAGATTTATGTATAAAAATCGAGGAAGTTGACTTTTTGATTAAATTTGATTTTTTCATTATTTTTTAGATTTAGATACGGAAGATAGATCTTTTCTATTAATTTTGAAAACTTGTTATTATTGAATATAAGAATGTCATCTACGTATCGGAACAACCACCAGTTAACTTTGTTAAGAGAGAAGAATTCCCTCTCATACCAAAATAACAGGAGGTTGGCCAATAATGGACTAGATGATGTACCCATTGGTACTCCTTGTTTTTGATTATAAATTTGATTTTTAATTTGGATATAATTGAATTTAAGGATATTTTCTAAAAGTAATTTTGCTTCATTGTAGTTACAATGGTTTTGTTGCCATTGTGAATTAAGGGTATATTGAATGTCTTGTCAATTAAAAATTCTGAAAATAGGTTCATAATTTTGAGTTTAAGATCCTCCAACTCCAGTTTAGAGAAAAGGTCTTCAAAATCAAAAGTATAAACGAATTTGAGTTTGGGAAGGTTTTTGTTAATAAAATTTAATACATTTTTATTGGAGTCTATAAAATTGTATTTTTTCTTTATTGCGGATCTGTTTTGTAAAGAATTTTAAAGTTGAAGCTAATTGAAGGTCTAAATTGCTTAAATTAAAATTTATTCCAGATGTTATGGTTCTGAATTTAAGAGGATTTCTGTGAATTTTGGGTATAATGTAAATATAAGGTATAATAGGGGTGGTGTTTTTTTTTTCTATAGATATTTAAAGTTTTCCCTTAACCTCTAATTCCTTTTAAATTTGAATCGGGGTTATATTTGATATGCTGTATTTATCGGTGTTGTACATTTCTTGCATAATTAAGTCGTGATATAGATTTTTGCAGGTGATTGCGAAAATGTTGGAACATTTATCAATTGGAGTAATAATGTACTCTTCTTGAATAATTTTGATGCTTTCTTTTAATGTTCCAATGTTTGAGGGGGGAATTTTACAATTTTCAGCGTATTGTGAGAATAATCCTTGACTTGTTTCATAATTTCAAATTTCCAATTAAAGAAAGTAAATTCAGAGATCTTGAACTTTAGGCTTGTTTTATTAATAAAGAGATCAAGATCTTGATTGATTGAATTAACCGTGTTGTTGTAATTTTGTTTAATTGGCGGTATAAATTTATATCCGTTGTTGAGCATGACTTGTATTTCTTTATTTAAGAATGTGAAGTCACTAGTTAGAATGTGTGACCTTTAATATATATATGACATAATATATACTATTCCAGGAATAATAAAGCTAGCCTACAGTCAACCTAGAGAGAGACGGGAGGGTAAGGACCGGTCACTTTAGACATCAGCGACATTCCAAGGGGCCACCATTGGGGCCTGGTCAGTTAACATCTCGGGACTTCTAAGACAGTGGGGGAGTGTGTGCGATACGAACGGCCGCCTGGCTGTTGCCGGGCCCGTCTCTCTCTCTCTGGTTGCCTGGGTTCCTCTACCAACTTGTGGTGTGATTATTTCTCTTTCCCCACCTTATTATTATATTGCCACATTGTCATAATATATACTCTTCCAGGAATAACAAAGCAAACCTACAGTTGACCCAGAGAGAGACGGGAGGGTAAAGTCCGGTCACTTGAGACAGCAGCGACATTCCAAGGGACGACCACTGGGGCCCCGTTACTTGGAACCTCAGGACTATTAGGACAGTTGGGGGGTTGTGGGCGAAACGAACGGCCGCCCGGCTCTCTTGTCTCTCACTCTCTCTCTGGTTGTCTGGGGTTCCTCTTCCAACTTGTGGTGTGATTATTTCCCTTCCCACCTTATTATATTATACCACATATATATTGTCATAACCAAAAATGTACATAGCTTGTAACTGTAAAGCTTGGCAAGCACGTTACATTCTCTGCGCGCACGTTACATTCTCTGCGCGCGCGCTCGAGAGTTAACGCTGTTTACCGCTAATTCTTTTCATCCCTCAAACTTATTCCTCATTTAAAGTTATCTAATAAACTATTATTTTATTCTATCCAAACGACTTGTCACCTTCATTACTGTGACATTCTGGTGGAGACAAGCTGGATCATCCCTTCGCTGCCCAAGCTATAAGAAGAAGTCGTAGAATCCAAGGATTAAACCCATTGGAGTATTCTAAGATGCAACACGAAGGAAGAGAGACCCCACAGGGTGAGTACCACTTCAAACATATTAGAAACCCTTCTATATTTTCGGGGGAACCGGGCCAAAGCCCGGAGAAATGGTTGAAAGAGTACCATCGTGTAGCTCGCTACAACTGCTGGGACAGTTCCATGTGCCTAGCAAATGTTTACTTCTTCCTCTCAGGAACGGCCAAAGTCTGGTTCGAGAATGTAGAGGAAAAAATAACCTCATGGGAACTTTTTGAGACAATGTTGTCTCAGGCCTTTGGGCATTACTCAAGCGAAAAAGATCAACTTTTAGAAAAACTAAAAGCCAGGGCCCAAGGAAAGGAAGAGTCTAGTGAGGCGTATATTCAAGACGTCCTCTATTTATGTCGGCAAATTAATCCCAACATGAATGAAAATGAAAAAGTTGCTCATTTAGTCAAGGGGGTCTCTGAGGAAATTTACAGGGCAATTGTAACCTTTGAAATTGCCACCACCGAGGAGTTTATAAGGTGGTGTCGAAAAATCGAACTATCTCAAAAGAAGCGTGTGAATACGCGGATAGTTTTTGACAGACTGCCGAATGCTGCCGCCATCAACCCAGCAGAATCGGAATCTATGGAGGACCTCATCAGACGTATCGTCCGAGAAGAAATCCACCATGCATTGAATCCCGAGCCAGCCACTCTCAAACCATCTTCCCTGGATCTAATTATTCGAGAGGAAGTTGAAAGGAACCTCTCTGCCATTTCGCAGCCCGTTCAAAGGTCAATGCCACGACAACAGTACTCTAACCGACCCCAAATATTCAAACAGACGCCACGACAGCAGTTCCTGAACCAAAGACCACCGGCACCCAACCAGACATCACCACAGAGAAGAACTGATGAATGGAGGACACACGAAAACGTTCCAATATGTTTCCATTGCGGTCGCCCGGGACATGTAGCCCGATATTGCCGAGACAGAAGGCGTGTTTTCGAGGAAGCCAGGGTAAAGAGGCCGACCTACTCCAATAATTACAACACCTGGTTCAATCAAAATGCCGAAGAAGTTGAGTTTGTAGATCGCCGCTTTCGAAACCCGTCGCCCTATCCTGGCCGTGGAAGATCCCCCTCAAGACGAAACGCAACGCCGTCGCCCTCTCGCCGATCCAGTCAATCTCCTCGCCGCCTAAGCCAGGGAAACTAAGGAGAGCGACCGAGACTGGAGGTAAGGCCGCTGACGAAAGTATAAATCCTCCCCCTATTATAACTGCGAACATGAAACGGAACTACGTTGTTATCATCATAAATGGACAGAATGTTGAGGCCTTAGTCGATTCTGGAGCCGATTATTCCGTAATCTCGGAAAATTTTCGCCGATATTTGAAAATTCCCTTCTTTGCAGAAAAAGGGCCTGTACTGAGAGTCGCCAATAGAAAGCATATCGAAACTCTGGGGCGCTGCAACTTAAAAGTGTCAATTGAAGAACTCGAGATTTATTTTACTTTTGTTGTCTTCTCTGAATGTAGCCATCACATAATCCTTGGTCTTGATTTCTTTCGAGCCACAAGTGCAGTGATTGATTGTGGAAAAGGTGAAATACATTTGAAGGAAAGTGTGAACGACGGCCTAGAAGAAGATCTGCCTACACATGCATTAGAAGACTGTTTTATTCCAGCTCGCTCAATTAAGAAAATCACGGTTATTAACGAAGATATTCGAGGCGGAAAAGATCTAATGATAGAAGGAAGCAAAGATCTCATCTTAAAAAAAGAATTGGTCATACCATCATCCATAATTAACTTCCATCACGGCAGAGGGGAGATATGGGTAACTAATGGGACTTCACAGAATCAAATAATCCCAGCTGGTATGCTTGTAGGAAAATTGAGGAAAATTGGAAGTAGCGGGATATACAGTGTTGACACAGCTGAAGACGATAAAACTCAATCAAACATTAAGAGTGAGGATAGACGCCAACAAATCTTATCTCTGGTAGACGAGAGATTAGATAAAGAACAGAAGTCAATGATTGTAGAATGTCTAGAAAAGTACTCTGAGGTTTTTGATTTTGAGAGAAAATCATTCAGTACAACCTCCAATGTGAAACATAAAATCGACACCTCAGACAGCCGTCCTATTAAACAACGACCATACCGGGTGTCTCCTGTCGAAAGACGAGCTATACAAAGTGAAGTCGATAAAATGATAAAGATGGGAATTGTACAACCGTCCGAAAGTCCTTGGTCTTCTCCAGTAGTTTTGGTTAAAAAGAAAGATGGGTCCTGGAGATTTTGCGTAGACTACCGAAAGCTTAACAAGGTCACCAAAAAGGATGTGTATCCTTTACCTAGAAATGATGATGTTTTGGATAGCTTAACAGGAGCTAAATTCTTTTCCAGCATGGACCTACGTACAGGATACTGGCAGATACAAATCGACGAGGAAGATCGGGAGAAGACAGCTTTCATCACCCCTGATGGCTTATATGAGTTCCGGGTGATGCCCTTCGGTCTATGCAACGCACCGGCAACATTCGAAAGAATGATGGACAAGCTACTAGCAGGATTGAAATGGACAATTTGTCTTTGTTATTTAGACGATATAATTGTCTATGCTACATCCTTTAAAGAACATATTGAACGCCTAGGGAAAGTTCTCAGATGCATCCAGCAAGCGGGCTTGTGTATTAATCATGAGAAGTGCCGTTTTGGGTCAAGAGAAATCAAAGTTTTAGGACATCTGGTTACAGAAAGCGGCATTCGCCCTGATCCCGACAAAATTGAAGCAATTACAAATTTCCCGACTCCAAAAACAGCACATGAAGTAAGAAGCTTCATGGGATTGTGTTCATATTACAGGCGATTTGTGAAGGATTTTGCAAATAAAGCTAAGCCGTTACACGACCTCCTGAGGAATAACGTGAAGTTCTTTTGGTCTAACGAACAAGAACAATCTTTCCAAATATTAAAATCAGCCCTAACTACCGATCCTGTGCTTGGCCATTTTAAGGAAGATGCTGAGACACTTGTACATACCGACGCGAGTGGATATGGCGTCGGAGCAGTGTTGACCCAACTGGTAGAAGGAAAAGAAAAGCCTATCGCCTATGCATCAAGAACCCTTAACGCCGCAGAAAGAAATTATTCCACGACGGAGAGGGAATGCCTGGCTGTAGTTTGGGCCATTTACAAGTTCAGACCATATTTGTTTGGAAAACACTTCACCGTCGTCTCCGACCATCATTCCCTGTGTTGGCTAGCTAATGTAAAGGATCCATCGGGAAGGCTAGCAAGATGGGCCTTGCGACTTCAAGAGTTCGACATATCTATTGTGTATAAGAATGGTAAAAGACACCAAGATGCGGATTGCCTCTCAAGAAGTCCTCTCCCCCAATCCAACGAAGATAACATACCAGAATTGTCTTCAATTACCGACATAGGAAAAGAGCAAAGAAGCGATGTCCAGACCAAAAAAATAATTCAGGAAATTGATTCCAAAAGTGAAAGTGGATACAAAATAATCGACGGGATCCTCTACCGCAAAAACTACGATCCCATGGGCAAACCTTGGCTCTTAGTAGTACCCAAACAAATGAGGGTTGATATTTTGAGTGAAGCCCACGATGCACCAATGGCGGGACACCTGGGATTTGCAAAAACATACGACCGCATTAGAAGAAAATATTTCTGGCCCGGCTTGCATAGATCTGTGCGACAATATGTGGCTCATTGTCGAGAATGTCAACGGCGAAAAGGTTCTACCGAACGTCCACCAGGACAACTTGTGCCAATTCCGCCGGTTGCACGACCTTTTCAGAAAATAGGGATAGATTTGTTAGGAAGATTCCCTACCTCGAACGATGGCAATAAATGGACCGTGGTCGCGACAGACTATCTAACAAGGTATGCCATGACCAAAGCCATACCAAATGGAAGTTCGGAAGAAGTTGGAAAATTTTTAGTAGAAGACGTGATCCTTAAACATGGAGCCCCAAGAGAATTGATTTCAGACCGAGGTCGAACGTTTATATCTCACACAATACGGGAGATTAACAACCTCTGTGGAACCGCACATCGCTTTACTTCTGCCTACCACCCCCAAACAAATGGACTGACCGAGAGACTCAACAAGACACTTGGTGACATGCTGTCTATGTATGTTGACGTAGACCAAAGAAACTGGGACTCAGTTCTCCCTTACGTAACTTTTGCCTATAACACCGCCAAACAGGAAACCACTGGGTTTAGCCCTTTCTATCTTGTACACGGACGCGATGTCGAGACCCCATTGGACACCATCCTGACGTATAGAGAGGAAGCCAATCTGGAAGACTACGTGGAGTCTTTGGTCACAAATGCCGAGGACGCACGCCAGCTGGCCCGTTTGAACATTTTGAAGGCGCAAGAAAAAGACAAATCTCGATACGACAAAAGCCACAGACCTGTCCAGTATTGCGCGGAAGACCTTGTGTGGGTGTACACACCTGTGCGTAAACAAGGACTGTCGGAGAAGCTACTTAAAAGATACTTCGGCCCCTATAAAGTTGTGAGACAACTGTCTGAAGTAACTTATGAAGTAGAGGCCTTGGAGAGGAGACCCCGACAACGGAATATCAAAGACATCGTCCACGTCCTGCGGATGAAACCATACAGAAGCCCAGAAGAACAAACACAGGACTGATCTCAGAGTGAATTTTTTTTTTAAGCAGCGGGTCGCTGCTTATTTTTGAAAAGGGGAGTAATGTCATAACCAAAAATGTACATAGCTTGTAACTGTAAAGCTTGGCAAGCACGTTACATTCTCTGCGCGCACGTTACATTCTCTGCGCGCGCGCTCGAGAGTTAACGCTGTTTACCGCTAATTCTTTTCATCCCTCAAACTTATTCCTCATTTAAAGTTATCTAATAAACTATTATTTTATTCTATCCAAACGACTTGTCACCTTCATTACTGTGACAATATATATATATATTAAAAATGGCATATCCTGACCAGGAGCACATGTGCTTTACAGAAGGCAGAGCGCCATCTGGTGGAACAGAAATCAACTAAACATTGATTTAGCCTGTTCCCTGATATTTGGCCAACCCAATTTCTTGATAAATCAAGAAAAGCCATCCACGAACGCGTTTCGCGCTTTTGGCGCTCGTCAGCGTGGAGTAGGCTGAACCATTGCGACCAAAAAAGAATTTTTGATCCCAATGGCTTCCCGAAAAACCAAGAAATGGGTATTTAAGGCCAAACTTGCGTAAATACGCTTAGCACATTAAAAAACGAAAGAAAAAAATAAAAGATAAAAAGATCAGGTGTTGAAATCAATATTAAAAATGGCATATCCTGACCAAGTTTGGCCTTAAATACCCATTTCTTGGTTTTTCGGGAAGCCATTGGGATCAAAAATTATTTTTTGGTCGCAATGGTTCAGCCTACTCCACGCTGACGAGCGCCAAAAGCGCGAAACGCGTTCGTGGATGGCTTTTCTTGATTTATCAAGAAATTGGGTTGGCCAAATATCAGGGAACAGGCTAAATCAATGTTTAGTTGATTTCTGTTCCACCAGATGGCGCTCTGCCTTCTGTAAAGCACATGTGCTCCTGGTCAGGATATGCCATTTTTAATATTGATTTCAACACCTGATCTTTTTATCTTTTATTTTTTTCTTTCGTTTTTTAATATATATATATATATATATATATATAAATTTAATTCAAAAATGCATTAAAACAATACATTTTGCCTATCACCTTTGTGTAGAATGCAAAGGTGGTATCAAAATGCATTGTTTTGGTGCAATTTCAAACGGCAGAGGAGCTCTTTTTCACCAACTTTCCGTAATCTCGTATTATATCAGTTTGCATATAAAAATAGAACCATATAAAACATGCATGCTTCTTTAAAATCCATATGCAACATTCGTACTTCACGGTTCTATTTTTTATGTATAGATGGCACGTTATAGTATTGTGCTTACAATCAGTCTGTATGTTTTCATATTTTGGCAAAGATCAATAGAAGCTCCAATGAGAGATCATCTGTAATAAACACGGTTACTCCTAGTTCTTCCTAGAGGCGGTCCCTCAATGGAGGATGTGTCAGAATACAGGTCATTTGTCAGCTTACAAATGTCATAGAGGTTGGCTATTCATTATAAAATCACTAGCCGAATGACCCGGGCAACGCCCGTGTTTTACCCGATTGAATGTTTTTATTCAAATACTATTTATTACAATTATAAATTGGCGCCTTAAATAAATGCATATATTAGTTAATAACTATAGCCTATGTGCTTTATCTGTCTATGTACTGTTGGCTTCCGTAGGCGTCTCTTACTGGGTAAAAGAAAGAGAGGATTCCATTTAGTTATTAACTAATATATGCATTTATTTAAGGAGCGACCCGCTCCAACACAATAGTTACAATAACGAAGAAGCGAGTGGGGGAGGCATGATGGGGGGGCAAAGGTGGCGTGATCGTAGCCAACCAATAGGAGGGCGCCATTCCAAAAAAAAAAAAAAGCAAACGGTGACAGAGATGAAAAAGAATTGATGACGCTCGTAACTGTATATAGAATGCTGGGCATTTTGCGACTGCTCTCACTGAAAATGTATCACATGTATACAGATGTGGAAAGCTGCTCGACTTCCTCTCTTAAAAGTGTGCCAGAGAAACGTTTGTTACCTGTATTCACTGGTAGGGCTATATTTTCTATAGAATCAGTTATAATTGAAGCATTTTTTCCCTGGAAAAATAGCCCATTGTGGGATTTGATCCCAGATCGTGGATGTCGAAAATCGATGGTTATACCACTCGAAACACCAACCCCAGTTTAATTCGATGAATATAATCAATATGAGATCTCGATCGAATGACGGCAAATAATTTCTTTAATAAGACAACATCGGTACAAGCATACGGACTTAATGGCCCTTCTGTTGGTACAATCTAAGACACTCTAAGTCCTATATATATAGTGGGCCTTGTTTGGTTTATATCAGTAACAAAGAATGCTGTGAAATTCGAACAAGTTGTCTCTATTATTATAGAAACACATCTCCTGTACTTTTTTATTTTAAATACAAAAATACAGGGTGATCCAAAAGTCCCGCACAACTTTAAAAATTAATAACTCCGCGAATATTTGCGCTAGAGTAATGCGGTAAACACCATTGGGTTCAGAATGCAATGGGATTTTTTATGGCAAATAATGAAAATTTCGAAATTGATTTTAGTTACAACTTTATTCGCTAGATGGCGCTCTGCCCTAATCAGCGATTCAGCGGCCAAATTGTCTGATAAATTGAAAAATTTAACTGAACGACACGTATTTTTCCTTTTTGAATACCAGGAAAGAACCCTACTAATATCAAATGATAAATTAATAAAACACCATTTCGCCAAAAGTTTGAAGAAATGGTTAACGATTTTTAAATACAATCTGAGATATGTAAAATGGGTAAATGCAAATTAAAACATGTATAGCAAAAAAATCTATATTTTAGATGGGGTTTAATGAAATAGATTGAATGTTTGAAAAACACTGCTGATATCAATGCACGATTTTTTGAAATGTTAATATAGTACCAAAAATTATGATGGCACTACTAATAGGATTTCGTGCTATAAGGAATGTGTAGTTTCTTGACTAATTGGCGACACTTGACTATTTAACTGGATATTTGTCATGATCCAAAAATGAAATATAGAGGGAAGTGACAAAATATATTTGTCGTACTTTATTCCAAATATCCTATGGGTTTGTCAAATGTTATCATTGTTTATTATACTGTACATAATTTTGAAAATGTATCCCCTTGCGTTGAAAAACGTGGTAGTAAAATCATTTTGTATTATTTTTTGCGCAAAATTTCAAAAGTTGGTGGGGGGTGGATACAGAGAATATTCCTTATGCTATTTCTTCTAATGAGCGAAAAGCGATAAACTAAACATAAGGGGTGAAGTTGTGTATACCAGTGTTATTCGAGAAGTTATAACACTTTGGCCTGCACGACATAATATAAGATGTGGGCAAATGACAAACAAAAAAATTACTGTTCACAGAAAAAAAAAGAGTCAAGATGTGAGGACAGCATTTATTATTCCCATAACCCAAAACAAAGAGCTGCAAAATATAACACATGAGGTAACTGCCTTCTCTCTTGTATTAGGTCACAATCCTTACTCAATGTGGCGCCCTTCATTCTCAAACACCGCCTGCAGACGATAGATGACAGAATGGTCACAATTAAATAGTTGGAATTTATAAAACGTGCCATCTGATAGAAGCCTTCAACATGGCCAATGTGGTAGGCCGGCATCGATAAAAAACGCGACTTAATGTACCCCCATAACCGAAATTGTAAGGCGTCAAGTCTGGTCATATTGGAGGCCACTGGTATATAGTATAAAGTGGCGACTTATCAACGAATTTCACCGAACGTATCCTTCAGCAATTGTTTGGCACCGCGGGAGATATGAGGAGGTCCTCCATCTTGCATGAATGTTATTTCGCTTAGTGCTTGTCTGTTCTGCAATATGGGAATAACCTTTTCTCTCAAAAGTTGAACATTACGTTCACCAGTTACAAAAACGGTTTTAAAAGTTCTTCCATTGATTTTTTCAAAGAAAAATGGCCCAATAATAAAAGAAGAAGTGAACCCACACAAAACTGTAACTCTGGGCTGATGAAGTGGTATTTCTGTAAAAATCCTAGGGTTTTCTGTTGCCAAAATGAGGCAGTTTTGAATGTTAAATTCTCCCTTTAGATAAAAGTGAGCATCATCTGTTCTTAGAACATTTGACAGCCAGTTTTCATCAATATCAATTTGCCGGAAAACCCATGCAGCGAATTATTGACGCTTCTCAAAATCGCTGACTTTCAACACGTGAAAACTTTGAATTTTGTTAGGGTATTTTTATAGAAAATTCTAAATGTGTGTTCTCTCCAAACTGTTCCATACGAAATCCCCTTTAATAACCTTTTGAGAAAGAATAATGGAAAGGATGATTTAGAGACGAATCTACAAAGATTCCTATTTGCTCATAGAGCATTCCCCCAAACTGTAATAAAAGAATTCCCCCGCGGAACTGCTAATGAAGAGAAGTTTAAGATCAATATTCTCGAATTTAATACCAAGATGGGAAATCCGCGAGAGGTATTTCATGAGGCCGTAAGAAGGCAGGAGCAGTTTACTACAGGTTGCGAGGTTTATTTCCGAAACTATGCAACTGGACCTAAACGGTAAAAAAGTACCATTTTGAAATTATTGAGCTACCGTCACTACCTTATAAGTTGCGAGGGCGTCGTGTTTAAGAGGCATATCAATCAATTGCGACCTGTGAGAAAGAAACAAGTGGAGACAAGAAATTTGATACTTCCTCGAACATCAGGAGAGAAGCCTGTAGGTGGAAGTCAGAAATAAAGTGAAGAGTAGGTTCCAGAGGTTACATCAGGAAACAAGGAGGAGACTGCTTCTGTGCACGTACCCTCTTGCACTCCTAGACCAGGGCCTGTTGCTGTGCACGTGCCCTCTTGCACTCCTAAACCGGAGCCTGCCGCTGTGCAAGTGCCCGTCCGCAGTCCTAGACCTCAGAGAGCCAGGAAACCCCCAGACCGACTGGATTATTATTAAGGGGGGAGATGTGTTGTGTATGTAAATAGATGAAGATTATTTGCATTCTTTAAAGTCTCATCATGTAAGAATATATGTGTATATAAATTGGACACTTTTTGTTGGCCAAACGAAAAGAATAAGAGCTAAATAAAGAGTCATGGTCAAGTTTGAGTTGTTGTACATCTAATTACGACACAACCTTAACAACATTCATCCTCACTGAAGACACAAAGGTTTCCTGTTATGCAGATTATATAGCCATATGGCACACAAGTAGCAGTATAGAAATATCAGAAAAATACTTAACACATCAATGAGAGGACTGGAGAAGTGGGCAATGAAACTCAAAATGACAATAAACCCAATAAACACAAACCTATAGGTCTCCTTCACTGACAGGAAAAAAGGCATGAATTCAACTCCAAAATAAGCATAAACAACCATATAATTGATGATATTAGATCTCCAAATTAACCTAGGTGTGATACTTGATGAGGAATTGCGATTTACAGAACACATAATTAGCACCTCAAATAGAGCTACCAGAAACCTAAACATTCTGAGAAGGCTATGTGGAACAAATTGGGGAGCAAAACCCAAAATTCTCAGAACAACATATATCACCTTAATAAGGCCACCTGTTTGGGCTCCCTCAAGTTCATCACTAAAAAGAAGACTAGATAGTGTTCAAGCAAAAGCAGCCAAATTAATCACTGGTTCTGTTTCAAATACCAATAATTAGAAAATTCAGAGAGAATGTGGTCTAGACCTACTTGAAAGAAGAAGACAATTAAAAACAATAAAATTCACCAATAGCTTAAAAACTAAAGAAACCGAACACATATCCCATGGAACCTATTTAAACTGGACACAAAAAGAAAGGCTCAAAAGATCTTCAACACTTCAGTACGGCAACAATATTAGAAAGAGCATAAATATGAAACATAATGAATTTCAAATTCGCGAATAACCAATATTTCCTACCCCATTGCTATAAAATGTAATCATCAATCTTAACCTGAATGAACCCTGCAATAAAAAAAGAGAACAAAAACATACTTAAAAAGAAAGGACTTGACACAATTGGTTTATGCGATCAGATAAATTATTTAACAGCATATACAGATGGATCATCAGACGTTACCATAAATAATGGAGGGGCTGGAATTAACATAATACTGCAAGATGGAACATGTACATCAAACATGTACAACTTGTACATCAAAATCAAAGAAGGAAAAAGAAAGATTTCACTTGTGAACTGACAGCTATCTGGAAAGCTCTTGATGTATGCCTTAACCAACCATCCCTGCATCAAGCAGAAGGAATTATAATATACCGTACAACGACTTTATATCCGATCTAGAAGCAATTCAGAAGGGCAATACTATAATCACACAGAAAATACACTCGTTACTTACTCAACTGATATCATTGGAGAATAACTGCATTCTACAATGGATTCCTGCCAGTGTTTGGATCGGGGGTAATGAAATGGCAGTTGTATTTGCAAAGGAAGCCAGAAAGTTGAGAAAAGGATAGAACAAATACCATTATTTGACGCTGATGATTTGGAAAAATACAAGATAATTGAACAAAAATAAGAAAAAAAACAAAATGCGAAATAAACACTGAGAGAAAAATGACAAAAACTATAACACGGCTTGGAACAAACACTATAAAGAAATGACAATACATCCAGATGGCACAAGAACCTATAGGACAAGCAACAACTGTCCTGGTGTGGAACTAACACCTACTCACATATTCTCATGCCCAGCAATGGCCGCAGTCTTGCAGAAAATTGACATAGACCCAGAGCATCAGTTATACACACCCAAGATAGGGGACAATGCTGCTGCTGCTGTGATAGAGATGCATGGAGACATCTGAAGCTCTTTATTGCACACGACAAAAACAACAACGGCATTCCAAAGTAAAATAAATCATCAGAGATAGATAAATATTTTTCAAATGAATTAAAATAAATATAATCGATACTGAGAGAGAGTTGAATTAAAAAAATTAGAAAATTATTATTTTCGAAATTTAAATAGCTGAGAGGATTCCAGCAAACCGCATCTAAAATATCAGTTTTTTTTTTTTTGCTACATGTTTTAATTTGCATATACCTATTTTACATATCTCAGATTGTATTTAAAAATCGTTAACCATTTCTTCAAACTTTTGGCGAAATGGTGTTTTATTAATTTATCATTTGATATTATTAGGGTTCTTTCCTGGTATTCAAAAAGGAAAAATACGTGTCGTTCAGTTATATTTTGCAATTTATCAAACAATTTGGCCGCTGAATCGCTGAGTCTGGTAGAGCGCCATCTAGCGAATAAAGTTGTAACTAAAATCAATTTCGAAATTTTCATTATTTGCCATAAAAAATCCCATTGCATCCTGAACACAATGGTGTTTACCGCATTGCTCTAGCGCAAATATTCGCGGAGTTATTAATTTTTAAAGTTGTGCGGGACTTTTGGATCACCCTGTATATTGAGTGAAGGGGTAAATTATTTAGATAAACGTGAAAGCTTGTTTATAAGTTTTTACATATTACAGTAGAACCTCCATGAGAGGATACTCTCGCTAGAGAATATCTCTCTACAAAGGACAGTTTCCATTTGCAAAATTATCATTTTTTACTATTTATCAATTCTCCGGTATGAGGACACCTTTCCCTAAAGGACACTTTGGCTCTGCAATTAGGTGTTGTCCTTTACAGGGAGGTTTTACTGTAAAATGTTGAGCAAAAAAAGTTCTTTAACATCTTCGAAATATACAAAGTGGATGTGCTATTTGATGTGTCTATTTTACATATATGCTAATAGTAATAGCCAGTCTCAAACAAAAGACGTTCTATAGAAAGGATATCACTGGACAAAGAGGAATTTCGGGTCTTAATACGTAACTGATGGAAGTGACACCTCTCAACAAGAGATACCGCAATATATATTTGTAGTGCCGAAGGAACAGTGACCCATGTGGCCGTATCAATTTGTTACAAACGCTTCAAATCAGATGACTACAGCCTTGCTGATCAAATCCGTACAGGACGGCTGACGACGTTGAAAGCTGAAGATCTCCGGGCCACATTAGCGAACAAGCCTGCATCGAGTAGCCGGGCAGCCTCGCTTAATATCAGCCAAAGAACCATCGTAAAACAACGGCAGCGTTTGAATTACGTTCACAAAAAAAAAAAACTCGTCAAGACTACAGAACAAGCACAGCAACACATTGACATTTGTCACCAGCTGCTTGAAATCCCTCGGGGCGATCGTCTTTGGAAATGAATTGTGACGATGGAAAAGAAGTGGGTCTACCATTCGAAAGAGAACCGTCATAACGATGGGTTGTACGAGGCTAAGAGTCGTCATCCGTCACCCGCCAAGAAAGCGTTGCCAAGAAGGTTATGATATCGGTATAATGGGACATCGAGAGGTTCTTCATATTCACAGCGTATTCACATATTTTCAATGAATAATATGTAGAGGTTCTTTATATTCACAGTGTATTCACATATTTACAATGAATAATATGTAGAGGTTCTTCATATTCACAGTGTATTCACATATCTACAATGAATAATATGTAGAGGTTCTTCATATTCACACAGTGTATTCACATATTTACAATGAATAATATGCAGAGGTTCTTCATATTCACACAGTGTATTCACATATTTACAATGAATAATATGTAGAGGTTCTTCATATTCACACAGTGCATTCACATATTTTCAATGAATAATATGTAGAGGTTCTTCACATTCACAGTGTATTCACATATTTTCAATGAATAATATGTAGAGGTTCTTTATATTCACAGTGTATTCACATATTTTCAATGAATAATATGTAGAGGTTCTTCATATTCACAGTGTATTCACATATTTTCAATGAATAATATGTAAAGGTTCTTCATATTCACAGTGTATTCACATATCTACAAAGAATAATATGTAGAGGTTCTTCATATTCACAGTGTATTCACATATTTACAATGAATACTATGTAGAGGTTCTTCATATTCACACAGTGTATTCATATATTTACAATGAATAATATGTAGAGGTTCTTCATATTCACACAGTGTATTCACATATTTACAATGAATAATATGTAGAGGTTCTTCATATTCACAGTGTATTCACATATTTTCAATGAATAATATGTAGAGGTTCTTCATATTCACACACAGTGTATTCACATATTTTCAATGAATAATATGTAGAGGTTCTTTATATTCACAGTGTATTCACATATTTTCAATGAATAATATGTAGAGGTTCTTCATATTCACAGTGTATTCACATATTTACAATGAATAATATGTAGAGGTTCTTCATATTCACAGTGTATTCACATATCTACAATGAATAATATGTAGAGGTTCTTCATATTCACAGTGTATTCACATATTTACAATGAATAATATGTAGAGGTTCTTCATATTCACAGTGTATTCACATATTTTCAATGAATAATATGTAGAGGTTCTTTATATTCACAGTGTATTCACATATTTTCAATGAATAATATGTAGAGGTTCTTCATATTCACAGTGTATTCACATATCTACAATGAATAATATGTAGAGGTTCTTTATATTCACAGTGTATTCACATATTTTCAATGAATAATATGTAGAGGTTCTTCATATTCACACAGTGTATTCACATATTTTCAATGAATAATATGTAGAGGTTCTTCATATTCACAGTGTATTCACATATTTTCAATGAATAATATGTAGAGGTTCTTCATATTCACAGTGTATTCACATATTTACAAGGTCTTGTACGGGATCTTGTGTGTTTCCAATATGGGCTGTTATCCTCGTTTATTTATTTCTAGATACGTATTTTGCTCTATATGTTCTGTAATTAGTTTCTTAATAAATAGTTTCAGTGAAATCGTCTTCTGTTTTCTTTATTTGAATTTTTTCAGATATTAAAGAACTTTTGCTCAATCTAGTATGAACTAGAGTTATAAATAATTGTGAGGATATATGTGGCTATAAAAATATATATAATTTTTATATAT
>CP092869.1:50642556-50726232 GCA_030710605.1 Cordylochernes scorpioides | reverse complement strand
AATAGCGTGTATTATTTTGAACTCTGTACATATTTTCAAGCTCAACTACTTTATAATTGCTATTAATGTATTAATTGTATATAAATTTTTAAAATATACACGCAATTATCCAAATTGTGGATATGGCGTTGTCCTCTCCCAACTGTTAAATAAAATAAATTATTCATTGAAAATATGTGAATACACTGTGTGTGAATATGAAGAACCTCTACATATTATCATTGAAAATATTGTGAATACACTGTGAATATGAAGAACCTCTACATATTATTCATTGTAAATATGTGAATACACTGCGGAATATGAAGAACCTCTACATATTATTCATTGTAAATACAGGGTGATCAAAAGTCCCGCACAACTTTAAAAATTAATAACTCCGCGAATATTTGCGCTAGAGCAATGCGGTTAAACACATTGTGTTCAGGATGCAATGGGATTTTTTATGGCAATTAATGAAAAAATTCGAAATTGATTTTAGTTACAACTTTACTTGCTAGATGGCGCTCTACCAGAATCAGAGATTCAGCGGCCAAATTGTTTGATAAATTGAAAAATATAACTGAACGACACGTTTTTTCCTTTTTGAATACCAGGAAAGAACCTAATAATATCAAATTGATAAATTAATAAAACACCATTTCGCCAAAAGTTAGAAGAATTGGTTGACGATTTTTAAATACAATCTGAAATATGTAAAATAGGTATATGCAAATTAAAACATGTAGCAAGAAATATTTATATTTTAGATGGAGTTTTGTGAAATAGATTGAATGTTTGAAAATAACTACTGATATCAATACACGATTTTGAAATGTTATATAGTACCAAAAATTATGATGGCACTACTAATAGGATTTCTTGCTATAAGGAATGTTAGTTTCTTGATAATTGGCGACACTTGACTATTTAACTGGATATTTGTCATGATCCAAAAATGAAATATAGAGGGGAGTGACAAAATATATTTGTCATACTTTATTCCAAATTACTATGGGTTTGTCAAATGTTATTATTGTTTATTATACTGTACATGAAAAAAAAATCATTTTAAATCGACCTTTTGCGTTGAAAAACGTGGTAGTAAAATCATTTTGTATTTTTTTTCGCAAAATTTCTAAAGTTGGGGGGGGGGGGGGGGGGGATACAGAGAATATTCCTTATGCTATTCCTTCTAATGAGGGAAAAGCGATAAACTAAACATAAGGGGAAAAATTGTGTATCCAGTGTTATTCGAGAAGTTATAACACTTTGGCCTGCACGACATAATATAAGATGTGGGCAAATGACAAACAAAAAATTACTGTTCACAGAAAAAAAAAGAGTCAAGATGTGAGGACAGCATTTATTATTCCCAAAGAGACTGCAAATATAACACATGTGGTAACTGCCTTCTCTCTTGTATTAGGTCACAATCCTTGCTCAATGTGGCGCCCTTCATTCTCAAACACCGCCTTCAGACGATAGATGACAGAATGGTCACAATTAATAGTTGAAATTTATAAAAACGTGCCATCTGATAGAAGCTTTCAACATGGCCAATGTGGTAGGCCGGAATCGATAAAAACGCGACTTGATGTACCCCATAACCGAAATTGTAAGGCGTCAAGTCTGGTGATATTGGAGGCCACTGGTATATAAAGTGGAGACTTATCAACGAATTTCACCGAACGTATCCTTCAGCAATTGTTTGGCCACGCGGGAGATATGAGGAGGTCCTCCATCTCGCATGAATGTTATTTCGCTTAGTGCTTGTCTGTCCTGCAATATGGAATAACCTTTTCTCTCAAAAGTTGAACATAATGTTCACCAGTTACAAAAACGGTTTTAAAAGTTCTTCCATTGATTTTTTCAAAGAAAAATGGCCCAATAATAAAAGAAGAAGTGAACCCACACAAAACTGTAACTCTGGGCTGATGAAGTGGTATTTCTGTAAAATCCTAGGATTTTCTGTTTCCAAAATGAGGCAGTTTTGAATGTTAAATTCTCTCTTTAGATAAAAGTGAGCATTATCTGTTCTTAGAAAATTTGACAGCCAGTTTTCATCAATATCAATTTGCCGGAAAACCAATGCAGCGAATTCTTACCTTCTCAAAATCGCTGACTTTCAACTCGTGAAAACTTTGAATTTTGTTAGGGTGTTTTAATAGAAAAATTCTAAATGTGTGTTCTCTCCAAACTGTTCCATACGAAATCCCCGTTTGTCGAGAACTTGTCTAGCACTTACTTCTCCATACGTGGATAACGTTTCAATAGCCTCAGCATTCTGCAAAACCGTAACAGCCACTGACCTGCATGTCGATGGTTTCCACTCCGAGGTTTTTCTTCCAGATATCCAGTTTCCTCAAAACTTTTAATCAATCGCTTTAGAGAGTAGCAACTCATTGGTCCTTTACTACGCTTCGAATATCTTAAAGGAAACGAAACGCTCGTAAAGCTTCAGAGGCAGATTCTGAATCACAATTTAAAAAATTCACCAAGAGTGCTTTATCCTGTAGTGACGGCATTCCAGGGGGAAGGGGAGAAGTCCGACCACACCTCATTGCGGTCCCCTCTGGACCCTTGGAATATTTGACCAAATTCTGGTTCGTTTCCAAGATGAACGTTGCAACGTCACCCATTTTCAAATGAAGAGCAAAACTGATATCTCCAGTAATGCTACCGCGTCCGGGGTAACCGCCGCGTCAGGAGCCGCAGCTCGAGCTCATGATGAGAAATCTACTACGAGGACACAATTCAATCTACTACAACACAATATAAATGGTACCCAGAGGAAAATAAAGAGCTGACTTATCTTCTCTGTGACAATAATGTACATATTACTTGTCCTCAGGAGACAAAATTGAATCAGAATCTGAGATTCAATATCAAAGATTATACAACACTATGAAAGGACAGACCGGGAAAATTCGGAGGAGGACTGACAGCTATCTGGAAAGCCCTTGATGTATGCCTTAACTAACCATCCCTGCATCAAGCAGAAGGAATTATAATATACCGTACAACGACTTCATATCCGATCTAGAAGCAATTCAGAAGGGCAATACTATAATCACACAGAAAATACACTCGTTACTTACTCAACTGATATCATGGAGAATAACTGCATTCTACAATGGATTCCTGCAGTGTTTGGATCGGGGGTAATGAAATGGCAGTTGAATTTGCAAAGGAAGCCAGAAAGTTGAGCCAAAGGAAAGAACCAATGTCATTATTTGACGCTAATGCTTTTGCAAAATACAAGATAATTAAACAAAAATAAGAAAAGATCAAAATGTGAAATAAACTCCGAGAGAAAAATGACAAAACTATAACAAGATTAGAACAAAACATTATAAAGGATGACAATACATCCAGATGGCACAAGAATCTATAGAACATGCAACAACTGTCCTGGTGTAGAACTAACACCTTTCCACATATTCTCATGCCCGCAGCCTTGCAGAAAATTGACATAGATGTTGTCTTTGTCTTAGATTTGAAAAAAAAGAAAGACAATACAAGGTCCCGATGGCTTAACCTGAACTAAACGTTCCTAGCTTTACAGTAATGCTGGAAACTGATTTGAAAATTATAAATTGGTAAATCAATACCTTTGTTGCAGGGATCAGTAGAAGTGTCACAACGTTGAATGACGAAGCCTAAGTTAGTAAACAGTGATGAAGAATTAATACTTATTGATAGAAATATTTATTTAAAAAAAATCACACAAATTAATATCAATACAAATGTTATCAAAAGCAATTATTAAAATTTATGAAGGGATAGTTCCTTTTCTGGCCGTCAAAACCAAACGTTAAGTCGAAAAGCAGCCTTTGTTTACCGGAAGTTTTAGGGCTAAGTCTTTGTTCTTGCTCGCGCATGCGCGGGGGCGCCAGCCGGGCCGTGTTGTGTTGCCACTGTTCGGTTGGTCCAAAAAAAAGTTCCTATTGTCGCGACAATAGACCCAGAGAAGCTGCTTCACACACCCAAGATAGTGGACAATGCTGCTGCTGCTGCTGTGATAGAGATGCATGGAGACATCTGAGGCTCTTTATTGGACACGACAAAAACAACAACGGCATTCCAGAGTAAAATAAATCATCAGAGATAGATAAATATTTTTCAAATGGATTAAAATAAATATAATCGATACTGAAAGACAGTTGAATATTAAAAAATTATAAATTGTTATTTTCGAAATTTAAATAGCTGAGAGGATTCCAGCAAACCGCATCTAAAATATCAGGTTTTTTTTTTTTTTTTGCTACATTTTTAATTTGCATATACCTATTTTACATATCTCAGATTGTATTTAAAAATCGTTAACCATTTTTCTAACTTTTGGCGAAATGGTGTTTTATTAATTTATCATTTGATATTATTAGGGTTTCTTCCTGGTATTCAAAAAGGAAAAATACGTGTCGTTCAGTTATATTTTTCAATTTATCAAACAATTTGGCCGCTGAATCGCTGATTCTGGTAGAGCGCCATCTAGGAAGTAAAGTTGTAACTAAAATCAATTTCGAATTTTTCATTATTTGCCATAAAAAATCCCATTGCATTCTGAACACAATGGTGTTTACCGCATTGCTCTAGCGCAAATATTCGCGGAGTTATTAATTTTTAAAGTTGTGCGGGACTTTTGGATCACCCTGTATATGAATACACTGTGTGAATATGAAGAACCTCTACATATTATTCATTGTAAATATGTGAATACACTGTGAATATGAAGAACCTCTACATATTATTCTTTGTAGATATGTGAATACACTGTGAATATGAAGAACCTTTACATATTATTCATTGAAAATATGTGAATACACTGTGAATATGAAGAACCTCTACATATTATTCATTGAAAATATGTGAATACACTGTGAATATAAAGAACCTCTACATATTATTCATTGAAAATATGTGAATACACTGTGAATGTGAAGAACCTCTACATATTATTCATTGAAAATATGTGAATGCACTGTGTGAATATGAAGAACCTCTACATATTATTCATTGTAAATATGTGAATACACTGTGTGAATATGAAGAACCTCTGCATATTATTCATTGTAAATATGTGAATACACTGTGTGAATATGAAGAACCTCTACATATTATTCATTGTAGATATGTGAATACACTGTGAATATGAAGAACCTCTACATATTATTCATTGTAAATATGTGAATACACTGTGAATATAAAGAACCTCTACATATTATTCATTGAAAATATGTGAATACGCTGTGAATATGAAGAACCTCTCGATGTCCATTATACCGATATCATAACCTTCTTGGCAACGCTTTCTTGGCGGGTGACGGATGACGACTCTTAGCCTCGTACAACCCATCGTTATGACGGTTCTCTTTCGAATGGTAGACCCACTTCTTTTCCATCGTCACAATTCATTTCCAAAGACGATCGCCCCGAGGGATTTCAAGCAGCTGGTGACAAATGTCAATGTGTTGCTGTGCTTGTTCTGTAGTCTTGACGAGTTTTTTTTTTTTGTGAACGTAATTCAAACGCTGCCGTTGTTTTACGATGGTTCTTTGGCTGATATTAAGCGAGGCTGCCCGGCTACTCGATGCAGGCTTGTTCGCTAATGTGGCCCGGAGATCTTCAGCTTTCAACGTCGTCAGCCGTCCTGTACGGATTTGATCAGCAAGGCTGTAGTCATCTGATTTGAAGCGTTTGTAACAAATTGATACGGCCACATGGGTCACTGTTCCTTCGGCACTACAAATATATATTGCGGTATCTCTTGTTGAGAGGTGTCACTTCCATCAGTTACGTATTAAGACCCGAAATTCCTCTTTGTCCAGTGATATCCTTTCTATAGAACGTCTTTTGTTTGAGACTGGCTATTACTATTAGCATATATGTAAAATAGACACATCAAATAGCACATCCACTTTGTATATTTCGAAGATGTTAAAGAACTTTTTTTGCTCAACATTTTACAGTAAAACCTCCCTGTAAAGGACAACACCTAATTGCAGAGCCAAAGTGTCCTTTAGGGAAAGGTGTCCTCATACCGGAGAATTGATAAATAGTAAAAAATGATAATTTTGCAAATGGAAACTGTCCTTTGTAGAGAGATATTCTCTAGCGAGAGTATCCTCTCATGGAGGTTCTACTGTAATATGTAAAAACTTATAAACAAGCTTTCACGTTTATCTAAATAATTTACCCCTTCACTCAATATACAGGGTGATCCAAAAGTCCCGCACAACTTTAAAAATTAATAACTCCGCGAATATTTGCGCTAGAGCAATGCGGTAAACACCATTGTGTTCAGGATGCAATGGGATTTTTTATGGCAAATAATGAAAATTTCGAAATTGATTTTAGTTACAACTTTATTCGCTAGATGGCGCTCTACCAGACTCAGCGATTCAGCGGCCAAATTGTTTGATAAATTGCAAAATATAACTGAACGACACGTATTTTTCCTTTTTGAATACCAGGAAAGAACCCTAATAATATCAAATGATAAATTAATAAAACACCATTTCGCCAAAAGTTTGAAGAAATGGTTAACGATTTTTAAATACAATCTGAGATATGTAAAATAGGTATATGCAAATTAAAACATGTAGCAAAAAAAAAAAAACTGATATTTTAGATGCGGTTTGCTGGAATCCTCTCAGCTATTTAAATTTCGAAAATAATAATTTTCTAATTTTTTTAATTCAACTCTCTCTCAGTATCGATTATATTTATTTTAATTCATTTGAAAAATATTTATCTATCTCTGATGATTTATTTTACTTTGGAATGCCGTTGTTGTTTTTGTCGTGTCCAATAAAGAGCTTCAGATGTCTCCATGCATCTCTATCACAGCAGCAGCAGCATTGTCCCCTATCTTGGGTGTGTATAACTGATGCTCTGGGTCTATGTCAATTTTCTGCAAGACTGCGGCCATTGCTGGGCATGAGAATATGTGAGTAGGTGTTAGTTCCACACCAGGACAGTTGTTGCTTGTCCTATAGGTTCTTGTGCCATCTGGATGTATTGTCATTTCTTTATAGTGTTTGTTCCAAGCCGTGTTATAGTTTTTGTCATTTTTCTCTCAGTGTTTATTTCGCATTTTGTTTTTTTTCTTATTTTTGTTCAATTATCTTGTATTTTTCCAAATCATCAGCGTCAAATAATGGTATTTGTTCTATCCTTTTCTCAACTTTCTGGCTTCCTTTGCAAATACAACTGCCATTTCATTACCCCCGATCCAAACACTGGCAGGAATCCATTGTAGAATGCAGTTATTCTCCAATGATATCAGTTGAGTAAGTAACGAGTGTATTTTCTGTGTGATTATAGTATTGCCCTTCTGAATTGCTTCTAGATCGGATATAAAGTCGTTGTACGGTATATTATAATTCCTTCTGCTTGATGCAGGGATGGTTGGTTAAGGCATACATCAAGAGCTTTCCAGATAGCTGTCAGTTCACAAGTGAAATCTTTCTTTTTCCTTCTTTGATTTTGATGTACAAGTTGTACATGTTTGATGTACATGTTCCATCTTGCAGTATTATGTTAATTCCAGCCCCTCCATTATTTATGGTAACGTCTGATGATCCATCTGTATATGCTGTTAAATAATTTATCTGATCGCATAAACCAATTGTGTCAAGTCCTTTCTTTTTAAGTATGTTTTTGTTCTCTTTTTTTATTGCAGGGTTCATTCAGGTTAAGATTGATGATTACATTTTATAGCAATGGGGTAGGAAATATTGGTTATTCGCGAATTTGAAATTCATTATGTTTCATATTTATGCTCTTTCTAATATTGTTGCCGTACTGAAGTGTTGAAGATCTTTTGAGCCTTTCTTTTTGTGTCCAGTTTAAATAGGTTCCATGGGATATGTGTTCGGTTTCTTTAGTTTTTAAGCTATTGGTGAATTTTATTGTTTTTAATTGTCTTCTTCTTTCAAGTAGGTCTAGACCACATTCTCTCTGAATTTTCTAATTATTGGTATTTGAAACAGAACCAGTGATTAATTTGGCTGCTTTTGCTTGAACACTATCTAGTCTTCTTTTTAGTGATGAACTTGAGGGAGCCCAAACAGGTGGCCTTATTAAGGTGATATATGTTGTTCTGAGAATTTTGGGTTTTGCTCCCCAATTTGTTCCACATAGCCTTCTCAGAATGTTTAGGTTTCTGGTAGCTCTATTTGAGGTGCTAATTATGTGTTCTGTAAATCGCAATTCCTCATCAAGTATCACACCTAGGTTAATTTGGAGATCTAATATCATCAATTATATGGTTGTTTATGCTTATTTTGGAGTTGAATTCATGCCTTTTTTCCTGTCAGTGAAGGAGACCTATAGGTTTGTGTTTATTGGGTTTATTGTCATTTTGAGTTTCATTGCCCACTTCTCCAGTCCTCTCATTGATGTGTTAAGTATTTTTCTGATATTTCTATACTGCTACTTGTGTGCCATATGGCTATATAATCTGCATAACAGGAAACCTTTGTGTCTTCAGTGAGGATGAATGTTGTTAAGGTTGTGTCGTAATTAGATGTACAACAACTCAAACTTGACCATGACTCTTTATTTAGCTCTTATTCTTTTCGTTTGGCCAACAAAAAGTGTCCAATTTATATACACATATATTCTTACATGATGAGACTTTAAAGAATGCAAATAATCTTCATCTATTTACATACACAACACATCTCCCCCCTTAATAATAATCCAGTCGGTCTGGGGGTTTCCTGGCTCTCTGAGGTCTAGGACTGCGGACGGGCACTTGCACAGCGGCAGGCTCCGGTTTAGGAGTGCAAGAGGGCACGTGCACAGCAACAGGCCCTGGTCTAGGAGTGCAAGAGGGTACGTGCACAGAAGCAGTCTCCTCCTTGTTTCCTGATGTAACCTCTGGAACCTACTCTTCACTTTATTTCTGACTTCCACCTACAGGCTTCTCTCCTGATGTTCGAGGAAGTATCAAATTTCTTGTCTCCACTTGTTTCTTTCTCACAGGTCGCAATTGATTGATATGCCTCTTATACACGACGCCCTCGCAACTTATAAGGTAGTGACGGTAGCTCAATAATTTCAAAATGGTACTTTTTTACCGTTTAGGTCCAGTTGCATAGTTTCGGAAATAAACCTCGCAACCTGTAGTAAACTGCTCCTGCCTTCTTACGGCCTCATGAAATACCTCTCGCGGATTTCCCATCTTGGTATTAAATTCGAGAATATTGATCTTAAACTTCTCTTCATTAGCAGTTCCGCGGGGGAATTCTTTTATTACAGTTTGGGGGAATGCTCTATGAGCAAATAGGAATCTTTGTAGATTCGTCTCTAAATCATCCTTTCCATTATTCTTTCTCAAAAGGTTTTAAAGGGGATTTCGTATGGAACAGTTTGGAGAGAACACACATTTAGAATTTTCTATAAAAATACCCTAACAAAATTCAAAGTTTTCACGTGTTGAAAGTCAGCGATTTTGAGAAGCGTCAATAATTCGCTGCATGGGTTTTCCGGCAAATTGATATTGATGAAAACTGGCTGTCAAATGTTCTAAGAACAGATGATGCTCACTTTTATCTAAAGGGAGAATTTAACATTCAAAACTGCCTCATTTTGGCAACAGAAAACCCTAGGATTTTTACAGAAATACCACTTCATCAGCCCAGAGTTACAGTTTTGTGTGGGTTCACTTCTTCTTTTATTATTGGGCCATTTTTCTTTGAAAAAATCAATGGAAGAACTTTTAAAACCGTTTTTGTAACTGGTGAACGTAATGTTCAACTTTTGAGAGAAAAGGTTATTCCCATATTGCAGAACAGACAAGCACTAAGCGAAATAACATTCATGCAAGATGGAGGACCTCCTCATATCTCCCGCGGTGCCAAACAATTGCTGAAGGATACGTTCGGTGAAATTCGTTGATAAGTCGCCACTTTATACTATATACCAGTGGCCTCCAATATGACCAGACTTGACGCCTTACAATTTCGGTTATGGGGGTACATTAAGTCGCGTTTTTTATCGATGCCGGCCTACCACATTGGCCATGTTGAAGGCTTCTATCAGATGGCACGTTTTATAAATTCCAACTATTTAATTGTGACCATTCTGTCATCTATCGTCTGCAGGCGGTGTTTGAGAATGAAGGGCGCCACATTGAGTAAGGATTGTGACCTAATACAAGAGAGAAGGCAGTTACCTCATGTGTTATATTTTGCAGCTCTTTGTTTTGGGTTATGGGAATAATAAATGCTGTCCTCACATCTTGACTTTTTTTTTTCTGTGAACAGTAATTTTTTTGTTTGTCATTTGCCCACATCTTATATTATGTCGTGCAGGCCAAAGTGTTATAACTTCTCGAATAACACTGGTATACACAACTTCACCCCTTATGTTTAGTTTATCGCTTTTCGCTCATTAGAAGAAATAGCATAAGGAATATTCTCTGTATCCACCCCCCACCAACTTTTGAAATTTTGCGCAAAAAATAATACAAAATGATTTTACTACCACGTTTTTCAACGCAAGGGGATACATTTTCAAAATTATGTACAGTATAATAAACAATGATAACATTTGACAAACCCATAGGATATTTGGAATAAAGTACGACAAATATATTTTGTCACTTCCCTCTATATTTCATTTTTGGATCATGACAAATATCCAGTTAAATAGTCAAGTGTCGCCAATTAGTCAAGAAACTACACATTCCTTATAGCACGAAATCCTATTAGTAGTGCCATCATAATTTTTGGTACTATATTAACATTTCAAAAAATCGTGCATTGATATCAGCAGTGTTTTTCAAACATTCAATCTATTTCATAAAACCCCATCTAAAATATAGATTTTTTTGCTATACATGTTTTAATTTGCATTTACCCATTTTACATATCTCAGATTGTATTTAAAAATCGTTAACCATTTCTTCAAACTTTTGGCGAAATGGTGTTTTATTAATTTATCATTTGATATTATTAGGGTTCTTTCCTGGTATTCAAAAAGGAAAAATACGTGTCGTTCAGTTAAATTTTTCAATTTATCAGACAATTTGGCCGCTGAATCGCTGATTAGGGCAGAGCGCCATCTAGCGAATAAAGTTGTAACTAAAATCAATTTCGAAATTTTCATTATTTGCCATAAAAAATCCCATTGCATTCTGAACCCAATGGTGTTTACCGCATTACTCTAGCGCAAATATTCGCGGAGTTATTAATTTTTAAAGTTGTGCGGGACTTTTGGATCACCCTGTATTTTGTATTTAAAATAAAAAAGTACAGGAGATGTGTTTCTATAATAATAGAGACAACTTGTTCGAATTTCACAGCATTCTTTGTTACTGATATAAACCAAACAAGGCCCACTATATATATAGGACTTAGAGTGTCTTAGATTGTACCAACAGAAGGGCCATTAAGTCCGTATGCTTGTACCGATGTTGTCTTATTAAAGAAATTATTTGCCGTCATTCGATCGAGATCTCATATTGATTATATTCATCGAATTAAACTGGGGTTGGTGTTTCGAGTGGTATAACCATCGATTTTCGACATCCACGATCTGGGATCAAATCCCACAATGGGCTATTTTTCCAGGGAAAAAATGCTTCAATTATAACTGATTCTATAGAAAATATAGCCCTACCAGTGAATACAGGTAACAAACGTTTCTCTGGCACACTTTTAAGAGAGGAAGTCGAGCAGCTTTCCACATCTGTATACATGTGATACATTTTCAGTGAGAGCAGTCGCAAAATGCCCAGCATTCTATATACAGTTACGAGCGTCATCAATTCTTTTTCATCTCTGTCACCGTTTGCTTTTTTTTTTTTTTGGAATGGCGCCCTCCTATTGGTTGGCTACGATCACGCCACCTTTGCCCCCCATCATGCCTCCCCCACTCGCTTCTTCGTTATTGTAACTATTGTGTTGGAGCGGGTCGCTCCTTAAATAAATGCATATATTAGTTAATAACTAAATGGAATCCTCTCTTTCTTTTACCCAGTAAGAGACGCCTACGGAAGCCAACAGTACATAGACAGATAAAGCACATAGGCTATAGTTATTAACTAATATATGCATTTATTTAAGGCGCCAATTTATAATTGTAATAAATAGTATTTGAATAAAAACATTCAATCGGGTAAAACACGGGCGTTGCCCGGGTCATTCGGCTAGTGATTTTATAATGAATAGCCAACCTCTATGACATTTGTAAGCTGACAAATGACCTGTATTCTGACACATCCTCCATTGAGGGACCGCCTCTAGGAAGAACTAGGAGTAACCGTGTTTATTACAGATGATCTCTCATTGGAGCTTCTATTGATCTTTGCCAAAATATGAAAACATACAGACTGATTGTAAGCACAATACTATAACGTGCCATCTATACATAAAAAATAGAACCGTGAAGTACGAATGTTGCATATGGATTTTAAAGAAGCATGCATGTTTTATATGGTTCTATTTTTATATGCAAACTGATATAATACGAGATTACGGAAAGTTGGTGAAAAAGAGCTCCTCTGCCGTTTGAAATTGCACCAAAACAATGCATTTTGATACCACCTTTGCATTCTACACAAAGGTGATAGGCAAAATGTATTGTTTTAATGCATTTTTGAATTAAATTTATATATATAATATATATATTAAAAACGAAAAAAAAAATAAAAGATAAAAAGATCAGGTGTTGAAATCAATATTAAAAATGGCATATCCTGACCAGGAGCACATGTGCTTTACAGAAGGCAGAGCGCCATCTGGTGGAACAGAAATCAACTAAACATTGATTTAGCCTGTTCCCTGATATTTGGCCAACCCAATTTTTATATATATATATATATATTATATATATATATATTAAAAAACGAAAGAAAAAAAAAAAAGATAAAAAGATCAGGTGTTGAAATCAATATTAAAAATGGCATATCCTGACCAGGAGCACATGTGCTTTACAGAAGGCAGAGCGCCATCTGGTGGAACAGAAATCAACTAAACATTGATTTAGCCTGTTCCCTGATATTTGGCCAACCCAATTTCTTGATAAATCAAGAAAAGCCATCCACGAACGCGTTTCGCGCTTTTGGCGCTCGTCAGCGTGGAGTAGGCTGAACCATTGCGACCAAAAAATAATTTTTGATCCAATGGCTTCCCGAAAAACCAAGAAATGGGTATTTAAGGCCAAACTTGGTCAGGATATGCCATTTTTAATATTGATTTCAACACCTGATCTTTTTATCTTTTATTTTTTTCTTTCGTTTTTTAATGTGCTAAGCGTATTTACGCAAGTTTGGCCTTAAATACCCATTTCTTGGTTTTTCGGGAAGCCATTGGGATCAAAAATTCTTTTTTGGTCGCTATGGTTCAGCCTACTCCACGCTGACGAGCGCCAAAAGCGCGAAACGCGTTCGTGGATGGCTTTTCTTGATTTATCAAGAAATTGGGTTGGCCCAAATATCAGGGAACAGGCTAAATCAATGTTTAGTTGATTTCTGTTCCACCAGATGGCGCTCTGCCTTCTGTAAAGCACATGTGCTCCTGGTCAGGATATGCCATTTTTAATAATATATATATATGTGGTATTATAATAAGGTGGGAAGAGAAATAATCACACCACAAGTTGGAAGAGGAACCCAGGCAACCAGAGAGAGAGGAGAGACAGAGAGAGCCGGGCGGCCGTTCGTTTCGCCCACAACCCCCAACTGTCCTAATAATCCTGAGGTTCCAAGTAACGGGGCCCCAGTGGCCCCTTGGAATGTCGCTGCTGTCTCAAGTGACCGGACTTTACCCCCCGTCTCTCTCTGGGTCAACTGTAGGTTTGCTTTATTATTCCTGGAAGAGTATATATTATGACAATGGGCAATATAATAATAAGGTGGGGAACGAGAAATAATCACACCACAAGTTGGTAGAGGAACCCAGGCAACCAGAGAGAGAGACGGGCCCGGCAACAGCCAGGCGGCCGTTCGTATCGCACACACTCCCCCACTGTCTTAGAAGTCCCGAGGTGTTAACTGACCAGGCCCCAATGGTGGCCCCTTGAAATGTCGCTGATGTCTGAAGTGACCGGTCCTTACCCTCCCGTCTCTCTCTAGGTTGACTGTAGGCTAGCTTTATTATTCCTGGAAGAGTATATATTATGACATATATATATTAAAGGGCACACATTCTAACTAGTGACTTCACATTCTTAAATAAAGAAATACAAGTCATGCTCAACAACGGATATATATTTATACCGCCAATTAAACAAAATTACAACAACACGGTTAATTCAATCAACCAAGATCTTGATCTCTTTATTAATAAAACAAGCCTAAAGTTCAAGATCCCTGAAATTACTTTCCCTGATCCCTGAAATTATGAAACAAGTCAAGGATTATTACCACAATACACTGAAAATTGTAAGAATTCCCCCCTCAAACATTGGAACATTAAAAGAAAACATCAAAATCATTCAAGAAGAGTACATTATTACTCCAATTGATAAATGTTCCAACAATTACGCAATCACCTGCAAAAATCTATATCACGACTTAATTATGCAAGAAATGTACAACACCGATAAATACAATGTATCAAATATAACCCCGATTCAAATTAAAAAGGAATTAGAGGTTAAAGAAAAAACTTTAAATATCTATAGAAAAAAAACCCTACCCCTATTATACCTTATATTTACATTATACCCGAAATTCACAGAAATCCTCTTAAATTCAGAACCATAACATCTGGAATAAATTTTAATTTAAGCAATTTAGACCTTCAATAAGCTCAACTTTAAAATTCTTGACAAAACAGATCCGCAATAAAGAAAAATACAATTTTATAGACTCCAATAAAATGTATTAAATTTTATTAACAAAAACCTTCCCAAACTCAAATCCGTTTATTCTTTTGATTTTGAAGACCTTTTCTCTAAACTGGAGTTGGAGGATCTTAAACTCAAAATTATGAATCTATTTTCAGAATTTTTAATTGACAAGAGATTCAATATACCCTTAATTCACAATGGCAACAAAACCATTGTAATTAACTACAATAAAGCAAAATTACTTTTAGAAACATTCCTTAAATTCAACTATATCCAAATTAAAAATCAAATTTATAATCAAAAACAAGGAGTACCAATGGGTACGTCATCTAGTCCATTATTGGCCGAAACATATATCTCCGGTGTTAATAAAATTGTTCAATGCTTGTATCGAACTTAATTATTATCCGGAGGCCTGGAGAAAGTCAGCAGTAATGATTATAAAAAAACCTAATAAAGAAAATTATAAAGATCCGAAAGCCTACCGCCCTATAAGCTTGTCTTCTAATTTAGGTAAAATTTTTGAAAGTCTAATTCATACTGAACTTTTAAATCATATTAATAGTAATAATGTTATGCATCCTGCTCAACATGGACTTACACAAGAAAAATCAACAATCTCTGCTTTACAAGAAATAACTAAATTAAGTCTTCAGAAAAGAGAAACAGAAAATACGGCAATAGTAACAGTGGACATCAGCGGAGCTTTCGACAACGCATGGCATCCGGCAATTCTCCAACAATTGGACAAGGCCAATTTTCCAGCGGTACTTATAAAAATAATTAATTCTTACTTTGAAGACCTGGATGTAGAGTCTAAATATACTAATGTAAAGTGTATAAGAAAGATAAATAAGGGATGACCCCAGGGTGGTATTATTTCTCCTATTCTTTGGAATATATTACTTAATGATTTCAACCTATCTTTTAACGAAAGTTTTGCTAGAGTAATTGCTTTCGCGGATGATGTGACATTTGTGGTATGGAGTTCAAACATCTATGATCTTCAGTACAATATTACCAAATGTTTAATAAAAATCAAAGCCTGGTGTGAAAAGGTAAAACTTTCACTAAGTCCAAACAAAACAGGTATACTCTATCTACATAACTATGAAAAATTGCCCATTAATTTTGATGGAAAAATAATTCAACCATCAGAAACTGTTAAAATTTTGGGAGTTATTTTTAAAAATCATAGACAAAGGAATAAGATTAATTTTGGAACACATGTTGACAATATAATTATGAAAGCTACGAAACTTAAGAATATATTATTCTCATTATGTGCACGTACTTGGGGCATTGATACTCGGCGTAGATTGATCTTATATAAAGCTATGGTACGCCCCATATCAAGCTATGCATCAATCATTTGGTTTCCGTTTATCACTGCAGCAAAAAGATCTATGTTGAATTTTATACAATATCAAATTCTTATTAGATGCATTCATGCTTATAGGAGTTCATCTTCTTACATTAAACACATTCTAGCGAAAATTCCTTTATTGTCCGATTATCTTGAATTATTACAAACAAAGTATAATATGACAAATTCTCTCACAGATCAAACACTCAAAAAACCCTTCAAAAAGAATTAAATAAACTATATCTGGATCTGAAATTTAAGTTTTATCTTTCTCAATATAATGAACTATTCAAGAAATTCTTTCCAATTGCTGTCCCAAATTTTATTTCTTCTGATAAATTCACTACTTTATTCTTAACAGGCAAAGGACCCTTCTTAAGTTTTCTATTCAAACTGAATGTTATCAATGATCCAACATGTAAATGCCGCTTAGATGTTGAATCACCAGAGCATCTTCTTTTAACTTGCCCTCTGACTAATCAAATTGTATGTAGATACTTTGAAACATTACCTAATTCTCTTTGTGTATATACTCTATCTTATGAGAACTTTGTTAAGTTTAAAACTATTTGTACAATAATTTACAAAACACTACTAATCCAACGTGTAAATAATTAATCATATATGTAAATAATACTAGCACAGCACAATAGTCCTTTGGACTTCGTGCTTTTTGTGACAATAAATAAATAAATAAAAAATTATTGGCCAATCTCCTGTTATTTTGGTATGAGAGGGAATTCTTCTCTCTTAACAAAGTTAACTGGTGGTTGTTCCGATACGTAGATGACATTATATTCAATAATAACAATTTTTCAAAATTGATAGAGAAAAAATCTATCCTCCGTATCTAAATCTAAAAAAAAAATAATGAAAAAATCAAATTTAATCAAAAAGTCAACTTCCTCGATTTATACATAAATCTAAAAGAAAAAGTATAGAAGTATATGACAAAAGATCAAATTTCGATTTCAACATTATTAAATATAATAGACAAGATTCAAATATATATATAAAAATTGCCCCAATTTAATATTCTACAGAATTAACAACAAATTAAACAACTTTATAAGTAAAATTAAATACTTAAATGATGAATTTCAAAAAAATGGATTCAGCCAAAATACAATTTAAAAAATTAACACATTTTAGCAATCAGAAAATATCTTCACAAAAACAAATTTTCTTACAATTTCAACTTCAATGACTTTAAATATTTCACTATGAGATTTGAATTAACTTTTGACCGGATATTCAAACTTGTTTTCTCCGGTAACTTTAAAAGCGAAAATTTATTTATAAACATTAACCGTCTCCCTCTGGGAGAGTAGAATTTGCTTGTGATGTTAATTGTAACATACATATATTGAATTTTAAGTTGATAACATGAACCGCAATTCAATACATATAAATGAATATGATCTACAATAATGTTAACAGCAATACTGACTTCAACTGGAACGCGCAATCTAAATACTGCTTTCGCTTGATGACAATGACGCAACTAACATGAGTTACATCATCTATCTCTCTGGATTCATTAATACTAACTGCATTCTCCACTAATCTAGATAATATAAAAATTAATTATAGGTAAATATTTTGAAATCATAACATTCATAAGGAATGCTGTCACATTAATTGTGTGTATTTATCAGCTATTATAAATATTTTCAAAGAAATTTTCTTTTATTTTCCCCCCTCCTATTTTACTCCTTTCCTTTTTCCCCCCCTCCCTTTTAATTGGACTTAGAACAAATAATAATTTTTTTTTAAATATTCCGTCTACACTCTAATAGAAACTAATAAATTCAATATTCTGAAACACCAATACCATACCTTTATTTCTGTATTTTCTCTAATCTTACTTTGTTTGATCCTTTAAATTGATACGAAACTTTAGATTTTTTTTCTCTCCTTATAGCATACATATCAATTATCTATGCTTGTTCAATCTTTATAAAGGGGGTATAGAGAATGAACAATCAATCTAATTGATATGAAGCACAAAACTTAAATTCCTAAACTTCCTTATTTAGCAGAAATAACAGGTATTGGTCCACATATATAATACTTATATTGAAAAAGTATAAATAGGACTACATATAGAATATACGGAACCGTTAGGACTGATCCATGTAGATTGATGATGTGAGTTATTTGGGGCAGCATTTTTACCATCTTCAGACAAGGGATTTATATCTTTGTCTGATGAAGCTGACTTTTCCATTTATGGTATGACGCACATGTTAACTTATTGAATTTAATCGTATATTCTTGTAGTTCTAATTAGTCTTTATTCTCTCATACTTCTAATATATTATTATTTTCCTGCAGGCCTATTATTTAGAGTGATATACACAATTTGGATTATAATTTGAACCTACCAACATCAGACAAAGTTTATCTTTCTATGTTCTTTAATGTTAGATTTTCCTGTTCCCTTGTCGACGCACATTGTTAATGGCTTGGGATATGATCATATTTTCCTGTATTTGAAATAATCTATTAACTGTATTACTAAATTCTTATCAATATCTTGCAGTCATTATATCCAAAAAGAATAAAAACCCAATTTGATTTATAGTTTAACACTAAGGGAAAAGTATGTCTCAATCTGATTATGTTTGGGGAACTGAATAAATTATAGTTACTATTATCAGACCTAGGCCTATTGAATAATACTTCTCTTTATCATTGTTATCACACACTGCTGATCTATTTGAAATGACTCATATTATCTAATATTTCTAGCAAATTATATTAACACCCTCCTGTATTTTCAATTATTTTTTTTTCTTCATTCCTCACTCCTTTCCTAATACATAGAGTGAATAAGAACATGCTAGATTATAAATAGTAATTACAGTATAGGTAGACTTGATCCTATAAAAAAATCCTTTGGTTTTTTATTTTGAATCTACTGAAGTTACCTCAATTAGACCAACGATTCAATCCCTGGTCTGTCGACACTAACTTCTTTGATTCATTATTGACGCATACTTCTGATTTGAGGGGATCATGACGTATTAACTTATAGTTCTAAGAATTAATTATTTTTTATAGTTTAAAAATATTGTAGAGAAAATGTACATCTTGGATTATAGTTTTGAACTACGTAAATGTAAGTTTGGATACGATTAAGTTGATAGTATCTGCCCTTTCAAAGACAGGTTAATTGAAATTATCAGACAAAGGAAGAGATTTAGTCCTTTAATCTAATAAATTTAGCTTCCCCGCTCCCATATTGACACACACATTTTTTTAATTTGATAGTATTATTTAAAAAATCCTTTTCTTATAGTTCTAATATCTTTTTTTCTTGCAGTTTTAACTTCTAAAATAAATATAAAAAAACACTTTTTTTAAATTAGGTTTGAAAATACAGAAAATGATACTTGCTCAGTTTCATTAGTTGATTTGTGTTGTATCTGCAGCTTAGCTATTACCCCATTTCCATTCCAACCTAAATTACTTTCTATTTGGTCGAAGAGGTATGGTTTAGCAGTAATGAAGGTAAGGCTGAAACTGCTGCTCAGGTCTTCATCTGAAGAGGCCCGCCTGAGTACCATCCTCTTTCCATTTGGTCTAACCTTTATGGTTTTCATTTGGTCTAACCTTTAAGGTTTTCATCCTTCTAATTGGTTCATTAAATTAATATACTATCTTATATCGTGTCCTCCAGTTGTACACTAGATTGTTTTTAAAATAAGCTTATAAAAAAAATCACAAAAATCTATCTTCTTTCATCAAGAGAGAAAATAGAGCAAAAAAAAAAAAAAAAACTTATCTTTCTCTAATTAGCTTAATTTTATATTTGGAAAATTATTATCATGGTTCTGTCTTTGCTCTTTTCTATAAAACTTTCTCTTCGCTTATTCCTTTTTTTTACCAAGCCTATGACGCTTAACCGCCGATGCTTTGCTGGTGTTACTTTTTTTTATACTACTATATTCTAACTAATTAATTATTACAAAAAATTAAAAAACAAACCTTTTTCAACTAAAATATATATAACAAATTTATAAATCTTAAAATTCTCATAACGATACTATATATCTCTATATATATAAAAATGAATGTTTGTATGTTTGTTTGTTGGTTTGTATATGTCCGGTATACAAATTCGCAGTAGTTCACTAATTCAAACCAAAATTTCCATACATAGGTAAAAAATAACGGGATGACGATGGGCTATTTTAAAAAATATATAAATCAATATTAAAACTATATATTCAAATTATTCTACTTAGCTCACGAGCAACGCCCTCTAGAACGCTCAGGCGACCTGCCGGCAGCCAACGGGCGCGCGCCGCCGGCAGGTCGCCTGAGCGTTCTAGACGAGAAGCTTTTTCTTAATTACAACGCAAGTCCTTAACTATATTTACAGGTTTTCTAATTTATAACTATTTCACATATTTACATTTTTTTTTTTTGCTATAACTGATCTAATTCGCCGTTTAAAATAACTGCTCTTGCTATATTTGCTATGTTTTATTTTGCTATGTTTTATGTGTTTGAATAATACATTTAATCGTGTAAACCCGGGTGTAAATCGTGTTGCCCGGGTCATTCGTCTAGTATATATATTTATTTATTTATTTAGAGCTATATAATTTATTTATATGTATTAAATATCATTAATATAATTTTTAAAAATAATTTTATTACAACTATTTGACCATTTTATAATATAAATTCGTTTCCAACGGCCAACAATGGGTAAGTCTGTTGGGAAGTGGGAGAAGGTGGGTCTGCTTTTGAACTCTGTCCGAATTAATTTGCTTCTTCATATATTGAAGTTTTGCTTTCCCCTCCCCTGATTCCTTGAGACGGAGTCCATCGCATCGGCAGACCAGTTCCTGGCAGGGCCTGGGCCATTAGCTCGGCCAAATCATCGAGCGAGTTGGATGATCTGGTTGTGCCAGAAGAGTGGAATAGG
The DNA here is from genome assembly GCA_030710605.1 of Cordylochernes scorpioides. Lineage (NCBI taxonomy): Eukaryota > Metazoa > Arthropoda > Arachnida > Pseudoscorpiones > Chernetidae > Cordylochernes > Cordylochernes scorpioides. The sequence goes on along the minus strand of CP092869.1, from coordinate 50,705,137 downwards.
GCTTCTACGGGAGTCGAAGCGCCACTATAAATAAAGGCTAACCCCCCAAGCAGGTATCTTCTAGGTGGCGTGGAAACCCTTTGAGTAAATATTCATGACCTGGTCTGGTGATGCATGGACTCTCATTTGGAATGAAACTAAAACCATTTTAATTGATTCCATGAAATATTCAAAACGAACGTAGGGAATTCAAAATACCATACATTGAGTTCCAAAAACCTACCTCAAGATTCCCCTCATTCCCACGATTTTTTTGTTAATCCTAAGAGATATCCACTAACTATAGTTGCCCTTGCAATAATATTGTCAATGTGAGGCATATAATCTCATTTGTTCTTGTTTCGATTATTCTTCAAGATTGACATCTCCAGTACTCTAGTCCCAGACTGGAAATAGGCCAGAGCACCATCTATTGGGGGGGTTGTAACTGTTCTTTCCGCAACAATAATTATTCCTGGAGATGTATCTCTCGATACCACTGGCGGGTGGACACGAGAGACTTACCAGAAGAGTAGCTACTGTGATGTTGGATAGGAAGTAACGACAGCAGCAGTAACCGCGAACAAGCCTACTTGCCCACTTTTTTGTAAACCTTCATCTCATTACACTAGAACTCGAATACCTATTAACAAGTATTTACAGTAAATTAAATCATACAGCCAATATAAAAAGGTCTCCACAATCACAAGCCCCAGGAAACACAGCAGTAGGCCATCCCTACTCCAGTCCCAGACTGGAAATAGGCCAGAGCGCCATCTATTGGCGGGGGTTGTAACTGTTCTTCTCGCAACAATAATTATTCTTGGAGATGTCTTCGGATTCATTTATCAATGTGTTTAATGCATTGATTGTAATTATTGTTTTGAGAGTTTTTTATAGATACATATATATTTTTTGTATTTGTATGTATTTCTTATCTCTCTCATCACCATGGTTGTCATAAGGAAAAAGAGTCGCTATTAGTTTTTTGGTTTTATGTTTCTGTTCTTGGTATGTGTTTGTTTCCCGTATTTGTAGTTGTTTATTCGAGTTACCTCTCAATGTTTGTCGTAAAATTTGTATAGATTCCCAATAGGACGGTCTCTGTTATCCTTTTATTTATAAATCTTGTTGAGACAGATGTTCGACTAGTAATATTTTAAAATATTTCTCCCGCGATTTCTGACTTTCATAAAAGTGTTTAACCTATGTTAATTATATTTGAAAAAAATTGAGTTTTTAAAAAGAATAATCGTTGATATATATCAGCAAAAATGATCATTATAATAAATAAATAACATGAGGATAACAAATAGAATTTAAATTTGGACTGTTTATACATAATCGTTGATATAAAAATAATTCTTTGAAAGACAAGAATTTGTTTATAAAGTTGGGAATTTTGATAAAGATTAACATTTTAAGAAAAATAAATGAGTTTGAATATACAATATAAGATGCGAGAAAATAAAATTAAAGATTTTGAAATGTTGTAGAGATTTAGATAATGCGTGAATACAGGTAAATTTAGGTAAGTATTTAAGATTAGTAAAGAGAAATAATGTAATTTTCCAAATAGCTTTTGTAAATGAAATTAAATGCGATATGAATTAAGATAGATTGAATTTTAAAATAATAACATTTGAGTTATGATAGTTAAGGAGAATTAAAAATATATTCAAGTTAAAATGAATACAAATATTGAAATTTACAAATTAAGGTGGACCAAGGTATGAGCTTGAAGAGAAAATACGAAAGTTTTAAAAACTCACAGTGGTTGAAAGTTGAGTCAGGAGACTTGATCATGGGTTGTCGTCCTGCTGACGTGGAGAAGCTCGATGTAGATCTTGTGTGTGAAGAAGCTTGTAGCTTCGGTAATGTTGACTGCGGCATGTCGCCTGGAGGAGTATCTCGTTGACGAGGCGAAAGTTGGAAATTTCTCACCGGATTTGACGCCTCTCCTTGGTTTCCATGTCTTATAGGATTGTCTTCGGCATGTCATCCTATCGAATCCACTTTTGTAATATGTGAAACAGACATCGTCATAGTAAGCTCCTCATCCAATTTGAAGTCATGGGACAGAGAGGAGCGCACTGGCCTGAATACAAAATAAATCCATACACATAGGAACATGGTTATCTCGGTTTAGGGGGTGGCACCTGAGATGGTGAAGTGTACTATGAGGTCCTGGGATCTCTGTTCAATCCGGGCAGCATGAAGATCTAACTGCACCTGACTCCTGGCTACTCTGTCTTGGGCTCATAAAGGATTAAGCTTATATGCTAATGTGACGTCAGTGAGGGCGGACCTTTGTGAGCGTCCGTGTCCAATCACGGACTGCCATGACCAATATGTTTATATCCTACCTTAGCTTCTTGGACAATGTCAACGACCGGTTACATGAACTTTCTAGGTGCCGCCCTGCTTTTCCAGTGGTAAATATTTTATTAAGCGCCATTTTAAATTACACCAGGCATGGTTTGAGTCAAAATGCGATCCATCAGGCTTGGTATTTCTATGTAAAATATTCCTATGTTCAACATTGTATATGTACAACATATAAAAGACCATAGACACATATATATAGATATATATTAAGGCGTGATGTTCGTTCGTGATTTTCACAATAAGTTTTTAAGAGATTTGTGAAGCGATTAGAATACTTGTAACTTCACGAGATGTTGAAATACAAAAAAAAAATGTCTGCCTTTAAAAAAATTCTCAAATCTTCTCTTAGAGTTAAAGATTTTAAGAATATAAATATAAATAGGGATTGAATAATCTATTAATATTATTAGTCTGTTTTAAATATTATCACAAACACTTATATATTTTGATGCAGAAGAAAATTGGAGAATGCGAACAAAAAAATGAAATGGTATTTTTAATCGCTCATGGGCAATCGTATTTTTGGAACAACAAAACTTCTTTTCGAAGGTATGAAGAGATAATTACTTTTCTGAAAACAAGGGGACGTTTTTAGAGTTAGTTGAGCTAATCCCACACTACGAACATGTTTTAAGAGAGAGAATTTAGTGGGAATCCATTATCCTACACTAAAAAAAACATGATTTCTTACCTCGCACCCAAAATTCATAACGACATTATCTGTCCTTTGGGAAATACTATTTAAAGTGCAGAGAATCATAATAATAAATTACCAATTTTTTTATGATGAAAATAAGAACACGGATAGGGCATTGAGACATACATCTCGTTTTACAGTAGAATTTATACATAGTTCTGAAAAACGAGTCGAAACATGAATGAATTTCAAGAATACAATTTTTGTATGACTCCTTCTGTAGGATGTTAGAAAATCGTAGTCCCATCATGATTGGTGACCGGACGAGAACCAGTGTTTTTAACGTTGTATGGCCGTGATTAAGACCATAGCCTAGGGGCCGCTGCGGCTCTTTATATAGTTACATATGTAAATTATTATTTATACGAGTACTATTTATTGTTGGTAAGAAAAAAAAATTGTAGCTCTTTAAAAACTTTGAAATTTTGTAAATTGTAATTTTTGACTCTTCCTACTCAAAGGTTTGCCGATCACTGCCATAGCCCAAAATCAAAACATACAGGTTGTCTTTCCAAAAAATGACATTTGTGTGCGTCTTTAAGAAATAGCAGGTGGGCTTATTCTGCAGACCTGAGCTACCCCATGTGGTGCCGGCAGAATTAGCTGTTGTCTGCTGTGTTATCGAATTGCTCTCTCTCATCGTTCCAATTGAAGCTCAGTACTCTGATGTCATTTCAAACATCTTCAAAATCTTTGCGTTTGTAGAGCCTTGGAGAAGACATCTCTGAGTTGTTCATCAGTTGGATACTTAAATAGTTCCAATTCTCTGCAGTTATCTTATAAATTTGAAATCAATATGGTTTTACGAGAGTAATCTCCAGATCATGCGACTAAAAGTTGCTAATGGCTTGCGCCATCTGTCGGAATAAATATCAACTAATCGGTGATTTTTTCCCAAAAATTGGCTAAATACCCATTCGTCAGCGTGATGCAAGTTGTACCTCAACGACCATAACAAACAACATATTACCACCATGCATTATATCATTTTTTTTCTTCCGCTAATTGATATTTCACTGTCCTTAGACCTTAATTCCTCCACTAACATCTGAGAAGCTTCCCCACAAAATTAATTATCGGAAAGGTATGCAACCCAATATTTGTTATTAAAATTCCAAATATATAACCAGCTGGCCACCTTAAATGCAACACCCTGAAAGAAGCATTTAAATAACATAAAATTTACAACATGCATTAGCGGAGGTGAGATATGAAAATGATTACAATTCAGCGCAGACGCACATCGCACGCGCTTGTGGCTCCACTTCAAAGCACTATTTAAGGCTTGGAGATTTCGACGATTCTAAATTAGGCAATTGTATTTTTCTTATGTTTAAAAAAGAAGATCAATTATGCCTCGTAGAAAACAGAGATCATATTTTGATCAAGTATCCGAGTTCGACAGAGGAAGGATAGTGGCCTACCGAGATTGTGGATTATCTTTCAGGGAAATCGGTAGTCGTGTGGACGAAGCCAAACAACTGTAATGCGGATATGTGATCGTTGGATGCAGGAAGGTACGACGGACCGACGTTTTGATCGAATCCACCTCAGTGCACCACTTCACGTTCTGAGAGGCAAATTGTGCGCATGGCGGCAGTGACAGATCGCTCAATCACATCACGAACCGTACCACAGCACATTCAGTCTGTAACGCATCATCCAGTGTCTGCTCGTACCATTCGACGCCGTTTACAGCAGAGTGGTCTGTCCGCAAGACGTCCATTGCTTCGTCTACCCTTGACGCAGAAAAAAAAGACGTCTCCGCCGCCAATGGTGCGATGAAAGAAGGATGTGGACTGCAGAATAGAATGAAATTGTCTTTACTGACGCTTCTGTCTGCAACAGAACGATGGTCGGGTTCGAGTCTGGAGACACCGTGGTGAGAGGATGCTGAATAGCTGCGTTATGCACCGCCACACTGGTCCTGCACCGGGTTTATTGTATGGGCGGTATTTATATCACTCTCGCACTCCTCTAGTACGCATTGCCGGTACTTTAAACAGCCAATGCTACATCTCCGAGGTGTTGGAGCCAGTTGTCCTTCCTTACCTTCCGGGCTTGCCCACAGCCATATTTCAACAGCGACCACATGAGGCACGCATTGTCCGAAGGTTCTACGTCAATCGCCAGATTGAAATGCTTCCCTGGCCGGCTCGCTCTCCGGATATTTAGCCGATAGAAAACATGTGGTCCATGGTTGCTCAACGATTGACCATGATTACATCCCCAGCTGCCACACCAGATCATCTTTGGCAACGTGTGGAAGCTGCTTGGTCTGCTGTACCCAAGAACACATCCAAAGTCTCTTTGAATCAATGACGAGCGTGTGGCAGCGGCAATTTCCAACAATGGCGGCTACTCTGGCTACTGATTTGGCAGGAATTACACTTCGCAGAAGTCTATAAATTTAATTGGTCAACATGTTATCTACAAAATAAATTTTGTTGTGATATCTCTTGTCGTTTTGGTGTTGCAATTTGGGGGAGGGGCCAGCAATGTATATATTTAGAAATTTTGCAGGAAAGAAATTGATCTATAAAAGCAGGGGACGCTCTACCGTCAAACCTAGACGATAACTTTTGACCATCGCCGCAAACAAGCGGCCTCTGGTCGGCGACAAAGCCACAACACCAGATTTAGCAATCTGAGAAGCGTACACCTAGAGACCATGGTTTCGGGCTAATAAACCCTCGTCACCTAAAGCCAAACTTTATTCCACGATATTGACAATCCATGGAAATTTTCAATCTATGTTTTGGTCATATAAAGTGTTTTAAATACTACTCTGATCAAAAGGTTTCGACACTTTGCTCATAAATTCCTGAAAACTCAATATATTTTCTCCTGGTTTGTGGCAAACGCAAGCGTCGCCCTTGGCTTGGAGACCTGCCAATTTTCAAAAATCACGCTCTACAAAAGCGCGAGCAGAGGCTGTTCGAAGTGAAGCCATTTTGCCCGTGCTTCGATTTCGTTAGTTACCGAAATGGAGGATCAACGAATTTGCATCAAAGTTCTGTGTGAAAAACGGATTCAAGGGTGCCGAAATTTTTTGGATGTTGCAAACAGCCTACGGGGATGCCGTCATGAGCCGAAGAAGAGTTTTCGAGTGGTACAAGCGCTTCAAGGAGGGTCGGGAAGAGACCGCCGACAACGAGCGTTCCGGGAGACCGTTCACATCAACCACGCCTCAAAAAGTGGACAAAGTGTTAGAACTGGTGCGTGAAGACCGACGAATAACTGTCAGGGAGGTCGCCGAAAAAGCAGGGATATCATTCGGGTCGACTCAATCGATAATAAAAGACATTTTAGGAGTGAGAAGACTCAACGCCGTTTTCGTTCCAAAGATTTGACTTTTGATCAAAAGAACGCCCGGAAAGAAACGACAGTCTCAATCTCGAAGCGACAACCGACGACCCCGAATTGCTGAAGAGGGTCATTACTGGAGACGAAACATGGATTTACGGCTTTGATTCGGAAACTACCCAACAGGCATCGGATTGGCGCTTCAAAAATGAGCCGAGACCAAAGAAAGCGAGAAAGGCTCCCAGCAAAGTCAAGGTCATGTTGACGGTGTTCTTCGACTACCAGGGCATCGTTCATCATGAATTTCAACAACAATGTTCTACAATAACTGCTGACCCTACCTGGGAGTTTTGAGGCGATTGAGGGAAGCGATCAGTAGAAACGGCCGAAGCTGTGGATGCTGTCGTGGATCCTGCACACGAACGCGCCGGCGCACACAGCTCTCAAAATCTCGAAGTTCCTACAGGACCACTCAACCTCCGTGTTCCCTCAACCCCCATGCAGTCACGATTTGGCCCCCTGCGACTTCTTCCTTTTTGGAAATCTAAAAAAAAAAAGTTAAAGGGTCGGAAATTTCAGAGCATAGAAGAGATCATAGTGGAATCGAAGAAGGCCTGCCATTAATGAGATCCCGAAAACAGACTACCAGAGGTGTTTGCCGACTGGAAAAAAAGGTGGCTGAAGTGCATCGCGGCCAACTGGAATTACTTTGAGGGAACAATTTGAATTTGGTAGAATAATAAAGTGTTTTTTTTAAATTATGAGCAAAGTGTCGAAACCTTTTGATCAGAATAGTATCTCCATGGCTATATTTTTATCATACGAGGTGTGTTCAAAAAGTATCGCGACTTTTGAATTTTCGCGGGTTACGTATATTCGAATTTCGATCTTTTGTGGCTTTATGTTGGTACTCATGTCTCTCACTTATGCCGAAAAGCTCGGCCATTTTGAATGTTCACTTAATTGTTGACAGCTGCTTTGCTTGCAGGTGTTTTGGATCGTCTTCGTTTTTTACCTATTAAAAAAAATGGATCAAAGAACCTGTATCAAATTTTGTGTGAAAAACGAAATTAAGTGCGCGGATGCATTCCGAATGTTGACTGTGGCATACGGAGAAGCTACCTTGGACCGAAGCAACGTTTATCGGTGGTACAAAATGTTCTCAGAAGGCCGAGAAGATGTGAACGACGAAGAGCGTGCCGGACGCCCGAGCACTTCAACAACAGACGAAAAAATTAATGAAGTGGAGAAAATTGTATTGGCCAATCGTCGAATCACCGTTAGAGAAGTTGCTGAGGACCTAAACATATCGATCGGCTCGTGCCATTCGAATTTTATCAACGATTTGGGCATGAGACGGGTCGCCGCGAAATTCGTACCAAAATTGCTCAATTGCGACCAAAAACAGCATCGCATGAACATTGCTAATGAGATGTTGGACTCTGTCCGCGACGACCCAAATTTGCTCCAGAGGGTCATAACTGGTGACGAAGCGTGGGTTTATGGTTATGACGTGGAAACCAAAGCTCAATCATCTCAATGGAAGCTGCCGCACGAACCAAGACCGAAAAAAGCGCGCCAAGTTCGGTCGAATGTGAAAGTTTTGCTGACAGTTTTCTTCGATTGCAGGGGCGTGGTGCATCATGAGTTCTTGCCACAGGGTAGAACGGTCAATAAGGAATATTACCTGCAAGTTATGCGCAATTTGCGCGAAGCAATCCCCCAGAAACGCCCGGATTTGTGGAAGAACAAAAATTGGCTTTTGCACCACGATAACGCCCCTGCTCACACATCGTTGCTTATGCGCGACTTTTTGGCCAAAAACAACACACTGATGATGTCGCAGCCACCGTATTCCTCAGATCTGGCCCCCTGTGACTTTTTCTTGTTCCCTAAACTGAAGAGGCCCATGAAAGGACGACGTTACGCTACGCTTGACGAGATAAAGACGGCATCGAAGGAGGAGCTGAAAAAGTTTTTTTTTTAAATGATATTTTGAAGTGCTTCGAAGATTGGAAAAACCGTTGGCACAAGTGTATAATATCTCATGGGGATTACTTTGAAGGGGACAAAATAGGTTTTCATGAATAAATAAATAATTTTTTAAAAAACACAAAAGTCGCGATACTTTTTGAACACACTAATTCCAGTATGATACCAACTCCAACGAGAAAGCACCAACAATACTACCTAAAATGAGAGACAACACCATAAAGAAATCAGCAAAAAAACTACCTTCAATTAGAGACCAACTCCAAGAAGTAAACACCAACAATAATACCTACAATGAGAGACAACTCCAAGGAAAAAACACCAACTATACTATCTACAAGGAGAGGCAAATCCAAGGAGAAAACACCAACAATACCACGTACAATGAGAGACAACACAAAGGATAAAACACCAAAATACTACCTACAATGAGAGACCAATTTAAAGGAAAAAACACCAACAATACTACCTACATTGAGAGACAACTCCAAGGGAAAAACACCAAAAATTCTACCTCCAATGAGAGCCCAATTCAAAGGATAAAACACCAAAAATACTTCCTACATTGGGAGACCACTTCCAAGGATAAAATACCAACAATACTACCTACAATGAGAGACAACTCCAATGATAAAACACCAACAATAATACATACAATGAGAGATTTCCTAAGTCTCTCATTGTAGGTAACATTGTTGGTGTTTTCTCCTTGGAGTTGTCTCTCATTGTAGGTAGTATTGTTGGTGTTTTTACTTTGGAGTCGTCTCTCATAGTAGGTAGTATCGTTCGTGGTTTCTATGTAGGGTTTTCTCATTGTAGGAAGTATTTTTGATTATTTGTTCTCGGAGGTGGTCTCTTTTTGTAGGTAATATTGTTGGTGCTTTTACCTTGGAGTTGTCTCTAATTGTAGCTAGTATTGTTGATGTTTTCTCCTCGGAGTTTTACCTCATTGTAGGTAGTATTGTTGGTGTTTTCACCTTGAAGTTGTCTTTCGTAATAGGTAGTATTGTTGGTGTTTTCTCTTTGGAGTTGTGTCTCATTGTAGGAAGTATTGGTGCTTTAACCTCGGAGTTGTATTCCATTGTAGGTGGCATTGTTGGGGTCTATGTTGTCGCTCTTGACATGAATCCTGCCAAGAAGAAAAAGAAGGCCTACAAGCCTACAACCCGCATCGTGAACGTCGCCGACCTGGAGAGGGAAGATGAGATGGTGATCTCACGCAACTGCAGCATCCTGAGCTCCATTGGCCATCCTGCCCTGAAATCCCTGCATGAGGACCTGATCCGCTACATCGCCTCGCGGACTGAAATGATCAAGGCCCTCGCTACCAATGTAGAGAACCTCACTGACACCCTCGAGTCCTTCGCAGAGTTGGACGAAATTGAGGAGGCCAACAAGCCCAAGACTGCTTGCCGCGGCACTCAAACCTGCCCTGCTCCTTCCTGCAATTAAACCAGCTCCCAGACTGACCCAATCAAGCCCGCCACTCCTGCTCCTGCTGCTCTCCCTGCCAAGAAGCCTGCCTCCTCCCTGCCTGCTCCTGCTCCAACCAAAAGGAAGCAGTCTGAAGCTCCCAACCCGCCTGCAAAGAGGACAAACCTGAATGGTCCTTCAAAAACCTGTGCCTTCCCACGTCTCCAAGCCTGCGGCCGCCCAAGTGATCCTTCATGGAGAAAAATCGGCGGCCCACACAGTGGTCATCTCAGATGACCCACAGGCTGACCCAAGGGAGATGCTGAAAACAGTCCGCGCTGCTCACACTCTCCCCCAAGGCGTTTGGGCCTCCCTGCGCACCAAGGGGAAGCTGGTCCTCCATTCCAGCAATCCTGACACCATCCCTGAGGTTACAACCTCCCTGGCCAGCAAGTTGAATGGAATGAAGGTCCGCCAGCAGAAGGAGATCCTGCCACGGATCTGCCTCTTCAAAGTGGATGAGGAGACATCCAACTCCACAATTGAGGAGACCTTCCTGGAAACCGCTGCTGTTAGAAAACTTCCTGGGGACAAGGTGGTGCGCGTGGCGCACCGTTCTGCACCCAGAAACGGGACCTGCACCGCCTTCATCGAGGTGGACCTCAAGACATTTAGAGCCCTGGGCGTTCGCGGGAGGATCGTGGTGGATGGAGTAATCCTCAACTTCGAGGAGTCCATCCGCGCCCGCGTCTGCTTCCGCTGTTGTGGCTTCGGCCACAACTCTGCCCAATGCACCAGAGCTCCCAAGTGCTTCCACTGCGGTGAAGACGGCCATGAAGGCCGAACCTGCCCATCCATTGCTGACCAGCGCACCTCCAAATGTGCCAACTGCTGCTCCAGGGCCTTCCTGACAAGCACGAGGCGAGAGCCTCAAGCTGCCCCATCCTGAAGTCTAGGGCCCTCAAGTTCTAGGCTTCAAGGACCTTCTGCCTCCATTTCCATCTGCCACTTCTCCTGGATTCCTGGCCTATTCAACGCACCCGCCTCACTGCACCCTGGCGCTATTCCCCTGCTTGCCCAACGTTTCCACCACCCTGCGAGACATCTCCTGCTTCCACATCCTAGGGTCCCTTGCCACCTGACATCGATTTTGGGCTCAAAAATCATAACTTTTGGTTAGTAGCCCGTAAAAAGATATTTTCTCTTCCCTTATTAATCACGCCCCCCGGCCCTCGTTGGCAAATTGGATCGCTCTTGACATGAATCCTGCCAAGAAGAAAAAGAAGGCCTACAAGCCCATCGTGAACGTCGCCGACCTGGAGAGAGAAGATGAGATGGTGATCTCACGCAACTGCAGCATCCTGAGCTCCATTGGCCATCCTGCCCTGAAATCCCTGCATGAGGACCTGATCCGCTACATCGCCTCGCGGACTGAAATGATCAAGGCCCTCGCTACCGAAGTAGAGAACCTCACTGACACCCTCGAGTCCTTCGCAGAGTTGGACGAAATTGAGGAGGCCAACAAGCCCAAGACTGCTTGCCGCGGCACTCAAACCTGCCCTGCTCCTTCCTGCAAGGAAACCAGCTCCCAGACTGACCCAATCAAGCCCGCCACTCCTGCTCCTGCTCTCCCTGCCAAGAAGCCTGCCTCCACCTTGCCTGCTCCTGCTCCAACCAAAAGGAAGCAGTCTGAGGCTCCCAACCCGCCTGCAAAGAGGACAAACCTGAATGGTCCTTCAAAACCTGCGCCTTCCCGCGTATCCAAGCCTGCGGCCGCCCAAGTGATTCTCCATGGAGAAAAATCGGCGGCCCACACAGTGGTCATCTCTGATGACCCACAGGCTGACCCAAGGGAGATGCTAAAAGCTGTCCGCGCTGCCCACACCTCCCCCAAGGCGTTTGGGCCTCCCTGCACACCAAGGGAAGCTGGTCCTCCACTCCAGTAATCCTGACACCATCCCTGAGGTGACAACCTCCCTGGCCAGCAAGTTGAATGGAATGAAGGTCCGCCAGCAGAAGGAGATCCTGCCACGGATCTGCCTCTTCAAAGTGGATGAGGAGACATCCAACTCCACAATTGAGGAGACCTTCCTGGAAACCGCTGCTGTTAGAAAACTTCCTGGGGACAAGGTGGTGCGCGTGGCGCACCGTTCTGCACCCAGAAGCGGGACCTGCACCGCCTTCATTGAGGTGGACCTCAAGACCTTTAGAGCTCTGGGCGTTCGCGGGAGAATCGTGGTGGATGGAGTAATCCTCAACTTCGAGGAGTCCATCCGCGCCCGCGTCTGCTTCCGCTGTTGTGGCTTCGGCCACAACTCTGCCCAATGCTCCAGAGCTCCTAAGTGCTTCCACTGCGGTCAAGACGGCCACGAAGGCCGCGCCTGCCAATCCATTGCTGACCAGCGCACCTCCAAATGTGCCAACTGCTGCTCCAAGGGCCTTCCTGACAAGCACGAGGCGAGAGCCTCAAGCTGCCCCATCCTGAAGTCTAGGGCCCTCAAGTTCTAGGCTTCAAGGACCTTCTGCCTCCAATTCCATCTGCCACTTCTACTGGATTCCTGGCCAAATCAATGCTCCTGCCTCACTGCACCCTGGCGCTGCTCCCCTGCTTGCCCAACGTTTCCACTACCCCTGCGACACATCTCCTGCCGCCAGATCCTAGGGTCCCTTGCCACCTGACATCGCGCTTGGGCTCAAAAATCATAACTTTTGGTTAGTATCCCGTAAAATAAAGATATTTTCTCTTTCCCTTATTAAAATAGTTAAACATAAATTGAGAAGAGTACTACCTGAATTAAGGCGTGAGAATAAAGAAAAAAATATTAATTACATAATTACAAAAATATTTGAGCTGAGCCTGCCAAAGGGAAACGGAAATATCTTTATTTACGGGGCTGCTAACCAGATGGATGATTTTTGAGCCCCGATGGACGCATAAAGCAGAATATATACAAAGAACATTCCGCTTTATGCGTCAATTGGGGCTCAAAAATCATCCATTCTGGTTAGCAGCCCCGTAAATAAAGATATTTCCGTTTTCCTTTGGCCGGCCCAGCTCAAATATTTTTGTAATTATGTAAATAATATTTTGTTTTCTTTATTCTCACGCCTTAATTCAGGTAGTACACTTCTCAATTTATGTTTAAATATTTATTAAGATGAATTAAAGCAATATTGATCTAAAGATTTTTGTTATTTTACCACGACTGCAATCCCAATCATGTATTCCAATCCTCGTATGATCAGCATCGCAAGTATATTACTCGAATTGCAAAATCAGCAGAAAATCATTTTTTTTATGTAATATTTATACATTTCAATAAAATTAGTCATGGTGTAATTTCAAAATTAAGACCTAATTAAAAATATTTCTAAAAATTGAATTCTCATTGTGAGTGAGCAACTTAAAAATTCTGGTACGCTCAAATTTATATAAATATATATAGCTCAAATTTATATAGCCGAATGACCCGGGCAACGCCCGGTTTTACCCTATTAAATTTTTTTATTCAAATACTATTCCTTACAATTATAAATTGGCGCCGTGGATATCACTCTTGTGAAACGTCCCGCTCCAAACTTTGTGTGTTTTTATAATATAAAGATAAAAATGTTAATTTTCACAACGATATTTGAACATTGTATTATTTTGATTTTTTTATATGGATATATTTTAAATTTGATATATACATAAAATGATAGTAAGTGATACGCTTACGTCACTCAAGGTCACTCTTATGAAACGTCCCGTTACACCAATCCCCGTCGACCCACGTGGTCTATCCTTCCCCAACTTTACTTCTTGCAGTTGCCGCATTAGGCGCTGGTTGCGAGTGAAATAGGGAAAATTTGTCGATAATTTTTTAATAACTCCAATGATATTAAAGTAATAGACTGAAAATTTGCATATAATTTTTCCAGATTCAACTCTATATACTATTGAAATATCACTAAATTAGTTACGTATTGTGGACGTGTATAGCCGACAAACATACATACATACATTGTTTTTTTATATATATAGAGATGTGTTTATATGACAAATAGAAATGGGGGTATAGAATGACTGACGTTATCATATAACTTGATAGAAGAACTATATAAACACTCTATCTTGAATTAAGCAGTTTCAACCCTTTTTTTTTTACATTAGATAGAGTTAAACATCTATTAGTGAAATACAAATTCTTAATTTTATTTTTTTTACTAGCTTTATTTAGCTAAAATTTAATAAGGCAAGGCCTGGCTGTCTAGACCCGTTCGTAAGATGGGCTAATGTTCTAGTGTAATCTTTGGTTCCAAAATCACTTTATTAGGTACCGCTCAACAAGAGCAACCTAGTTTTATGATAATTGAAACAATGAATAATATGTGAGTTTTTTACATACAAGGTGCGTTCATTAATTTCCAAGACTGCTCTGTATATTTTTTAAATAAAACAAATAAAAAAACTAATTTAATATTTTCAAAATATGCCCCTCCTGCCTCAATACACCAGTTCCATCTTTTTTCCAATTGTCGAAGCAGGAGATAAAATCACTTTTTGAGAGGTTCCTCAAGGTTGCCTTCGATTCAGCTTGTATCATATCAACGTTGTCAAATTTCCTTCCTTTTAACTTTATTTCAATTTAGGATAGAGGAAAAAGTCATTGGGGGCTAACTTGGGGGAATAGGGTGGATGAGGGATCTGTATGGTTGAATGCTTGGCCAAGAACTGCAAAACAACATGGGCTGTGTGCGGCCGCGCATTATCGACGTGAAGTATCCAGTCATTGTTTTGCCATCTTTCAGGTCTTTTAAGGCGCACTGCCTTCCTTAAGCGCCTCATTATCCCCAAATAAACCTCTTGATTAATTGTACGTCCGAAAGGACTAAATTCATGGTGAACCAAACCATTAATATAAAAAAATGTAACAAGCAATGTCTTGACTTTGGATTTTGTAAATCTTTCCTTTTTGGGTTTCGGTTCCCCTCTTTCAATCCATTGGCTGGATTGACGTTTGGGTTTCGGGTACTGATACACCCATGTCTCACCCCCGGTAATGATTTTTTGCATCCATTCTGGATCGGTCCGAGTCATTTCAACCATGTTTTTGCAGACATCCATTCTAACCTCCTTTTGTTCCTCTGTTAGAATCCGGGAACAAATTTTGAAGACGTCCGGATTATGTCCAAATCTTTTGTTACTATTTGATGACACAGTCCTACTGATAGTACAGTCTCTGAAGATAAGTCTTTAATAGAAATTCTTCTGTTAGATTTAATTAATTCCTTTATTTTGAGCTTGTTTTCCTCGCAACGTAATGAACTTGGACGCCCAGTATGCTGATCATCGTTTACCTTTTCCCGACCTTTTAGGAAGCGTGAAAACCATTCAAAGGTTCTTGAACGGGATAAAGCTGTATCGCCAAAAGCTTCTTTAATCAATTCATACGTCTCAGTAGCACTTTTTTTTCAATTTAAAACAAAACTTAATGCAGATTCTCTGCTCTTTGAAAATGGCCATTTTAAAATTAGAAATGCGAACCTTACAATGAAGTTGTTTTGTTCTATTTTTAGATCGGCGCGTGCGCCACGAGACTCGTGCTTTCAGTCAGGTGTGGTCGAATGTCCAATATTTAATTCGGTATAAAAATATTTTCTTTAGCTTTTTTATTTATTTTATTTTTTAACCAGTCCTGGAAATTAATGAAGGCCCCTTGTATTAAACAAAAGGTTAACGCGGGATTAAATCCCGGTTCATGACTGTTGGGAATCGAGGTGTTACCCACTCGTCCACCGACGAGGGGGTTATATTGAAATAAATTATTATTTCATGAAGGGCGCTTAAACCAAATGTTTGCATGACTCGAATAAAAATAATATTTCATAGAATATTCCAGGGTTACGAGGCTAAGAAGTAGAAGATAGGAATTCCAAGAGACACATCTACAAGATTGTATATCTACTTATATCCTATATGATACATTAGCGCCATCTCTTATAGGAAATTTAAACTAATTTCGACGTGTATGATTCTTTTCGAAAAGAATCAGAGAGAAGCGTCAAAAATAGTTTAAAATACATACCTTCTATCCCTATAAATTATAAGGTATTATTATTGTCAGGAATAGGCGTCTTACAAATTGAGAGTTGTGTTTGTTCCTAGAAGTTAACATTTTGCGGAGATTGGCGTAAATATAATATTTATATAAAGAGAGAGGCTATATTAATTTATAAAAACTTAATTCCTTTGACTTGTTGAATTAGTATTATATCTATATATATAAAAATGAATGTTTGTATGTTCGTTGGTTTGTATGTCCGGTATACAAATTCGCAGTAGTTCACTAATTCAAACCAAAATTGCCATACATAGGTAAAAAATAACGGGGATGACGATAGGCTATTTTGAAAAATATATAAATCAATTATTAAAACTATATATTCAAATTATTCTACTTAGCTCACGAGCAGCGCCCTCTAGAACGCTCAGGCGACCTGCCGGCGGCGCGCGCCTGTTGGCTGCCGGCGAGCACGTTACTTCCCTGTGCGCGCGCTTGGCGGGCGGTCGCGTGGAACAGCCCTCGCCGACAGCCATGCGCGCGCACAGGGAAGTCACGTGCTCGCCGGCAGTCAACGGGCGCGCGCCGCCGGCAGGTCGCCTGAGCGTTCTAGACGAGAAGCTTTTTCTTAATTACAATGCAAGCCTTAACTATATTTACAGGTTTTCTAATTTATAACTATTTCACATATTTACATATATATTTTCATTTTTTGCTATAAACTGATCTAATTCGCCGTTTAAAATAACGGCTCTTGCTATATTTGCTATGTTTTATTTTCCTATGTTTTATGTGTTTGAATAATACATTTAATCGTGTAAACCCGGGCGTTGCCCGGGTCATTCGTCTAGTATTCTATATAAATTAAAATTATATATATTCTGAAAATAAATTTAAATTAGAAATTTAAGAATATTTGTATTATTTATTATTCAAATATTTGGAATAAAATAAAATAAACAGATTTATTATTTTATTAAATATTATTTTCATTGAAATAACAAATTCGGAGTTTTATTCATCACTACAGTATTTCAAAACATCTTTAGTTCTTATTCCTTTTGATGTGATTAAAATATAAAAAAATATTTATATTATTTCGCACAAAAATATAAAAATTATTTAGAACAATTTTCAGTTTGATAAATATGATCCAAAAGACGACATCCTATTTTCAGAATCTTCTGAAAAATAAGAAGCTAATTCTATTGTTAGATTTAGACCACACACTAGTTGAATCTATATTTGCTCAACCTGGGAGAAAACCAGTGAGTTACCCAAGGAAGAAGGCTGATATAGATTTAGGAGAGGTTCAAAGTATAGTCCGTCCCAATGTACATTCTTTCTTGGAAGAGATGTCTAAGATATTTGATATATATTTGTGTACTATGGGCAACCTGAGTTATGCTACGGGAATGGTTACTGCACTGGATAAAAATGGGATTTATTTTAATTCTACAATAATTAGCAAGGAAATGATAAGGAATAAAAAAAGCAAAGTTGGAGTGTTGAAAAAGATGTTCGGACTAGGAGAAGATATGGTCTACATTGTAGATAATACAGACACTGTATGGCAAAACGTCCCAAACCTCAGACTGATCTCTCACTATACACCATACTCCTTTCTTAGAGCCTTACCAAAAATCTTGGTAGATGATGCCCTTCCTCAAATCCAAGCTTCCCTCACCAAGATTCACGCCGAGTTCTTCATTCTACATACAGTAATTCCAATACCACCTGTTACCATGGTGATGGAAAATTTGCTTCCACGTGTCCTTAAAGGTTGCCGCATTGCCATCCATTCACTATTCGACGAACATTTGCGGGAACCTGTCGAATATTTGATACAACGACTTGGAGGAATTTTGGTTGAAACTAATGACAAAAGTAAGACTCACACTATTGCTGATTCTCTTGTCGTATTCCCAGAGAACAATGAGAGAATATTGCCTTCCTATTGGCTACTTATGTGCTTTCAAGCTCTTGATGACGTCGAAGGAACCTTCCCCTTGGCCAATTATTTTCAGAAAAAGAATATTGAAAGCACGTTTAAATCTGATCATTGTTTAATTTCGAAGTGTTACCCATGAGACTGTAATATACGAATTTAAAAGACCCTCTTATATGATGTTATAAAGTTAACAAATAAAATCACTTAAATATTTTGTAAATATTCATTTTTGTTATATGACATATAATAAATAAAGTATTTATTCATAAATTTCAAAAAATATGCTTTCTTACTATACTTTGAATTATTTTATTCTAGCCTTTTTATAGGTCGGTTAGAAAAAACGTCAAAAGTTCCAAAATATTGTTACTATAATTATAAAAGAAAAAGGTAACTTCAAAAAGTACATAAATACGCAAATTAAAAAAGTGAAAGTGTGGTGTTATAATATGTGTGTATACACAATATAAACCTTTTCGTTTAGTGAACAAACCTTTATTAAAATGTCGAAATTGTCTTTTGAATAAGGCACGAGATAATTTTGCTTTTTTACAATTTGAATGAAAAAATTAATTATATTTCTATTATATCGATAAAACGAAAAGCTTTCATAAAATTTTCCTTTCTCTGATCAGATGTTCGCTTACAGATAGAATTAGTAACTATTTTCTACTATTTATTGATCTGTGGTCCTAAATAGGTTTATCTAGGCAGTAAAGGAAAATCTTCTCTTTTTAAATATATATATATATACTAGCAAATGTGTACCCGGCTTCGCCCGGGTTTTATCCTAGTGAAAGCTTGCCTAACGAATATTATTGATAATAATATTCCGGAACACACAGAATATTATGATAATAATATTCGTTACATTATATATTTATATAATATAGAAAATATATTTTTCGAGCAAACATATCCACTCTCTCTACTGAATAGAATTTTAATAAGATATATATAAATGAAAATATCTAGAGATATACTACATGATCTTAGCCAAAAGGCCGAGAAACGATATTTTATATGTAGAGATGACCTGGCTTCGTGTGCCTTCTGCTCGAGTGAATGTTTCGCGGTAGAATTTTGTTCCTGCCTACTAAAAATTATTATCTGGCTCCGCCCGTGGACTGCTTTAGTGAATATTCTCCTAAAGATTTTTTTTTTATGTCAATCAAGCATGATACTGCAATATTGTCATTATCATTTCTGACTAAAAAAATATTGTCGCTCAGTACTATAATTTTTCTTGGTTAAAGTGCGACAAAAAAAACTCTTCCAGATTTAACTCTGTCCTTTTCAAATTTCAGCAAGATTAGTTACATATTGAGGGCGTGCATAGCCGACAAACATATATATATATGTACCCGGCTTCGCCCGGTTTTTATCCGAGTAAAAGTTTACCTAACGAACATTTGTTAAAACGATTCTAGAAAACATCCAATCCACCTATATATTGATTTATAAACGTATATAAATATAATAATTGTTATACGCGTTTAAATATAATTTTCAAACACATAATTTTTTGAAAACATTTATTATATTTTAAATAAGATATTGTCACTTTTGTGAATTTGATAATTAATTATTTCTTTTTTTCTCAATGAATTATATATATTAATTTAAAAATTCATTTTTGTTATCATCATCACATACAATGTAAGTTTTTTATATAAACAAACGATAATAAACAACAGCAACAATAGTTGTCTCTTCCTGAAGTTTTTTTTTTTTTTTTTTTCGTGGTTCGTTCAGCTAGCTCTTTACCTGGTCACATCTCTGCTCTACTGCTCCTGCCATGGCTCCCTCTAGGAAGAAGAAGGAGGCCGAGAATGCCGAGAAGCCCCTCATAACCCTCGCCCAAATGAAGATGGAGAACGCGGAGGCGTTGCTACCCTTCCAAAATCCCAATGAGTCTAGGGATCCTACTTTCGTGTGGAAACTGTACGCCACCATGGACAGCTTCGTCAGGTTGCGGACTGGGCAGATCAATGCCCTCCTTGCTGAGGTGGAGAGCCTCTCTGGCATCCTCGCGTCCTTTAAGGAGCTGGATGAAGATGCCAACAAGCCCCAGACGGACTGCCACAGCACCCAAACAAGCCCTGCTCCCTGCTTGAAGGAAACCAGCTCCCAGACTGACCCCACCAAGCCCGCCACTCCCGCTCCAACCAAAAGGAAGCACCCTGAGGCTCCCTACCCGCCCGCAAAGAGGACCAACTTGAAAGGTCCCGCAAAACTTGCGCCCTCCCGCGTCCCCAAGCCTGCGGCCGCCCAAGTGGTCCTCCATGGGGATAAATCGGCGGCCCACACAGTGGTCGTCTCTGATGACCCACTGGCTGACCCAAGGGAGATTTACAAGGCTGTCCGCGCTGCCCACACTCTACCCCAAGGTGTTTGGGCCTCTTTCCGCACCAAGGGGAAGCTGGTCCTCCACTCCAGCAATCCCGACATCATCCCTGAGGTTACAACCTCCCTGGCCAGCAAGCTAACGGGAATGAAGGTCCGCCAACAGAAGGTGATCCTTCCTCGCATCTGCCTCTTCAAAGTGGATGAGGAAACATCCAACTCCACCATTGAGGAGACGCTGCTGGGAACTCCCGCTGTCAGCCAACTAACTGGGGACAAGGTGGTGCGCGTGGCGCACCGTTCTGCAACCAGAAACGGGACCTGCACCGCCTTCATCGAGGTGGACCTCAACACCTTCAGAGCTCTGGGCATTCGCGGAAGGATCGTGGTGGATGGAGTGATCCTCAATTTCGAGGAGTCCATCCGCGCACGAATCTGCTTCCGCTGTTGTGGCTTCGGCCACAACTCTGCCCAATGCACCAGAGATCCCAAGTGCTTCCACTGCGGTGAAGGCGGTCATGATGGCCGTTCCTGCCCCTCCGCTGCCGACCGGCGCACTTCCAAGTGCGCCAACTGCTGTGCCCAGGGCCTCTCAGACAAGCATGAGGCGAGAGCCTCTAGCTGCCCCACCTTGAAGCTTAGAGCCCTCCAATTCTAGGCTTCCAGGACCTCCTGCCTCCTCAACTGGCCTCCATCCTGGCTTCTCACCCATCAAGGCGCTGTTTCCCTGACCTCTCCAGCTTCTCCCCCCTGCGATGACACCTCCACTGCCAGATCCTTGGATCCCTTCCCACCAGTTCGCGACCTGCAGCCATAGTAGGGCTAGAAGACCCATTTTTGTGGCCAATTAGCCCGGATTCTCAACAACAACAACAGCAACAATTATAATAGGAAATAAACTATTCGGGAGGCTACTTAAAGTAGAGAATAATATGCCACCGATTGTAATTAAATCGACGATCGGACCAACCGGCGAGAAACTATGCATAATCGAAGCCTCCTTAATAACGAAGATCCTAGACAAATGTGGAATCGAGTATAAACTTGAGGAAACGGTTCAATCAAAGAAGAGAACTCGCGGCTCCCAATCGGATGACTCAAGATCGCCAACTAGGAGCGAGCGTAATCTGAAGACGCCTAGAATGGACATCGACGAACAAAGTCCCGCCACTGAAATTTCTCAACAAATGAACGTAGCTTACCCACCGCAAGACGATGAAGAAAATAACGACAACGATGGCCCATGGACCACAGTCACTAACGTGAAAAAACCGAGAATTCCTCCTGTTATTGCAGAAAATGTAGCAGATTGGAAGCTTTTTTGCCAAGAACTAAAAGGCTTGTGCACGGAACCATTCCAAGTCACGATTTCTGGCAAAAAGCACATAATTAAATCGAAAAACATAGGCGACTTCAAAAAAATCAGGGAGTATGTACAGAAAAATAATGGAGGATATTCCTACAGACTACAGGAGGAAAAACCACTGAAAGTGGTATTGAAGGGGGTAACAACAGCCTTCAAAGAAGAAGACGTCGTAACTGAACTGGTCTCAATGGGCTTCACTGAGTTCATTGTCAAAAGACTCCATAGACAATCGACCAAAATACCGATGAATATAGTCCTAGTAGAGCTACCGAAAAATGAACACAATAAACGAATCTATGGAATAACTGAAATACTTTACCAAAAAATAGTCGTGGAATCATTCAGGACTACAAAACGAGTGACCCAATGCTTTAACTGCCAGGGTTTTGGGCATGGCCAGCTAAACTGCTTTTTGAAGCCCAAATGCGTCAAGTGTGCTGAAGAACACCATTCGAAGGATTGTCCAAGAAAGTCGAAACAGCTCCCACCAAAGTGCGCTAACTGTGGAGAGGCGCACACAGCCAATTACCGCGGATGCCCAAATTTTCCGAAGCCACAACAACAGCAGCTAAAGCCTCCCAGACAAAACTCCCCTAACACCATACCTCAAGCAAGCTCCACTAAAACAGAAGAAGCAACTGTTGAAAAACAAAAGGCAAGTTACGCGGAAACTACAAAAAAGAAAACTACTCGTTCTGACACCAGGGAACTGTGCGAAAAGTTATTAGAAATTATCAAAACTTACCTACAATGAAAGGCAAATTACCTTTAAAAATCGTTTTCTGGAATTGCAACGGAATCAAACTCAAAAAAGAAGAATTCCTACAGTTTTTAGAAGAAAACTCAATAGACATGGCACTGCTCAGTGAAACTCACTTAAAACCATCTGTCGACCTCAAACTCAGAAACTATCAGAAAATAAGAGACGATAGAATCGTTGAAAGGGGCGGTGGAACGGCAATAATTCTAAAAAACTATCTTAAATATAAAAAAGTGCTGATTCAAACATCTAACATGGAAAACACCACAATTCTAATGAAACCAGATGGAAGGGCAGTAGTGCAGATATCGTCAATCTATAAGAAACCCGATCTACCACTCCAGGAGGAAGATCTGAATCTCTTGTTAGAGAATAATCAATCAGTAATCGCTGCAGGAGACTGGAACTCCAAGCACCCTCTTTGGGGCTCAAGAACCTCCAATAATAGTGGAACCGTGCTGCATAATTTTTCCGAAAAAGAAAACCTGGACATTGTCGCACCTTCTTCACCCACGCACTACAGTCCTTTGGGAAATCCCGACTTTTTAGACATCGCAATTCTTAGAAACATTCCCTGGGCTTCGAGGATTAAGACCCTGGATGCCTTATCTTCAGATCACCTCCCAGTAATCCTAGAGCTGACCTGCCCGAAGGATGAATTCACGACTAGGGCTTGCCGACTCACTAACTGGGTACACTTCCAACAAGACTTAATTTCCAGTACGCCTCCTAGAGTACCCTTGAAAACGGAAGCCAATATTGACTCAGCAGTGACCATACTAAATGATAAAATCTACAACAGCTACTCAAAAAACACAGTTATATCATCCTCTTCATCAAAACAGAACCCCTCGACCAAGGCCTTGATAAAAGAAAAGAATAAAGCTCGTAAGAGATGGCAAGCAACCTGGGATCCAGCCATAGAGCCATTTATTTAAACCTACAGGGAAAAGTTAACAAAGCCTTCAAATCCGACTCCACCGAGAACTGGAATCAATTCATACGCAAGATTGAATCAAGCCCAAAGGACTTCTGGAGAAACACAAAACCCATCAGGAAAAAAAAAAACGGAAAGGATCTCAAGTTTAGTAACGAACGGCAAAACCTTATTGACCGACAAAGAAATCGGAAATGAACTTGCAGAACACTTCTCCAACCAGTTCTCCAAGGAAAAAGAAGAAGACCAACCAAATATAACTTATAATCACCAACAAGAAACAATGCTCACAATGACGACACCAAATGAAGTCAAAGAAGTAATTAAATACTTAGCTAACCACAAAGCTCCTGGCCATGACAATATCACTCCGCAAATGGCCAAGAATCTTCCGATCAAATGGATTGTATTTCTAGCTGGAGTATTCAACGCCGCACTGCACTTGTGTTACTACCCCAAAGTCTGGAAGCATGCTATCATAATTCCAATTCCAAAAAAATCCGCTAAATCCCCTGAAGATCTAAGACCTATCAGCCTCCTCTCCACCATCGGCAAAATTTACGAAAGAATTATTCTACGTAGACTTCAGATGTACTTGGACAACTCTAACTTCATCATCCCGCAGCAATTCGGATTAGAAGGGGGGCACTCAACAACTCACCAACTCATTGCAGTTCTGGACTATATCCAGATAAGAAGATCCCACAAGGAAGTGGTAGGTGCTGTCTTTCTAGATTTTGCGAAAGCATTTGATAAAGTTTGGCATAATGGCCTTATAAAGAAACTCACAAAAACACCAGTTTCCAAGTGACATTATCAATTTTATGCAGAATTATCTACAGGGCAGGACATTTTCAGTCAAGCAAGGAAATTTTATAACTGAACCAAAGCCAATCCAGACTGGAGTACCTCAAGGCTCTATCCTCGGACCCTACCTTTTCAATATTTACATTAATGACATCCCACTGCACTCTAAATGTAAACTTAAGCTCTTCGCAGATGACACAGCAATTTTATTCATCTCCAAATCAGTCAACCTATTGGTTACTCAGCTTCAGAATTACCTAAATGACATAATCAAATGGTGCGATGAGTGGAAACTAGACATTAACCCAACTAAGACTCAAGCAATAGTTTTTCCCCCAAGAGATAACAAAAAATTCAAGCCACAAACCAACTTGACAGTAAACTCAAGCACTATTAGTTGGGCCGACCATGCCAAGTATCTTGGTGTCACTTTGGATTCGAAATTAAAATTTAACCTACATGTCCAAAACACCATAAGAAAGGCAAAGATAGCCAAAATATCTCTATCAAGCCTGCTTAATTTTAAAAGTAATTTAACAACAAAGCATAAATTCACGTTGTACAAAACCTGCATTCTACCCATCATCACGTACGCACTACCAGTCTGGGGCAAATATATCACACCTACGGATAAAAAAAGAATAGATACCTTCATGAGGATTTGCTTACGAACCACTATAGGAGCCCCATTCAATCTTTCAAACAAAATTCTCAAAGAAGATCTCAACCAGCCTAATATAGAAGAGATTTATCAAGACTCTGCGACAAGACTATTCTCGCAATTTCAAAAATCCTCAAATCCAACTATACAAGAAATTGTTCAAAACCAAGGTGACCTCAGCCACCGAATCCGACGACCTGGACCCAATGGCTAGCTGACAGCCAAACACCCAACAACTGCCCTCCTGTAAGATTCGGGGGGCCACTCCAGCATCACAACTCGCCATGTGTAAATAATATGGACAAGGTGACTTGCGAGCTGTGCTCGAATGTAACACCTGCAAATTGAGATGAAATAAATAAAAAAATAAACAGCAACAATGTAATTTGCATCTTCACTATTTTAAAACAACAACAAATTAAATTAACAATGTAAAAATATATTTTAACATTACATTTTAACATAAAAACGTTACAATATTTTCTTTAAATATATATTAATACTAGCGGATGTGCCCGGCTTCGCCCGGGTTTTTACCCGAGTAAAGGTTTGTCTAACGAACATTTGTTAAAACAATTCTCTATAAACTTATTTAAAAAAGAAGATATATTTTGATAATTTGAAACTTGTAAATTTGAATCTCTCGATAAAGTGAACATTTTTTCCCGGTCCCTGTGTGCCGTGTCATCCTGAATTTTGTCTTTCCTAATTTTCTACATTACAAAATCATCGTTTTATCTAGTGAACATTTTTTTCCGGTCCCTTGAAAAATACTCGATAAGTTGAATAAAATCAATATTAATTGGTTCCCTCGGTAATTGGAAGTTAAAGGAATAGTATCTTCGCCTTGGAATTGTATCATTATTCTTGTCTCAAATAAATTGCCGTGTCATCCTGAGATAATCTTACTTTTGATAAATAATATTTAAGATTTTATTATATATATTATATTATATATATATTACACGTTATTTGTTTTCTTGGCCGACTGTTTTACATATGGTGTTATCTTAAAATTGCTTGTTTTGAATATTTTTTTAGATTGAGATTATTAGCTAGTATGTAAAAAAATTAACTCTGTTGAAATTTAATTTTGTACTTATATATAAATAAAATTAACTCTGTTGATTTTTTTTTTTGTTTTTAATCGATAACAGCGAAGTTACGCATGTTAATGTTAGGGAAAAATATTTTGATGTTAAGCAAAACCTGCTCCATCTCGTTTTACATAAATGTTGAAAATTTGGTTGAAATTGATGCATTGTAACGAAAGTTTTTAGTGATGTACACTTATGAAATTTGCATTTTATTAATATAGATTGAAATTTCAAGTTTTTTTTACGTCATGGGAATATTATATTACTAAATTCTTAAATTAAATTTATTATACTTGGAACACATTTTAAGCATTGTTACAATTTATAAATATAATTTCACCAGATACCGCTAGAGGCGCTGCTTGCGAGTGAAAGTAGAAAATTGCAAAGAATATTTATTTCAAGCCAAATTCAAACCAGAAACCTTCCCAGTAGTATAGTAAATAACTTCCTAAAAAGTTTCACGGCGATTGGATAATCTTACCTTTTAAAAACATTCATCATGTGAACAAACTAACATTCATCGTGTAAACAAACCACGTGTTAATTATTAACCAATCAAATTCATTTATCGTCGCGACCAGTGCTGCGCCCAAGCGGTAAAAGGCTGGAACTAACGCTTTTATATTATTTTATATTATTAAAAAAAGCACATTAACCTTTTTAGTTTTTTGAATAGCCTATATGTTAAACGAAATCTTCAGCTACCTACATGCGAAAATTCATAATGATTTATTCTGTAGATTTTGCGCAACGCGATAACAAACATCGATTTTAGATTTCATTTTTATAGATATCGTCCCTACACATGACATGGTCTCTTCATTTCTCCCTCCTTCAATGCCTTCCTCTACTGAGGGTAGGCCACATGGTCTCTTCATTTCTCTCTCCTTCAAAATTGAATTTTTCACATTCGATAGTTTGCAGTTGTAGGGACGATATAAGGAAGGATAAGGATTGTAGCGAAGTATTTATTATTTTACACACACACAAGCATTTATTATTTTACATTTGTAGTAACAGAGTATCATTTTTTTAATGTTTATATTTTACTACTCTGTAAACTTCTCTCATTGCTTATCTTTTGTTTATCATTCATAGTTTGTTCTTGCCTTAAATAAATTGCTGTGTCATCCTGAAGTTTGTCTACCCTAATTTTCCACGTGGCAATATAAAGAAATATAATTTTAAGTTTTCAAAAGTCAGTGTCCACCCCCCAATAGAATTTTAATACAGTAGAACCTCCCTTTAGAGGACACCCCGCTAGCGGACACCTCTCTGCAAAGGACAGTTTTTACTATTTAGCAACTCTCCGGTAAGAGGACACCTCTCTTTGAAGGGAACTTTGGCTCTGCAAATAGATGTCCTTTACATTATTAATTTATAATGATAGGTCTTTAATGTCAATTAAAAATAAAGATGTTATAGAAACAGCCTCCTTAAGTAGGTTTCTCTGTGAATTAATTCACTTATGTATTGTTGAACCAGGTTACCGTTTGCAGAATCTTCAGCCTTGATCCTTTCCTAAAACATGTGTTGCATCTTTCCAGAACCTTTTTAAACATCCTACAAGGTTAGATAAATGAATAATAAGATAACTCTCTGTTTTAAGTAGCCTCCAGAATAATTTATTTCTCACATCGAGGTTTGAAGAGCTGTAAAGTAACACAGTGTATCAAAATACAAATAGTGATTCTATGATACTGGAAATATCATTATTCACAGGGCTGCTAACCAGAATTCTATGATACTGAATCTATTTATAATACATATTCTGTTTACTAAAATAAATAAATATAAATTTGAATATAAAATATATGAAAAAATAATTTTAAAAACTAGCGGATGTACCCGGCTTCGCCCGGGTTTTACCCGAGTAAAGGTTTGTCTAACGAACATTTGTTAAAACAATTCTCTATAAACTTATAAAAGAAATAATAGATATATTTTGATAAATTGACACTCGTAAATTTGAATCTCTCGATAAAGTGAACATTTTTCCCGGTCCCTTGAAAAATACTCGATAAGTTGAATAAAATCAATATTAATTGGTTCCTTCGGTAATTGGAAGTTAAAGGAATAGTATCTTCCCTTGGAATTTTATCATTATTCTTGTCTCAAATAAATTGCCGTGTCATCCTGAATTTTGTCTTTCCTAATTTTCTACAATACAAAATCATCATTTTATCTAGTGAAAATTTTTCCCCGGTCCCTTGAAAAATACTCGATAAGTTGAATAAAATCAATATTAATTGGTTCCGTCGGTAATTGAAGTTAAAGGAATAGTATCTTGCCTTGGAATTGTATCATTATTCTTGTCTCAAATAAATTGCCGTGTCATCCTGAATTTTGTCTTTTCTAATTTTCTACATTACAAAATCATCATTTTATCTATTCTCCCAATATATATGTTGTAGATAAATGATAAAACTAACTTTGACTTGTGCGCAATCAATAGGTAGAAAATCTTACTTTTGATAAATAATCTACTTATATATTTGCCTTATTCTGTCTGTTTGTCTGTTTGAAGCTCACGGATGGGATTTTTCATAACCATCGGTGGTTCAGTGGTAGAATGCTCGCCTGCCACGCGGGCGGCCCGGGTTCGATTCCAGGCCGATGCATTTTTTTTTTTTTACAATTTTTAAAACTCATTTATATATTATACAAGAATGACATCCACGGCGCCAATTTATAATTGTAACGAATAGTATTTGAATAAAAGCATTTAATCGGGTAAAACCCGGGCGTTGCCCGGGTCATTCGTATATAATAATTGTATAAACGAATGCAAGACAAAATCACCCCGAATGTTTCTTTTTTTTAAGGCAATTTCTTTTTAAGGCAATTATCGTTATTTATCGTTAAATTTTGTTTCGATTTTATTGAAAAAAAAACGATATAGTGCCTTTAAAAAATGATCTTTATTACTATGCAGTTTTCTATTTAGTCAATATACCTAAGTTCATGTTGCAAATGTAATTATCTCTATCGATTTAGTAGGTGAAATGCAAAAAAAAAATCGACATGATGAAATCTTTATGAAAATTCACATTTTTATTTTTATATTTTCAAAACACACACAGTTTGGGGCGGGACGTTTCACAAGAGAGACATCCACGGCGCCAATTTATAATTGTAACGAATAGTATTTTAATTAAAACATTTTAAAAACACACAGTTTGGAACGGGACGTTTCACAAGAGTGACATCCATGGCGCCAATTTATAATTGTAACGAATAGTATTTGAATTAAAACGTTTTTAAAATATATGCGCACTCGGGTAAAACCTGGGCGTTGCCCGGGCCATTCGTCTAGTCTATCAACATATATAGTCACGACCGTCTTTCCTCAATCAATTCCTCAATTCCTCATGTCACGGATGCGCGCGCATCATCATTAGTATAATATAAAAAGCCAACAATGAAGAATGAATGTAAGAGAAAAAGCCAAAAATGAAGAGTAAATATGATATAAAAAGCCAACAATGAAGAATGAATGTAAGATAAAAAGCCAACAATAAAGAGTAAATGTAATATAAAAAGCCAACAATGAAGAATAAATGTAAGATAAAAAGCCAACAATGAAGAGTAAATATAATATAAAAAGCCAACAATGAAGAATAAATGTAAGATAAAAAGCCAACAATGAAGAGTAAATATAATATAAAAAGCCAACAATGAAGAATGAATGTAAGATAAAAAGCCAACAATGAAGAGTAAATATGATATAAAAAGACAACAATGAAGAATGAATGTAAGATAAAAAGCCAACAATGAAGAGTAAATGTAATATAAAAAGCCAACAATGAAGAATAAATGTAAGATAAAAAGCCAACAATGAAGAGTAAATATAATATAAAAAGCCAACAATGAAGAGTGAATGTAAGATAAAAAGTCAACAATGAAGAGTAAATGTAATATAAAAAGCCAACAATGAAGAATGAATGTAAGATATAAAGCCAACAATGAAGAGTGAATGTAAGATAAAAAGCCAACAATGAATAGTAAATGTAATATAAAAACCAACAATGAAGAATGAATGTAAGATAAAAAGCCAACAATGAAGAGTGAATGTAATATAAAAAGCCAACCTTGAAGAATAATGTAAGATAAAAGGCCAACAATGAAGAGTAAATATAATATAAAAAGCCAACAATGAAGAGTGAATGTAAGATAAAAAGCCAACAATGAAGAGTAAATGTAATATAAAAAGCCAACAGAGTGAATGTAAGATAAAAAGCCAACAATGAAGAGTAAATATAATATTAAAAGCCAACAATGAAGAGTAAATTCTATATATATATAAATGAATGTTTGTCTGTTTGTATGTTTGTTTGTATGTCCGGTATACAAATTCGCAGTAGTTCACTAATTCAAACCAAAATTTCCATACATAGGTAAAAAATAAGGGGAAGACGATAGGCTATTTAAAAATATATATAAATCAATTATTAAAACTATATATTTTTAGTCAGAAAATGATGATGACGATATTGCTGTATCATGTTTGATTATCAGATACAAAATTATATCGGGAAAAATTCCAAAAAGCAGAGACCACGGGTGAAACCAGTTCATTATTTTGTACGCAGGAACAAAATTCTAACAGAAAAACATTCATTCGAGCAGAAAACAAAAGCCAGATCCTCTTTCTATAAAAATATCGCTTCTCAGACACAAAGTTTGCAGCGGGACGTTTCACAAGTGTGACATCCACGGCGCCAATTTATAATTGTAACAAATAGTATTTGAATAAAAACATTTAATCGGGTAAAACCCGGGCGTTGCCCGGGTCATTCGTCATAAATATATAGTCACGACCGTCTTTCCTCAATTCCTCATCGCTGTCACGGATGCGCGCGCATCATCATTATGATCATTATCTTCTATAGAAGCTTCTATCTTTATAATTATGTATATTTACAAAAAGTCAATTCGCTCGCGCCTCTAGCGGTGAAAATGAGGGGTAATACCAGCTGACCTAATGTACATGTAAAGTTTGGAGCGGGACGTTTCACAAGAGTGATATCCACGGCTCCAATTTATAATTGTAACAAATAGTGTTTGAATAAAAACATTCAATCGGGTAAAACATGGGCTTTGCCCGGGTCATTCGTCTAGTATATATATATAAATGAATGTCTGTCTGTGTGTACTCTATAGATTCAAAAACCATACATCCAATCGCCGTCAAATTTTGGGATATTATTAGGTATATCCCCGGAAAGGGTTTCGAAAAATAATTCCTTGAATATCTTGAATATCCTTAGAGTTATTTGCAGATTTGTAGCTTTAACTCGCAATCAGCGCCACCTTGCGACGGAGATAGGCTTAGGTCTGCCCCACCCCCTGTCGAGAGAATGCAATCGTCCGGCCGCCGGCCGGATGGACAGTCCAAGTACCCACCGACCAATCAGAGGGGTCAAGAGGTCTTGGCGCTAAATAAAACGATGATTTTGTAATGTAGAACATTAGGAAAGACGAAATTCAGGATGACACGGCACACAGGGACCGAGAAAAAATGATCACTTTATCGAGAGATTCAAATTTACGAGTTTCAAATTATCAAAATATATCTTTTTTTTTTTTATAAGTTTATAGAGAATTGTTTAGACAAACCTTTACTCGGGTAAAACCCGGGCAAAGCTGGG
This sequence comes from Cordylochernes scorpioides, assembly GCA_030710605.1. Classification (NCBI taxonomy): domain Eukaryota; kingdom Metazoa; phylum Arthropoda; class Arachnida; order Pseudoscorpiones; family Chernetidae; genus Cordylochernes; species Cordylochernes scorpioides. Next base: position 50,673,739 of record CP092869.1, on the reverse strand, counting down.
TACATCCGCTAGTCTTTAATATAATAAACTTAGTGATAATAAAACTTATAGATAAAAAAAAACTTGTTAACATCGTCGCAATGGGGGCGCTGCTTGCTAGTTAAATCTACAAATTTGCAATTAACTTCAAGAAATTATTTTTCAAAAACCTTCCCGGGGATATACATAATAATATCCCAAAATTTCACGGCGATTGGATGTATGGTTTTTGAATCTATAGAGTACACACAGACAGACATTCAATTTTATATATATACTAGCGGATGTACCCGGCTTCGCCCAGGTTTTACTCGAGTAAAGGTTTGTCTAACGAATCTCTCGATAAAGTGAATATTTTTTCCCGGTCCCTTGAAAAATACTCGATAAGTTGAATAAAATCAATATTAATTGGTTCCCTCGGTAACTGGAAGTTAAAGGAATAGTATCTTGCCTTGGAATTGTATCATTATTCTTATATGGATGTACCCGGCTTCGCCCAGGTTTTACCCGAGTAAAGATTTGTCTAACGAATCTCTCGTTAAAGTGAAAAAAATTTTCCCGATCCCTTGAAAAATACTCGATAAGTTGAATAAAATCAATATTAATTGATACTCTCGGTAATTAGAAGTTAAAGGAATAGTATCTTGCCTTGGAATTGTATCATTATTCTTGTCTCAAATAAATTGCCGTGTCATCCTGAATTTTGTCTTTGCTAATTTTCTACATTACAAAATCATCGTATCATCATGATAATATTTAGAGCAAATTGTTGAATTATAACAGATAAATTAGAATATTTATCTTGAGTATTTTTACGCGAAAAGTTATTTCAAAAATTGTATTTGCTAGAAACCTTCCCAAGTACTATACTAAATAACTTCCCAAAGTTTCATGGCGTTCCAATGAGTGGTTTGGTCAGGCATAAAGGACACACACATATACATTCATTTTTATATATATAGACCTGCCGAATGACCCGGGCAACGCCCGTGCTTTACCCGATTGAATGTTTTGATTCAAATACTATTTGTTACAATTATAAATTGGCGCCTTAAATAAATGCATATTTTAGTTAATAACTATAGCCTATGTGCTTTATCTGTCTATGTACTGTTGGCTTCCGTAGGCGTCTCTTACAGGGAAAAAGAAAGAGAGGATTCCATTTGGTTATCAACTAATATATGCATTTATTTAAGGAGCAACCCGCTCCAACACAATAATTACATAAACGAAAAGGCGAGTGGGGGGGGGGGGGGGGGGCAAATGTGGCGTGACCGTAGCCAACCAATAGGAGGGCGCCATTCCAAAAAAAAAAAAAGCAAACGGTGACAGAGATGAAAACTGATGACTGATTGATTAGGAGATGAGGAATGACGCTCGTAACTGTATACAGTAATCCCTAGTTAAGACGAACTCAACGGGAGAACGAAATACCCTTTTCGTCTTAAAAGAATATATGCCGAATTCATATAAACCGAATTCGTATTAGACGAATTGAATTCGTGGTATCTGGGGGTTGTACTTATGAACTACTGATGAGTAAGAAAACTACATTTCTGAGGAATAACGAATAAATTTATTTGAAAACAATATTAATGAAAATATTTTATAATTTTAAGGAACAACAATTATGTATATGTATGTACATAAAGTATTTTATTTTAAAAGACAATATGGATAATATAATCACAATGTAAGGCAATAACATGAGAATATAAGTTTATTTTAAAACACAAATAAAAAAGAACAATAAAAGAAACAACTTACATAATATACTTGGTACATACCTTGTAAAACTTATAGATAAAAAAACTTGTTAACATCGTCGCAATGGTGGCGCTGCTTGCGAGTTAAATCTACAAATCTACAAATAACTCTAAGGATATTCAATATATTCAAGAAATTATTTTTCAAAAACCTTCCCGGGGATATACCTAATAATATCCTAAAATTTCACGGCGATTGGGTATATGGTTTTTGAATCTATAGAGTACACACAGACAGACATTCAATTAAAAAAGGTGCATTAGCCATGATAATAGAAAGAGTTTAAAGTCATTTATAATTGAAGTGAATAGATAAATAAGTCCTTTATTTTTAAGGTAAAAAATTAAAGTTTATAAATTGCTGTTCGATATAAAAGGAAGCCCATTTTATACTTTGAATTCTTCTTATTGTCGCATCATTGCTGTCATTTCTGATTATAAGAAAGATGGTTAGATAGAAGATTAGAAATAACATTCGCGTCTTAATGTTTTCATTTGTTATATATAGATGGCGGGTTATATTGCTTTATATCTACTTATATCCAATATGATACATCAGCGCCATCTGTTAAAGGAAATTTAAATTAATTTTTCGACGTGTATGATTATTTACGAAAATAATCAGAGAGAAGCGTCAAAAATAGTTTAAATTACATATAACCTATGTCTATAAATTATGAGGAATTATTATTGTCAGGAATAGGCGCCTTACAAATTGAGAGTTGTTTTTGTTCCAAGAAGTTAGGGTTGTGTGGAGATAGGCATAAATATAATGTTTATATAAAGGGACAGAGACTATATTAATTTATAAAAACTTAATTCCTTTGACTTGTCAAATTATAATTTATATATTCTATAAATTAAATATATATGTTTTAATGTAGTTTTATCTGTAGGATGACTGTAGTGTGGCATGTTAATTTCAGCCGTGGTGCTCACAATGTTCAGAGTGGGTTCAGACGTGATTGGAATTGCACAAAAGAACAAGGCATGTTGGATGTCACCACAGAGATGGCGGGCGAGAAAGTGAAGGCGACGCCAGTCAAAGCAGGTCTGTGTAGATGGGTCTGTCAATCATCGTGTCTCCAGAGGGACTGATCTATTTGAGCAAGAAGGGGCACACCTGGTAACCCCGACATGTATTTCGGACCTTTTCCTGTCCTGCTGCCGGCTGTCACTCAAATATTTTGTCATGCATTACATGATGGCCGAAGTGGCGATTTAAATTGTTTATACAATTTTGTTTATTATACTATAGTACATATGATATAAAAGTATATACTAGTCGAATGACCCGGGAAACGCCCGGGGTTTACCCGATTAAATGTTTTTATTCAAATACTATTCGTTACAATTATAAATTGGCGCCGTGAATGTCATTCTTGTGAAACGTCCCGCTCCAAACTTTGTGTCTGAGAAGCGATATTTTTATAAAGAGATGATCTGGCTTTGTGTCTTCTGCTCGAATGATGTTTTTCTGTTAGAATTTTGTTCCTGCATACTAAAAATGAACTGGCTTCACCCGTGGTCTCTGCTTTTTGGAATTTTTCCGGATATAATTTTGTATCTGATAATCAAATATGATACAGCAATATTGTCATCATCATTTTCTGAATAAAAAACAACTACTTTTTTCCCAGAACCTGCCAATTTATTTTTCTTGACTAAAAATCCGAAAAATATATTTTCCAGATTTTTCTCTATGTCCTGTTAAAACACGTTTTACATGTCCATTAGATCAGCTGATATTACCTCCCATCTTCACAGCTAGAGGCGCTGCTTGCGAGCAAAAGGGCAAATTTGCCACGTAATTTGCAAATAACTTTTATACATACTTGTATACTTGTGTACATAGACCATAAATCTGTACATAGACTGGAAAAGCACATATATTTTAATAATATAAATGAGTTTTAAAAATTGTAAAAAAAAAAATGCATCGGCCGGGAATCGAACCCGGGGCGCCCGCGTGGCAGGCGAGCATTCTACCACTGAACCAAAAGCAAACGGTGACAGAATTAAGAAAGAATTGATTATGACGCTGATAACTGTATATATTAATTATAATATACTAGCGGACGTACCCGGCTTCGCCCGGGTTTTACCCGAGTAAAGGTTTGTCTAACGAATCTCTCGATAAAGTGAACATTTTTTCCCGGTCCCTTCAAAAATACTCGATAAGTTGAATAAAATCAATATTAATTGGTTCCCTCGGTAATTGGAAGTTAAAGGAATAGTATCTTGCCTTGGAATGGTATCATTATTCTTATCTCAAATAAATTGCCGTGTCATCCTGAATTTTGTCTTTCCTAATTTTCTACATTACAAAATCATCGTATCATCATGATAATATTTAGAGCAGATTGTTGAATTATAACATATAAATTAGAATATTTATCTTGATTATTTTAAAGCGAAAAGTTATTTCAAAAATTTTATTTGCTAGAAACCTTCCCAGTACTATACTAAATAACTTCCCAAAGTTTCATGGCGTTCCAATGAGTGGTTTGGTCAGGCATAAAGGACAAACAGACCACACACACATACATTCATTTTTATATATAGAGAGACTAGCGGATGTACCCGGCTTCGCCCGAGGTTTTACCCGAGTAAAGGTTTGTCTAACGAACATTTGTTAAAGCAATTCTCTATAAACTTATAAAATATATATATATATATTTTTTGATAATTTGAAACTCGTAAATTTGAATCTCTCGATAAAGTGAACACTTTTTTCCCGGTCCCTGTGTGCCGTGTCATCCTGAATTTTGTCTTTTCTAGTCTTCTACATTACAAAATCATCGTTTTATCTAGTGAGCATTTTTTCCCGGTCCCTTGAAAAATACTCGATAAGTTGAATAAAATCAATATTAATTGGTTCCCTCGGTAATTGGAAGTTAAAGGAATAGTATCTTCGCCTTGAATTGTATCATTATTTTTGTCTCAAATAATTTGCCGTGTCATCCTGAGATAATCTTACTTTTGATAAATAATCTTTAAGATAATAAACTTAGTGATAATAAAACTTATAGATTAAAAACTTGTTATCATCGTCGCAATGGTGGCGCTGCTTGCGAGTTAAATCTACAAATCTGCAAATAACTCTAAGGATATTCAAGAAATTATTTTTCAAAAACCTTTCCGGGGATATACCTAATAATATCCCAAATTTTCACGGCGATTGGATGTATGGTTTTTTAATCTATAGAGTACAAACAAACAGACAGACAGACATTTAATTATATATCTCTATATATATAAAAGTCAATTTCTGTCTGTCTGTCTGTTTCGCGATAAACTCAAAAACTACTGAACCAATTGGTACCAAATTTTGCATGTCGCTTTTTATAAACCCGAGGAAAATTTTCGGCTACATTTTGATTAGTATTTTTGGCTATTTCTTTTTTTTTTTTCATTTGAAGAACTTTTTTTTACGCGGAGTAATCCGGAATGGAATGAATACCCAAATATGGCCATTTTTTATACGCATCGGTGGGTCAGTGGTAGAATGCTCGCCTGCCACGCGGGCGGCCCGGGTTCGATTCCCGGCCGATGCATTTTTTTTTTTCAATTTTTAAAACTCATTTATATCATATACTAGACGTATGACCCGGCTTCGCCCGAGAATTCCCCCGATTGCAATTTCCTTCATACTGAAAGTACATCAATAATAAATATTATAAGTGCCATAGAATAGCAATACAGAAGTAACAAATAAACTACAGGAAAAAAGTGTGTGTGATGGCAAAAATTTTATTATATTAGTGTTTAGGTATTTGTGTGTGATTTAATTAATAAAGTTGATATTATAATATCTTCTATATATATAAAAATGAATTTTTGTATGTTTGTTTGTATGTCCGGTATACAAATTCGCAGTAGTTCACTAATTCAAACCAAAATTTCCATACATAGGTAAAAAAAATACGGGGAAGACGATAGGCTATTTTAAAAAATATATAAATCAATTATTAAAGCTATATATTTTTAGTCAGAAAATGATGATGACGATATTGCTGTATCATGTTTGATTATCAGATACAAAATCATATCGGGAAAAATTCCAAAAAGCAGAGACCACGGGTGAAACCAGTTCATTATTTTGTACGCAGGAACAAAATTCTAACAGAAAAACATTCATTCGAGCAGAAAACAAAAGCCAGATCATCTTTCTATAAAAATATCGCTTCTCAGACACAAAGTTTGGAGCGGGACGTTTCACAAGAGTGACATCCACGGCGCCAATTTATAATTGTAACGAATAGTATTGAATAAAAAAATTTAATCGGGTAAAACCCGGGCGTTGCCCGGGTCATTCGGCTAGTATATTATATAATCTAAAAATGCAAATATTTTATTTTATTTTAAAAACATATATTTTATTTTTCATTCATTGACTGTTATACATTTTTGACCATATATTCAAAATAATAGCACTTTAATTATTGTTGTTGTAAATATGTAAAGTGAACCCTACCTTTTCTAATGAAAATCACGAATATAGAATTCATTTTCTAAATTTTATATTACTGTGATATAAATAATTTTATGTATATTTTTACTTCAAGAAATTCAAAATAAAAATCTGCTTGAAAGGTAAATAATTATTTTTCCACGACTGCACCTCTTTTCAACAATCAAACACACAAAAGATTTCTAATCTATAACATATATATAGATTACAATATATATATTCAGAAATTGAATTTCAATTCAAATTTCATAATATTTGCAATATTTACCAATTCATTTTTTTTTTCAAATAAAATAAATGGATTTATTCTTATTAAATATTATTTTCATTGAAAAAAAAAAACAGATTCAGAATGATTTTCAATTCTCTCTTATAAGTATTTCAAAACATCTTTAGTTTTTTTTTAAGTAATTAAAATATAAAAAATTCATGTTATTTCACACAAAAATGTTAACATTATTAAGAAAATTTTTAAGTTTGACAAATTTTATCCAGAAGCCGATATCCTACTTTGAGAATCTTCTTGAAAACAAGAAGCTAATTCTATTGTTAGATTTAGACCACACACTAGTTCAATCTATATTTGCACAACCTGGGAGAAAACCAGTGAGTCGCCCAAGGAAGAAGGCTGATATAGATTTAGGAGAGGTTCAAAGTATAGTCCGTCCCAATGTACATTCTTTCTTGGAAGAGATGTCTAAGATTTTTGATATATATTTGTGTACTATGGGGAACCTGAGTTATGCTACGGAAATGGTTTCTGCACTGGATAAAAATGGAATTTATTTTAATTCAACAATAATTAGCAGGGAAATGATAAGGAATGAAAAGAGCAAAGTTGGAGTGTTGAAAAAGATGTTCGGACTAGGAGAAGATATGGTCTACATTGTAGATAATACAGACACTGTATGGCAAAACGTCCCAAACCTCAGACTGATCACCCACTATACACCTTACTCCTTTCCTAGAGCCTTCCCAAAAATCTTGGTAGATGATGCCCTTCCTCAAATCCAAGCTTCCCTCACCAAGATTCACGCCGAGTTCTTCATTCTTCGTACAGTAATTCCAATACCTCCTGTTACCATGGTGATGGAAAATTTGCTTCCACGTGTCCTTAAAGGTTGCCGCATTGCCATCCATTCACTATTCGACGAACATTTGCGGGAACCTATCGAATATTTGATACAAAGACTTGGAGGAATTTTGGTTGAAACTAATGACAATAGTAAGACTCACACTATTGCTGATTCTCTTGTCGTATTCCCAGAGAACAATGAGAGAATAGTGCCTTCCTATTGGCTACTTATGTGCTTTCAAGCTCTTGATGATGTCAAAGGAACCTTCCCCTTGGCCAATTCTCTTCAAATGGAGAATGTTGGAAATACATTTAAGTCTGATCATTGTTTAATTTCGAAATCTTACCCATGAGACTGTAATATACGAATTTAAATAACCCTTTATTATGATGTTATAAAGTTAACAAATAAAAACACAAAAACATTTTGTAAATATCCCTTTTTAGAATTACACAATATAAATAGAGTATTTATTAATAAATCAATAAGTATGCTTTTTTACTATACGTTGAATTATTTTATTCTAGTCTTTTTATAGCTCGGTTAGAAAAAAATAACAAAAGTTCCAATATACTGTCATTATAATTATAAATGAGAAACAGTATGTAAATAAGTAAAAATTACAAAAGTAAAATTGTCGTATTATAAATATGAGTACACAAAATGAACCTTCTCTTTTTGTGAACCAACTTTTATTCAAGGTCAAAATTTGTATCGTGGAAAGGGCATGAGGTAATTTTGCTTTTTTTACAATTTGAAAGAAAAATGTCATTCTATTTCTCTCTTTTTTTAAAAAAAACGAAAATCTTTAGTAAAATTTTCCTTTCTCTGATCAGATGCTCACATGGCAGAATTATTAACTATTTACTATGTTTATTGATCTGTGTGCCTAAATATGTTTATCTAGGCAGTAAAAATATATCTCTCTCGTTTTGAATATATATACTAGTATAAAAGAAATAGAATCTTGAGTTTTCAAATGTTGGTGTCTTACCCTTTTCTCTTCCCCAAAATAATTTTAACCTAATACAGTAGAACCTCCATGTAAAGGACACCTAATTGCAGAGCCAAAGTGTCCTTTAGGGAGAGGTTTCCTCTTACCGGAGTGTGGCTAAATAGTAAAAATGGTAATTTTGGTGATTAAAACTGTCTTTTATAAAGACGTATCCTCTAGCGTGAGTGTCCTCTCATGGAGGTTCTACTGTAATAGGTCTTTAGTGTCATGTAAAATAAAGACTTTATAGAAATGGACTCCTTAAATAGGTTTCTACAAGTATCAATTAATGCACTTGTATATGAAGAGTTTAAAGGATAAAATGGGCCTCTTTTGTGATCGAACAGCAATTTTTAAACCTTTTAATTAGTTTACCTTAAAATATGAGTCATTTATGATCTAAAGCAACGTTAACTAATGTATACTATAATATTAATTGAATCAAGTTTTTGAATTTCTTCATAAAACGATATACCCTATAATCTTCTTTGGAGCATTTACTAAATGGAATTCCATCAACTGAAGCAGTGTTTGGTAAAATATTCGGAAACTAGAATAGTGACCTGTAAAGCATGCAAATTGTGAAAATATTTGATGCAAATTTTCCGACTAAAAAATTTTTAGGAAAAGGTAACTTCAGTTTTTAGGCCATTTAGTTACCGTCGTCTCCATTCTGAAGAATGGCCAGAATGAAACGTGATTGGCTTTCCTTGATTATTGAAGAAAGGGTCATTAGCCACAAATCCAGGATTAAAAATATCAATAATTTCAAAAATATTCACTCCAATAGATAATGCACGTCATAAGAAACTTGCACGATCAAGCAATAAATTTTGGATGAACCATCATGAATTTCAGATTTAATATGGAACAACTGATAAGCAAGTTTTTATGTTTCACTAAATATTTGAACTCTTCACTCTCAATATACGATATTTATTCCCCCCCCCCCCCCTTTATATTTTTACTAGCCGAATGACCCGGGCAACGTCCGTGTTTTACCCGACTGTAGATGTTACAACGGTGATCCTTAGGTCGCTGGTTCAAATCCGGTTCGAGGGAGTTGTTTTTTTTTATTAATATTTTTATTGGCTGCCGGCGAGCACGTGACCTCCCTGTGCGCGCGCATCCGTTACAGAGGCCGATGAGGAAAGACGGTCGTGACTATATATAGGGATACTCATATAGATATGATTAAAAGAAATATAAACTATTTTGTTGCGTATGATTCTTTTTTGAATTAAAACACTTTTCTACTGCTCTTACTGCATTTATAAAATAATGGGAGGACCTAGTTCACCACTGATGAGCCAGGCATTATTTTATCTTTGCAGTAAGGGCAGTATATATATTTTTTTAATTCGAGAAAAATCCTACGCGTCAAAATAGTTTATATTTCTTATGATAGATGACGCGGTAATGCATCGTATAAATCTGACTGTTTAATGGCGAAAAGTCTGAAAGATTTATGTTCTCCTTTTTGTGAATTTCAATAAAAACTTTTTAAAAATTGTTTTATCAATAATTAATTGGCATAGAAACCTAATAATGGTGCATCTTTAAAGGCTTTGTTGATGCGCAGGTTAAACTATCAGGGAAGAAAGGAAGTTGAGTTAAATTTTTAAGAACAACTATTCAAAGGAATCTTGAAATAATCCTTGAAAGCGGCCATTTTGGTTTCAAAATGCTTTCAAAACAGTGAACCATTTAACTCTTAATCATAATCTGTGAACAGAAGTTTCATGTACTTTACTCATTGGAGTGCCCTCGCCTTAGTATACTCAGTTGCGGAGTACTGCGCCCCTGTGTGGGAAAGAAGCTCCCATACAGACAGCATAGATGCTCAACTTAACCAAACTATGAGATTAATAACGGGAAACATGAGACCTACCCCTATAGACTGGCTCCCATATCTCTCTAACATAGCACCTCCTGACCTCAGAAGAAAGAAATCTACCTCCAACCTTCTCAGTAAAATTAAAGCTAACACTAAGCTTCCAATCAACACTGTTCTCGAAATTCCTCCCCCAACTCGACTAATATCAAGGAATCCTGCATGGGTGGCCGATGAAAATGTAGATCTTAAAGAAGAGTGGAGAAACCGATGGAGCAATCTTGCCATCGCCAACAAAGACCTGGTGGAGGATCCTAACACCAAACCTCCCGGCTACAACCTACCTAGGAGGACCTGGTCAACCCTTAATACTACCTACTAAATAAGTGGAACATGAGTCCAGACCAGAATTGCGACTGTGGACAAATACAAACAATGCACCATATCCTAAGGGACTGTCCTCGAAGATTCTTCCAGGGAACACTTGGGGATATCCACCGGTGCACAGAGGAGGCCCTGGAGTGGATTCGTCACCTCGACATTCCACTCTAGAGAAACTTGCCAACATTGTTGTATTGTGCTGTAAAAAACAATATCATACGCAATATATATATTGGAAAATATATTTTCTCTCCCTATGCAAGTAAAGGACACTTAATTACTTTTACGTCTTTTTTTTTTTTTTGTAAAAAGCTTTTATTTAACTTGCTTCCATGTCTGTCTGTCCAAAAATCTTGTAATCAATTTATAATTTACTTCCAGAGCACATGAAGTATGAAATTTTGTAAACTTGTTCAAATTTGATTATAATACAAGTTGAACAATTTTGAGACTTCTGGGTTGTCAAGGTGGTAATGAATGAACTAAATTCCAAATTTCCGTTTGAATTTAATTTTAATATGCTTCCAAACGAGATAGAAATTTAAAATTTTCAATACGCGCTTGGTACAACTAACAATGCAAGTGTACAAATTTTCAGAATTCAGGGTTGCCGGTAATGAACTAATTTCTATATTTCTTTTTAATTCTTATGTGTTGTATGATTTGACTCTGAAAATTTTGGGAGTAGACTTGATTTTTTAGCGATTGTTCACAACTTCAGGGGAAGAAATCCAGTTCCCTATGCAAAACCTCGGAATTACAAGCAAAAAGAAAAGCTGTCAAATATCAAGAAAAACTCAAATTATCTGTCACCATTAAGTAATACAGTAGAAACCTTCATGAGAGGTCACTCACGCTAGAGGACACCTCTCTACAGAGAACAGTTTTCATTTGCAAAATTACCATTTTTACTATTTAGCAACTCTCCAGTAGGAAGACACCTCTCCCTAAAAGACACTTTGGCTCTGTAATTAAGTGTTCTTTACAGGGAGGTTCTACTGTATCAGGCGCATATTTATAATCAATATATATAAATTAATTTTAACGTATATATTTATAAATATATATTTTCATTAATATTATGAGCCCTTCTCTAGTGAAATTATATTTTAAAAAAAAAACAATGGTTGCCTGTAAAGTCGGTTTTACGGGCGAAGATTTTACGTGACAACGGTAGAATATTTATTGATATGAATATAATTAAATTGCACAATAGGAACAAGGAATTGAATGAAAATAAGAATTGCACAAATTTTAACTATAGAAATATATTTTGTTTACTAAAACATTGTACATGTAAACTTAAACTTAACTAATTCCTATTTGAGTGATTTTGTTGAGGATAGGACGATGATAGGAGAAATATGAAATGAAAGGAAGTGTTTCTGCTGTAATGTGTCTTGCGAAAGTCAAGTCGATAGTTGTTCCTTTTAACGTAGTTGACTTAGAAACGTTTGATACGCAATCAAGATTATACGTATTTTTCATGAAATTAAGAAACGAGTTGTCAGGCTTTACGTTTTTGTTAAAATCACCACACAGAAGAATCGGTATACTAGAATCAACTTGCACGAACGGTGGCACGTACTGGCTGTTGTGAATGTACGGACCGAGTCCTTGCCATAGTAACATTCCAATATCCTGCATACTAGCTCCTGGATGAATATATACAGCACCGAGTATAAACTCGAAGCTAGTATTAGCGGCGAAGCAAGTAACTTGCAGTACTTTAACAATGGCATTATCATGTGGATCATCGTGTAACCACAGTAAAATCTGAGCGTGCGGACTTCCTCTATGTTGAAACTCAATGCGAAGGAAATTATTGTGTATTTATAATATAACATCCGAGTAACATACGCCCGAATATGCGCCCGAGTCTGAAGTTCTTGCATTATACAGCCATTATGGCTGTATTAAAACATTTACTTATATTAGATGTTAAAATTCTTGCTCAACACAGTTTAAATAAAGTTTTCTTATATCTGCCACTTTTTCTTAATATTTGTAATTTTAAAGAATCAATTCGAAAATCAAAACATTTATTCAGATCGAAGGTTCAAATTTTTGCTAAATATATTTGAAACTATTTAAAATTTGTAAAATAATAATTAATTAATTAATTAATTTTAAACTAATAATTTACTTAACACTATCAACATTTATCAATAGTATGACATCTATATATATAAAAATGAATGTTTGTATGTTTGTCTGTTGGTTGGTTGGTTGGTTTGTATGTCCGGTATACAAATTCGCAGTAGTTCACTAATTCAAACCAAAATTTCCATACATAGGTAAAAAATAACGAGGATGACGATAGGCTATTTTAAAAAATATATAAATCAATTATTAAAACTATATATTCAAATTATTCTAAATAGCTCATCTAGAACGCGGTGGAACTGATGGCGGGGCGCGCTCATTGGCCGCCTGCGACACGTGGCTTCCCTGTGCGCGCGCATGCGCCGGGAGGCCACTCGCACGCCGGCGGTCGACGGGAGCAGTCGCTTGCTCGCCGGGAGTCAACGGGCGCGCGCATGCGCCGGGAAGCCACTCGCACGCCGGCGGCCGACGGGAGCAGTCGCTTGCTCGCCGGGAGTCAACGGGCGCCGACAACCCTAGGAAGCAAGGTGTATTCGCACTCGGGTAAAACCCGGGCGTTGCCCGGGCCATTCGTCTAGTAACCTATAAACTCAGTTTCTCAACTTTTGTGTCAATCTCACAATTAATCAATCAATCATAGTTTACGATAATGAAATATCAGTGTACAATTATTCACCTTTATTGTCGTAGTTGTTGTAAATGACGAATCTAAGCACTCCACATCTTCACTACAGACACAGCTGACGATACTTTAACCACACGTGTGAACTTGTATTATGACGCTTTCTTGTTTTTCCAACGCCAAGAACGTTCGAGAAAGACAAAGACAGAGACAAGCATGCGCCGATTCAATGCGCCTAATTCTCTAGGCTGCGCGCGCAGCTGCGCGCGCATCACTCTCGTTCGGTGACTCATCGTAACGTTACCGGGCGTTACACTTTTTCATAAGTGACTCCCAGCCGCAACCTAATTTAAGACGTTGTCACGTCAATAATGTTTTTAAAATAGTGCAGACTGTGCACTTTTTCATGTATTGACAAGATGTCAATAAAAGTATTTTAATTGTGTGTCAATTGTCTAGTCTTAAAATACACTTCAAGACCTCATAGAAGTCTGGTATTTTATTGACCATTCCAATCCTGCTAACAATGCATTTGTAGAAAATATCAGACATCTAGGTGGCCGTGGTGTGGTACAGAATAGATTAATAAATAGAATTTGCATATTTCCTTTCAAACGAAGAAAATAGGTGAACTGTTTCTATAGTGTAAGGAGCGGCTAGTATTCCATAAAAATGTGGTCGGGAATTGACAAATCAATATACTTCGTTTTAATTTTTGTGATAAATTTTAAATATAATTCCACACACCACATAAGTAACGTTTGATTCAGATGCTTTGTAAATGCTTAAATACCATTTCTAAGATTCAACTCTTCAGTGTTGCATATATGAGCAGAATGATTCAATACAGTATTAGAACTCTAAAGAAGCGGTCTGATAGATTAAATTGGCGAAATCGCTGAGAGGGTTCAACACTGATGATCCAAGCCCTTCCAATATTTTTTTCATCTCAGTAAGGACAGTAGAAGTTTGATTTATTTGTGAAAAGAAACAGACACTATAATAAATAAATAATCAATAAAATATATTTTAAAAAAGTTTTTATTAAAATGCTCTAAAAAGAAAAAGATTTATTTTAGCTTCTGCAATAGAAATAGTTAGGTTTATATGAGTAAAGATAAAAGCGGTGGAGGACAATCATACATTGAGTGAAGAGGTAATAAAATTCAGTAAACATAAGAACTCACTAATCAGTTTCCCAACATAATAAATCACATTAAGTTCGTTATTCATGATGATCCTCCCTCCATCTTATTTTAACTCATTTAATCTAATTCTTCATGGCAGGCGATAAAATATTTCTTTTCCTTTTCAGTTTACTTTTAATAAAAGCTTTTTAAAAAGGTATATATTTAAATTTATATGAATATTTCTTAATCACTTTAGGTTACTTATAGGTACTTTATATCGGAACCACTGGGAGGTTTCACCACTGATGAACTACGTATTTTAAACTGTAACCTCTCCCTACTGTTGACTAGATGTCAATTGTCACTGATGAACTAGGGGGGGGGCTCTTACATTATTCAGATCTTTGCAGTAAAAGCTTTAGTTTTTTTTTTTTTTTTTCATTTTGAACGAATCCAGGCCCCATAAGTAGTTTAAATTTCTAATAACAGATGGCACGATATGCATAAGGTTTATACTTTATCTGCTTTTAGTATACCTGTATTTCCCTTTTAATAAGATACATGTCCATGATATTTACTGTATATTCATATGGATCGAAAGGTCTGAGTGGCCATCTGCTTCAAAGGGTGTATATTCATATGTACTTTATAAATACTGCAAGTTCCCTGCGTAAATCTCGTGCCTCAGAGGTCCCTGATTCGTCGGCAGATTCAGGGAGTACTGGTTAAGGGTACGAGGGCCAAAGGGGAGGGACTCCAATTGGGCGTAGGATGAGTTTACCCAAATCCAAGCGAGAGGGCCTGGACAGTAATCTGACTGAGATCATCTCGCGTAGCCGTTTGTGGGCTGATTGGTCCACCCCGTGGACCTAGACCAGGGGTCGGAAAACTTTTGAGTCGGAAGAGTCAAAACTTACAATTTACAATATTTCCATTTTTTTTCTTGCAAACAATAAATAGTACTCGCATGAATAATATTTGCGTATGGAACTAAAGAACTGCATGTGGCTCGCGAGTCGAAGTTTGCCGACCCCTGAGCTAGACTATTGAGGCGGGCACGAGGCGCCATATGGCCGTTCGGTGCATAGAGAATGCACCTGTTCCTACTGGATTGCAGTGGTGCGGCTGCAGGCGTACAAGCTAAACAACAGCTTAGGTAGCGATACCATCCCACGGTGTATATGTACTTTATATTTCCTATTTGCTTTTCTTTTAAGCTACTCTGCGTCATGAAAGGGACTCCGGTCCAGGAAAAAGGAGAAAAATACTTCAGGACATTTCTATATTGTTATTACTTTGTGCCTACAACCTTTTACTTATTTTATACTTAGCTTTACTTTTAAAAATATTTTTTCTTTATATTCTTTTGGCTACGTATTGTCTGCTTTGGGAAATAATTTTACGATTGTTTTGTACTTCTTGTCGTATTACAATAAGACTAGAATCTATAATTGTAGATGACATTACTATCGCGTACCCCCCATGATCTACAAACACTTATTAGATTTCTTTTCTAGTTTTTTCACTTCTCTCAATTAACATGGCACACACAGGCCATGGTTGATAGCGTCTGTTACTGTAAAAATAGCACGAAATTATCTACGCCTGTAACAAGCAGTTTGACCTTTGTACTTACAAGGTGCCAGAACACACTGGTGGAGGAGTGATATAAACTGTCAATTTTCGATAGCTATGAACCGGGATCGAATCCCGTATTGGGCATCTTTTTTATTATTATTTTAATGCTTCAATGCCCCCCCCTCTTTTCTACATGTGTAGATATGAAGAGTGCCTAACTACTCACCATGATTAGCATGGCTTGAACCACGTTTACTTGAGATAAGTACAAAAACTTGATTTCACTGTTATAGTTGGACTTATGCAAGAATCCAGAGGCTATTGAATCATAAAAAAAAAAAAAAAACGTTCTAATGGTATTCGATCTTGGGTCTGTCTCTCAAAATTGAATGGCGTATACCAAGCATGTCAAACTCAAATCCTAACACGGGCCAAATAAAAAAGTAATAAGATTATGTGGGCCGCAGAAATTTATGTATGTAGGTATAATATTATCAAAACTTACGACTTATGTATGGCGACCAGTGGTTCGTTATTAATAAATAAATTATGTATAATTACAATTTTAAAAAATTGAGTTACAAATTTTTATTATTATTTTTTTTTTATTTATAATTTTTTTTTTTATTAAAATATATTATCTGGTGGGCCGCAAATGTATTCGTTGTGGGCCGCATGAGGCCCGCGGGCCGCGAGTTTGACATGCTTGGTGTATACCATTTTCGACCGACTCTCTCTAAAGATAATGTTATATAAATAATAAGATCTTTTTTTTAAATGTGGTTTCACATTTGTTACTAGATGGGGGATAAATCTACATTATATCGCATTAGCGCCCCATCTGTTATAAGGTTTTCAAACTATTGTTAGTGAAATATTTTTTAAAACTCGGCAGAATTCTCCTCTAGTTGAAAAATTATTCTCCTATTTATAACAACTAACCGAGCTACCCGGGCAACGCCCCGGGTTTACCCGAAGGGCCCGCAGAGACATTAAGAGTAGAGATAGTGGCTTAAAATTTGCAATGGGTGTAATCTTATTTCCAAGAAGCATCATTTCAAATATAAGGGTGAGTAAAAAATACTTTCTAAGTATATACATTCGGTTTAATCTTATATATTTATATATCAAAATGAGAATGGAATCATCCATAACAGACCTTATCATTAACAACATATTAGACAGCACAGTGCAAAAATGTATAGAGCAGTGGGGGAAATAGGTAAATAAAGAAAAGACCGATAATCAAAATAATTGATAATAAATACTTATTTGTGAATATAAAAATTAATTACAAAAGTTAATACAAAAAATTCCTTCCAGGTGAGATACTATAGGCATTGGTGCCTTTGCCTAAAAAAAATTATTTAAAATGAAAAATAATATTTTTTTAACAAATCATAAAATAAAGTTGCAAACAACACAACTATATTGAAGATAAGACAATATAAAAAAGGAATGAATTAATTTAAAAGACCTGATAAAAAACTACATTTATAGTTTTATATAAATATATGTGATGATTTAAGACCATGGAATTGTTGTAAATAATCCAGATATCTACTACCGCCTATTTCCCCACGTGACTGTAAATAACTTGTTATTTAATGTAAATAGAAAGCATCAACTAACATCAATCTGTACCGCGTAAGACTCTAATAAAGTATAGAAACTGTACAGATAGAAGGAATGGAGAATAACAGGAGAAAATTAAGGCTAAAACTAATCAGACCTAAGTGAGAATAAGAGAGTAGGCCTATCGAGCCCAGTCCAATTTTTACGAGGACGTGGCCCTCCTGGATGATGTAACTCCCCCCCCCCCCCCCCCCCCCGTTTACGTCAGAAAAGGGCAGTGACCTGCTTGGACCTATGGAAGCTATAAAAGGAGGCCCCAAGCTTCAGTTAGTTAGTCCTTTGTTTCAGTCCTCCGCGCAGACCGCTCCTATAGAGGTAATTAATCCTTTCCTGCCAGAAACCTCCTCGTCCCATTTCTTCTTGACGTTCAGACGCTTCTTAGTGGAATCTCTGTTTGTTTATTTCACCTTTGGCCCCACTGTGTCGCCTTCCACCACGACTGCACGGTAGAGGTGACATCGAGGTTCGTCTAGCATCAGGTAACACTGATCCCAGAGGTCCCAAGATATCACATATATACACAGTATAACCTTGTTAATTCGACACTTGATATTTCGACCATGTTTGGATGTCCCGACCTACGGCCCTATCATATAACAAACTGTAATTCGACACTATCGAAAATCCAACTCTTCCGATAATTCGACAATTTTAAAATTCAAACTTAGACAGTTGATTGTTGTTTAAATACAATTTACCGCTAAAAAGCTATTACAGAGGCGACGGTGGCAACTGAAAATATACAAAATTCATGTATAGAGCAGTGGAAAAAAGTAAATAAAGAGAAGACCAAATCGAAATAATTGAAAATAAATAGTTTATTAACAAACAAATAATACAAAAAAAATCGTTTTAGGTGAGAAACTATAGGTATTGGTTAAATTTATATAAATATATTCAAAATGAAAAAAAAAAAAAAGTAGTTATTTTGCTCCTCCCCATTCTCATGTTTGGTAAGCTATTTCTGGTGAGGAACTATAGCCATTGGTGAAATGTTTAGATAAATAGATTTAAAGTATAAAAAAAGAAGAAAAATAATAACAAATAATAAAATAAAATTGCAATTCTAGTTTTTTATATACCTGGGTTCAACTTTACATGTATGCTATCCAAAATTCGCACTTGAAAAAAAGCCACATATAGCTGTTCATGTGTAAACACAGGCTCTTGTAGCAAGAGACCCACTCTAGCAAAGGTTTGGCCTTGAGCCTTTATTTATAGTCGTTGTAAAACCCAAACTTAGTGGAAACTGATGCCTCTTCAGAATGAAGAGAAGGCTGTTATCAGAAGGAGCCAAAGAAGAACAAATAATACAAAAAGAACGTGTTTTAAAAACAAACAATTTGATGATAATAAATAACAAATAAGATAAGCAACATTTGAAGGCAAAAAATCTACGATTGCAAAATCGAATAAATTAAAAATAAATAAATCTATTAATATTTGGAAAATAAAAATAAAACGGTCATGTTAAGCAAAAAATAACTAAAATTTTGGTATATAGATGGATATTTATAGTTAAGTATCTTTGGAGGAGATAGCTTCAAACTTTGCAACTGTTAACTCTGTTAGCCTATTATCTACATACAATAGACATACAATACAATAAGACATACAATAAAGACATACAATAGACATACAATAGACATACAAAAATTAGAAAAATTATTTAAATGGCATTTCAAAGAATGAAACCTAAGATGTTATTACACACTCAACATTTCAAAGAATGAAGCCTAAGATGTTATTACACACTCAACATTTCAAAGAATGAAGCCTAATATGTTATTACACACTCAACATTTCAAAGAATGAAGTCTAAAATGTTATTACACACTTAACATTTCAAAGAATGAAGCCAAAATGTTATTACACACTCAACATTTCAAAAATTGAAGCCAAAATGTTATTACACGCCCATAATTTCAAAGAATGAAGCCAAAATGTTATTACGCACTCAATTAATACATGTGTGACGCGCTTATTTACATATCGACGTTGAATCCGGAACTGCATCACATTAACATCATGGAAACAGTTGAAGAAAGAATTAATAATTCAAATCATGTTCAAAAATGAGCTCTTAACTGTTATTTCTCTAATACAAACTTTTCATTTTTTTAACCATTGGTATTATCCTTTAGGAAGCAATACTTAGTTAGTTTTTTTTTTTTTGTCTATTACTCTTCATGAGAGGACACTCGCGCTAGAGGACGCCTCTCTACAAAGGACAGTTTTTATTTGCAAAATTACCATTTTTACTATTTGTAACTCTCCGTTAAGAGGACATCTCTCCCTAAACGACACTTTGGCTCTGCAATTAAGTGTTCTTTACGGGGAGGTTATACTGTTTATGCATATTTAATGGAGTAGAAAACCTCTGATAGGTGAAAGGTTACACTGGATGTTACCAGGAGACTGGTTTTGCAACTGTGTCAAAGACAATTTGACATAACTACTCCCCCCTACACACAAAATACCTACCACACATAACTCAGACATCATCCGTTTGTTTTGCGAGGAAATCTCCCGCTCTTGGAGATGAAAAATTTCCACAAAAAGCCATTTTAAGATACAAACCAAAAAGAGAAATTAAAAAATAGAATATGAAAGAGAACCACTGCAGGTTTATAGTCCAAATTTTATTTATTTATTAAGGCCTTACACTTTCTGCTAAACTAAGGCGAATTATTAGGAGTTCGTGGCATAATAAACATCTAATTAGTATGCTTCTTTAGCAGGAGGAAGGAACTCTCATCTGGGACCAGCTGGGCAGGTATGGAGTGGAATGGGAGATTGGATAAACGTTACATTTGAGAAGCAATCAAAGTATCCCACTTTAGAGGATTCCATCCATTTCTCTCGACTTTCAAGAACTGAAACCTCTTTTTATCCTATTTTCCACTAAAATTTTAATACTATTGATATGCAGAACTTTCTCGTCGCGCATGTTGATCCTCGCAGGCTGAAGGTGACATAGAGATTCTAGCTACCAATATAAAAGTTCCATGGAAGATGAAATAACTTTAATATCTATTAACAGCTTGCATTACCAGTTCTTCTTTATCATTATTTTACTATGGAATGGCTTGGAAAAAGTATTTTATCATAATTACCTGACATGAATGATTTGATAGTGTTGAACTCAGTAGGCGGCAACTTTACAGCTTCACTTTGAATACACATGAAGTATTTCTCCATTGAAACCAGTAGTTCCTGTTCCTCCCTCCCCCATACTGCTATGGTAAGCAGCATATCTCGGTGTTCTGGTTTCTAAGAAATCAACTTGCAACGTTCCATACAAGTGACAACAATATATTTCCTCTGTCGTTAGTTTTCCGAGTCACATAGTACCCTTTATCCCCGAGCAGTATCAATCAGATGTATATCCTTAGTTTAGTTATGTAAATATTTAACTGGATTATCAAGGCCTTGTGCTTTTTTTTTTGAGTCAATTATACTGATTGGGCCACTGTACATCATATAACAGTTGCTGCACATTGTCGCTATTGTTAACCTAATAATTGGCAGATTCCAAATTTATCTACACCGCAAAATTTACATTGACCACTATCCTATGTATTGATTATGGCGAATAGAAAAGACTCTCTATCTGAGTATATATAAATCTATATAAGGTGGACTGTCTAATTTTCTCAGAAATGTATTCAGTGTTTCTAACTCGTATTTAATGTTCGTGATGCACTGATCATGCTTCATCTTGCCTACACTCGCGCGCGTTAAGCTTGTTCAATTTTCCCTTAATGCTATCAATTTCCTGACCACCTTCTACTGTACATACCCCCTCGCATGTAGTTACAGAGATCTTCCGCGGCCATGACACCCTTGTCACTTGATCTAGCCCCACTGCGAACAACAAACTCTATTTAATTATAGAGCATATTCTGAAATAAAATTTTAAGCACCAATCTGCCATCAAAATCTGTAATCTATATTATCTCTCTAATGGCCAAGAATCTCACTGTAAAACTATAGGACGTTCTCCCATTCGCTGCTTAGGATCCTATTTTAATTTAAGACATGTTATAATATCAGGTGATTTATTAGGGTACAATTTACTTACAATACTTCCAAACTGTTATCATGACGGATACTCATGGATACTCCAAGTTAAACCTAACCTCAAGGTATGTCAACAGAGCCTTGAATAGGAGGACTGCTCTGACCTCAGTACTACGTTGGCCTATACTACAGCTTTACCTTTCAGGATCATAGGCTCCAGATAAACCCCCACAAATACTAACGAGTCGTATAGGTTTCAATCATTGTGAGAGATAACACATACAAAAGGAACAAGCAAGCAAATTCTACGTAAAATTGCAGGGATTTTCACAGGCATCCTGGTGGGTTCATCAATTACATGTATATAAGAAAAAAATTTAAAATTGGTAAAATCAAAGTGCGACAAAGATATTAAAAAGATTCACAATAAATACACTCATGGACAAAACTTGAGGAATTCAAAACTTTTAGCATGTATCATTATTCTCAGACAATAACAATAAAATATATTTAATACATAGTAGTCTTTATTGAAGGCACACGAGATAACCAAGTGTGAATAAAATTGCCTCTGTTTCCTTGAAAAAAAAATAGACAACCAGCAACTTCAAAGACATTCTACTTCCTTTAGTTTTTTGTCCATGAGTTTAAATCAAAAATATTTCATTGGATCTATATACTTGAGCTGGTAGATACTAATGGAGGTAAGACGATATGGCAACTCGGGAAAACGACCAACACTTTAAACTATAAAACCCTCAAAATCTTCCAAACTTGCACTTTGAGCCTATTCACAAACATTGCCGTATCCTCCCAATCACACGACTTCGAAAATATTAAACTATTTGAGAAAGCAATGAAATGACTGATCGCAGATAATCTCAAAGAGAAGCTTTTACTTCATAAAAGACAATTTTACAACTTCAGCGAGATAATTGTGGAAACATGCTTCACGTATCTTCCATGTGGGAGAGGAGGAAGAGGAGATGAAGTAAAGGAGTATGTAAAATTGTTGGTATTGAAACTCTAGGTATATATAAAGTTAAGCCACGTAAGGCTGAATCTGATCTTCTTTATTGTGAAAAAAAAAACTTTATAACGAATGAAGGCATTAAGACGTGAATGTTTCTTTTCACAAATAAACCAAACTTCTACTGTCCTTACTGCGATATAAAAATATTCGGAGGGCTTGGCTCATCAGTGGTGTACCCACGCTGGGAGGGTTCACCACTGATGAGCCAAGCCCTCCGAATATTTTTACATCGCAGTAAGGACAGTAGAAGTTTGGTTTATTTGTGAAAAGAAACATTCGCGTCTTAATGCCTTCATTAGTTATATATAGATGGCGAATTATTGCCTTGTATTAAAAACCTTTATGGATTCTATATAAAAACTCTCATATTAAATATATAGACTCAGACTATCTTTTTTAATATAATCGAATATTAACATATTTTATTGATAGAAATAGATATGGGTGGAGATAACCCTAATTTATGAAACCAGAAAACGAGCCTAGTGTTTCCAAATTGTGACACAAGAATTAGATAACCTATTTGCATAGCTTTGAACTGATTATTTTTGACCTAAATGAAAATTGTTTGTCTCTCTAACCGAACGTGAAATCGAGAAATCTCAAAACCCGACGTTTTTAATTAACACCTTGAGAAATCCCATATATTCAAGAATTTATCTTGAAATAGCCAAGATTCCTTTCAACCTTTCAATAATTTATAACAACGCTCTTTATATCACATTCGCATTATTATATTAATCAGTCGTTATAAATTGAATTAGTACAAAATTTTAATCATTTTACAACACCTTTATCTATTCAGTATAAACCTTTTTTTTTCTATAATCCGAATTATAAGAATAATATTCCAATTTTCATTAGACTGAATCAACTTAGTGGTATAACTGTGAGTTATCATTGAAACAAACTCATCTCATCTTACACTACACAAAATTTATTACTAACATTTTTTTTTCCCCTTTTATTAATCAACCCAGCGCGATATTGAAATATTTGCGCCTATAACAAAGGAAACAAACAAAATAGAGATGAAAGAATCTCTGTCACCGTTTGCTTTTTTTTTTTTTTTTTGAATGGCGCTCTCCTATTGGTTGGCTACGATCACGCCACCTTTGCCCGCCCCCCCCCCCCCCTCCCAGTCGCTTTGTTGTTTTTGTAACTATTGTGTTGGAGCGGGTCGCTCCTTAAATAAATACATATATTAGTTAATAACTAAATGGAATCCTCTCTCTCTTTTACCCAGTAAGAGACGCCTACGGAAGCCAACAGTACATAGACAGATAAAGCACATAGGCTATAGTTATTAACTAATATATGCATTTATTTAAGGCGCCAATTTACAATTGTAACAAATAGTATTCGAATAAAAACATTCAATCGAGTAAAACACGGGCGTTGCCCGGGTCATTCGGCTAGTATACTATAGCGCGGACTTTTTATTCAAGAAACTCAGAAACAATATTCTTTTTAACACCTGTTAACCATTTAAATATCAATATACATTTGCTATGCATGCTTTCTTTGCCGGTATCCAAGATTACTCCAAATTTCCAATACAACCTATCATTCATTTTCTAGCATCATCTGAAAACATTCATCATCTTCCAATACATTTATCCACCATAATCCCATTAACCATCGAAGACTGAATTAAAATACTTTTGAACATCATAACCTTTATGTTCACAATATTTCATAATAACCACGAAATATCGGCAACATATACTACATAATGTGGTCTTGCAAATATTGAGATACCTTTCAATTCATCCCTTCAATATAATCCATCAAGCCAATGCTGCCCTAGCCAATGAAGTGAAGTCTTTTACTGAAGTCTTCTGAGTCACAAACGTTTAAAAACTGGAGAAAATGCTCAGCCATTATTCCCCGTGTAGAAATATTTGAACTCTCTATTACACCTTATTATACATATTCTACATTGTGAATTTCATGTTATTTACATGCTTCTTTCAAGGTGTTGCATTTACGGTGGCCAGCAGTTTATAAATGATGATAAAATCACTATTTCTCACGTATTCCTTTTTCTATACGCCATAACACTTTACAAACAATTTATCCCCAATATGGAATTCTTTCATAAGACTTGACAGTTCTATGGTCAAATTTATACAAAATTCGAATACAATTCTATAAACACTCTACTAAAATATGTACGTGTTAATCGAAATGCATAAAGATGTAGGAACCTGTGCATATGAATAAATGAAATATATATTTTTAACGTATAAAGTTTTTTTTTTATTCCTAGTACACGTGGTACAGGCCATGATAATCATGGTGGGTAGAAGTTAGCGACTGCTTTTACTGTAAGTGCACCACATGTCTATACATGTGAAAAGCAGTTCGACTTTTGCACTTACGAATGTGCCAGAGCCCCTCTTGGTTACTTGCACTCGCTGGTGGGGTTGGACTTTTTCAAGAATCGGGGGGGGGGGGGGGGGGGGGGGGCATTGGAGCAATTTTTTTTTTTTTTTTAATCAGTAAAAAGAGCCCAATGCGGGATTCGATCCCGGGTCGTAGCGGTCGAAAACCAACGGTTTAGACCACCCTTCCACCCACACCCCCACATAAAGGTATATATAATGATTGGTTCTCTATCATAGGACCTTGTCAAGCCAATCAGCGTTAAGGTAGTAAAGAGAACATGATTTTTTCTTTAATCATTCTATATACAGTTACGAGCGTCATTCTTCATCTCCTAATAATCAGTTTTCATCTCTGTCACCGTTTGCTTTTTTTTTTTTGGAATGGCGCCCTCCTATTGGTTGGCTACGGTCACGCCACCTTTGCCCCCCCACCCGCTATTTCGTCTTTGTAACTATTGTGTTGGAGCGGGTCGCTCCCTAAATAAATGCATATATTAGATAATAACCAAATGGAATCCTCTCTTTCTTTTTCCCAGTAAGAGACGCCTACGGAAGCCAACAGTACAAAGACAGATAAAGCACATAGGCTATAGTTATTAACTAACATATGCAATTATTTAAGGCGCCAATTTATAATTGTAACAAATAGTATTTGAATCAAAACATTCAATCGGGTAAAACACGGGCGTTGCCCGGGTCATTCGGCTAGTTGTTTATAACGAACAACTAAATCAAGTGTTAAGTAAACGAATGAGGATTTAAATATTTAAAAAATTATTTCTTTGTTATCGTGTTTACACATTAATTAGTTTTAATTTTATTTAAAACTTTTAAAAGAAATTTGATTCCAAGGATGTGTTATTAAATTATATTGATATTAGGCATTATATAGAGAATATTTTTATTGTAGGAATCTGACGCTTGTTCTCTGTTTAGTAAAAGCGATGTAAAAATAGTTCTGTTATTGAGACATTTTTATTTATTTAACAGTTGGGAGAGACACGCCATATCCACAATTTGGATAATTGCGTGTATATTTTAAATTATATACAATTAATACAATTGAACATTGGAAATCATTAAAATTAAACGTTCAATGTCAAATTTTACATATAGCAATTATAAGTAGTAGCTTGAAATATGTACAGTCAACGCTTTCGCCTCAAAATATACATCCTGCAGAATCTATTAAACTTGATGTATTGGTCTTTATTGCAAGCAGCTTGTTTTGTATTAGTCAGGTGAAGTTGGTTTTCTTCCCTTAGATCAGAAGTTAATGGACAGTCTATCAGAAGTTGTTCAGGGGTTTGTTGTTCGTTTCCACAAGTGCATGCAGGTGAACCAATTTTGCCAATTCTAAACAAATATGTGTTGAAGTCACCATGTCCAGTAAAAAATTGAACGTTATAGAAGTTGGGTTGAACATAGTTAGGAATTCTTGAAGTATCAAAGAATCCCTTGAAATTATCATTGGCACCTCCATAGTATTCCTCAAATTTCTGGTTTATAAAATTAGATATCATTTTTCTTTTAGTTGGATCTGATGTTTTGTATCCAATATTCATTTTTAGTATATTTGTTTCAATAAAATCCGTGAGCTTTGGTGTTCTAGCAACAAATGAGTACAGTTTGAAGATGTTGAATTATAAACCTGTGTACTGTGCTTCAAAATTTTGTACTGCAGAGAGTTTAATTTATCTTTGACTTTTTTGGGTATAAAGTTGTACCAGATCGTGGAACCATAAGTTAGTGAACCTCGAAACAGTGTCTTATAGAGTTCTATTCTTCTTTTACTGTCCAGTCCCCATGTTTTCCCGGTTAATCCAATTAGGTATCCACTAGCTCTATTTGTCTTAGTAATAATCTCATCAATATGGGGCACAAAATCCAATTTGTTTTTATTTCTATGATTTTTAAAAGTTATTCCCATAATCTTCAGTTTTTCTACCCGATTGGCAGTGATAGTGTTAGGAATTTTTGCAGCTATTTTGCTATTAGACAAGTATAAGATTTTCGTTTTCTCTTCAGATACGGTCAACTTATTGTTCCCACACCAGTCTAATATTCTCTCCATGACCTTTCCTGTTGTATTCCGAAGTTCTGTCAAGTTGTTTCCTTAACATATCACAGTTAAATCATCCGCATAAGCAATGATTTCACTGTTTGATTCTGAATAGTTATTCAATAAATCGTTTAGAATAATATTCCATATTGTAGGGGATATAGGCCCACCCTGTGGACATCCCTTGCTTAATTTTTTGTGGGTTTCATTTGATGAGTATCTAAATCTCACTCTTCTATTATTAAGAAAAGACCGTAGTAGTTTTATTATTGAAGCTTGAACGTTGTCCTCATCTAGTCTTTTCAGCACCATCGGCCACCATGCATTGTCGAACGCTCCACTTATATCAACTGCGATTATAGCTGTATATTCTTTGTTTTTATGTTCTAGAGCGATTTTGACAATTTCATTTAGTGCAGAGATAGTAGATCTTGATCTTCTAAATCCATGTTGACGATTGTTAAGCAGATTTGAGTCTTCATAAAATTTTATTAGTTTGTTGTTAATTATTTTTTCAAATATTTTGGAAATGTTTGAGTTGAGACAAATGGGTCTGTAGCTTTTATAAATTTTCATGTCTGTTTTACCTGGTTTGGGAATAATTATTACCTCAGATTTTTTCCATTCATTCGGATAATAATTTAAATCTAAGCATTTTTGAAAAAGTTTCACCAGTATTGGAACTATTAGTTGTTTAGTATGTTTTATCATATTGTTAGAAATATTATCAATTCCAGGCGTTTTCTTTGAGTTTAGCTCATCAATGATTCCATTTACTTCATTGGGCGTTATTATTATATTTTCTTTATTATGAAATCCTAAAGTATAGTTCCTTATGTTTTTGTGGAAGGTTGTGTCTTCATTATCTCTATCATCGGGGAAAAGGTTGTTCAAAAGTTCTACTGTGTGTCTTCTGGAATCGTTCTTCATCTTTATTCACTTCTAAGATTTCAAAATGCCCTTTCGGTTAGAACCGTTTTTAATATTTTTGTATACCCTGTATAAATTTCCACATCGTTTTAGGTTTCTTCCTCCTCCTTTCAGTACCTTCCTCTACTGAGGGTGGGCCACATGGTCTCTCCATATCTCCCTCCTTCGGTGCCTTCCTCTACTGAGGGTGCGTCTCTCCATATCTCCCTCCCTCGATGCCTTCCTCTACTGAGAGTAGGCCACATGGTCTCTCCATATTTCCCTACTTCAGTGCCTTCCTCTACTGAGGGTGGGCCACATGGTCTCTCTATATCTCCCTCCTTCGGTGCCTTCCTCTACTGAGAGTGGGCCACATGGTCTCTCCATATCTCCCTACTTCAGTGCCTTCTTCTACTGAGGGTGGCCACATGGTCTCTCCATATCTCCCTCCTTCGGTGCCTTCCTCTACTGAGGGTGCGTCTCTCCATATCTCCCTCCCTCGATGCCTTCCTCTACTGAGAGTAGGCCACATGGTCTCTCTATATCTCCCTCCTTCGGTGCCTTCCTCTACTGAGAGTGGGCCACATGGTCTCTCCATATCTCCCTACTTCAGTACCTTCCTCTACTGAGGGTGGGCCACATGGTCTCTCCATATCTCCCTCCTTCGGTGCCTTCCTCTACTGAGGGTGCGTCTCTCCATATCTCCCTCCCTCGATGCCTTCCTCTACTGAGAGTAGGCCACATGGTCTCTCCATATTTCCCTACTTCAGTGCCTTCCTCTACTGAGGGTGGGCCACATGGTCTCTCTATATCTCCCTCCTTCGGTGCCTTCCTCTACTGAGAGTGGGCCACATGGTCTCTCCATATCTCCCTACTTCAGTGCCTTCTTCTACTGAGGGTGGCCACATGGTCTCTCTATATCTCCTTCCTTCAGTGCCTTCCTTTACTGAGAGTGGGCCACGTGGTCTCTTCATATCTTCCTCCTTCGGTGCCTTCCTCTACTGAGAGTGGGCCAAATGGTCTCTCCTTATTTCTCTACTGAAGGGTTAGAACAATTCTTACATTAAAGATGGCAATCTTCTCCTGGGTTATTCAATAATTTTAGATATATTTTCCCATATATTCTGATAATATGACAATTGAAATGATCATGTACATCACATTCTACACTCTAATCTTAGCCAAACGGCCGATCAAGGTTGGGTCATAAGTAATGTACAATCACCCCTAGAAAAATATTTGAATAATTTATTATTTTCTGATGAATAAAACACTCTTCTTTTCATATTTCCAATCAGAATTGATTTGTCTTTTGTGTTTTTTTTTTCAGATATGGAGCCTAATGTGAACACAAGAATCCGACAACGGTCGGTGACCGAGTTCCTCTTTAAGTCCGGTGATATTTCAGCCACAATAATCAACTCAAAACTTCAGCCAGTATATGGAAACAAAACATTGGATAGAAGCACTATACAGAAATGTGTTCAACGCTTCCATAAAGGTGATTTTGATCTTCATGACAAAGAGAGGACAGGTAAATCTTCAAATGTCACAACAGAGCAAAATTTGCCTCTTGTTGAGGAAATTGTCAAGAATAACCGGACAATAACGACATATCAATTGATGAAAAAAACTTTCAATCTATAAAAGAACAACAACAACCACTTTATTAGGACATTTCCGTCCTCTAAGGACTCGCCATACATCATTTTCATGGAGAAAAGGAAAAAATAAACATAAACAAAGGAGAGAAGGGAAAATGAAAAGGAAATCAAATATTCAACATAACTATACAAATTAACTATGGAAGGAAATTGTTCTGTAATTTTAGTTCTTAAAGATTACCTTGTTCTCTTACGCTTTATGAAAGTTAAACAATTCTATCGCTATATATATTTTTCTCGGACATTATTCTGATTAGCTGAACTGGGTTCACGTAGACTTGGATAATGTTCTTTAAGATATTATTATGTTCCTCGTTCACAATAGTATATTCAGAAATGTAGTGGGTTATTTCTTCTATGCTTTCAGTTTTGCAGAATTTACAAATTACATATTCCTTTTTAATTATTTGAATGTGACTTTCTCTTAGTAAAGTCGAAGTGATTCTTGTTTGGGCAATGTAACCTTTTATGTCTAATGATAGGTTCCCGGATAAAAATTGTTCAGGTATTATTAATAAATACTTATATAAAATAATTTATAATTAGAATAAAATATTGTATGATTCATTTTTGTTTCGTGACCTCTTCCCTAATTAGCGACAATCGTGTTTCCAACTTTTCATCCCATTTGTCAATTTTATTTGACAGTGCAGTTAACGTTTCGCGGAATTCAGTATCTTTATCTAAACGTGTTTCTAACGTAGTTTGTTTAGTTCCCTTTAGCCCTGGATTTTGCTCAATCCCAGCTCTAATCAATAACAATAAAATAATACATATATGTTTATGTGATCTTTTAAAGAATTTCAGTTGAACATCCTTTTCCAATAGCGTATGCAAGTTACCATCATAATGGCAATCTAAATTGAGATTATGCAAATTTATGAAGAATTTTTCTTCGTGGTAGGATAGAATTATAAAATTTTAGTAAGTATAATCATTAAATTCATATTGTTAAAACAAACAGATAGTAATATAATTAAAATAAATACCTATATTTTAGGCCTTGATCTTGAAGAGCGTAAACAACTGCGTCCAGCTCGCTTCCGGCCACCTGGCGGAGTCCCTTATAAAATAACTTAACATAATTTAATATCTTGGCTATCGAAAGTTGTGCTCAAATTGGGGGCCAAAGCTTCTAACACGAGAAATGACGCAATCTCGGAAAGAAATTTGTTCAGACCTCATCGAATCTTACCAAGGATCAGCTTCTGGGGCCTTTAAAGGAATTATAACGTGTGATGAAACTTGGGTTTATCATTATGACCCTTCTTCAAAGCGTCAATCAATGCAATGGACCCATAAAATGTTTACAGTCCAGAAAAAACGAAGGATTTCCAAAGACAAAATCATTATCACAGTCTTTTGGGACCAAGATGGGCTCATATTCATGGACATGATTGAAAAAAATACTTTCATCAACAAGGAAAGATATTGTAAAAAAACTAGAAAAGCTAAAAAGAGACATTTCAACAAAAGGCCGGGCCTAAAAGACTTTCAAATCAAATTTCATCAGGACAATGCAAGACC
>CP092869.1:50507888-50642456 GCA_030710605.1 Cordylochernes scorpioides | reverse complement strand
TCCATTGGGTCAAAAATCATCCATTCTGGTTAGCAGCCCGTTAATAAAGATATTTCTGTTTCCCTTTGGCCGGCTCAGCTCAAATATTTTTGTAATTATGTAAATAAAATTTTGTTTTCTTTATTCTCACGCCTTAATTCAGGTAGTACTTTTCTCTATTTATGTTTAAATATTTTATTAAGATAAATTAAAGCAATATTGATCTAAGATTTTTGTTATTTTATCACGACTGCAATCCCAATCATGTATTCCAATCCTCGGTATGATCAGCATCGGCAAGTAATCTATATAGATAATACCGTAACAGAGTTTTCCATTGTAAAGTCCTGAGCTATCTCCTCGAAGATTCTGAACTACAAATAACGATCTATATACCAAAATTTTCGTTATTTTTTTCTTCGTATGATAGGCCTGTTTTTATTTTCCTAATGTTAACAGTTTTTTTATTTTTTAATTTAATCTATTTTACAATCGTAGATTTTTTGCATTTATCATCATCAATTCCTTTGTTTTGAAATGCGTTCTTTTGTCTTATTACCTTTTACTAATTTATAATATATATATTTGATATATATATCTACTTATATATTTGCCTTATTCTGTCTGTTTGTCTGTTTGAAGCCAATAATTGTATAAACGAATGCAAGACAAAATCACCGCGAATGTTTCTTTTTTTTAAGGCAATTTCTTTTTAAGGCAATTATCGTTATTTATCGTTAATTTTTGTTTCGATTTTATTGAAAAAAAAACGATATGGTGCCTTTAAAAAATGATCTTTATTACTATGCAGTTTTCTATTTAGTCAATATACCTAAGTTCATGTTGCAAATGTAATTATCTCTATCGATTTAGTAGGTGAAATGCAAAAAAAAAATCGACATGATGAAATCTTTATGAAAATTCACATTTTTATTTTTATATTTTCAAGACACACACAGTTTGGGGCGGGACGTTTCACAAGAGAGACATCCACGGCGCCAATTTATAATTGTAACGAATAGTATTTTAATTGAAACATTTTAAAAACACACAGTTTGGAACGGGACGTTTCACAAGAGTGACATCCATGGCGCCAATTTATAATTGTAACGAATAGTATTTGAATTAAAACGTTTTTAAAATATATACGCACTCGGGTAAAACCCGGGCGTTGCCCGGGCCATTCGTCTAGTATATATACATTTGATTGTGATTATAATTTGTAAGTGCTTTGTTATAGTTTTTCATTTAAATAGAGCTCAATTTTTGTGTATGTTTTCTATTTGCAGTATCTTTCCTAATGTCTTTGGCAACGTTTTTTTTTTCTCATAAATAGGCTGAGGTTATATTATTTTTCGAATTGTAGATTGAATTATTACTTTTATTCTATAATAATTATCTTTTATAAGTGTTTGTTATAGTTTTTCATTTGAATTTAGCACAATTTTTGTATCTGGTTATCTTTTTTGGCATCTTTTCATCTCTCTTTGGCATCTTTTTTTTTTCTCATTAATAAGACCTAATCCAAATAATTTAATAGTTTGTGACGTTTTTTTTTATTAAATAATTTGGATTAGGTCTTATTTTCTTTTATTAATTTGTTATAGTTTTTCATTTGAATTTAGCTCCATTTTTGTGTCTTATTTACTTTTTTGCAGTGTCCTTTCATAATGCCTGATTTGATTACTTGATCTGTTATAGTTTTCATTTGAATTTAGCTCCATTTTTGTGTCTGATTTTCTTTTTTGCAATATCTTTCATATTGCCTTATTTGATTACTTGATCTGTTATAGTTTTCATTTGAATTTAGCTCCATTTTTGTGTCTGATTTTCTTTTTTGCAGTTTCTTTCATAATGCCCTGATTTGATTACTTGATCTGTTATAGTTTTTCATTTGAATTTAGCTCCATTTTTGTGTCTGTCTTTTTTTTTTTCTTCTCATAAATAGGATGATGCTGTACTCAATTGTTGCTTTTTGTGTCTGGTTTCTTTTTTGCAGTATTGTTTTGGAATCCTTTTTTTTTTTTCATCAATTGTTTCCTCACATGCTTGGAATTTTATTTTTATGCCTGTCCTGGCTTTCAGTTTCATAGTTTTCCTCTGCTTGGTTCTTATTTTAAATTTTTTTTCCAGCGTCTTCTGTCATGCCTCGAAATGGCCGTGGAAGACTCACTCCCCTAACTCGCTAGGCGTGCTAATATGACTCGCCGCAGACACAAAACCCCAGTTGCTATTTCTCTTGTTTACTTTTTTACCAATGCTATAATTTTTCACCTGAAAGATTTTTTATTTATTTATTATTCAATAAACTATTATCACTTATTTTTGGTCTTCTTTTTATTTACTTATTTTACTGGGGGTTGGTGGAAGGATGGTCTAAGCCGTTGGTTTTCGACCGCTACGACCAGGGTTCGATTCCCGCATTGGTCACTTTTTTCTGAAAAAATAAAAAAAATGCTCCAATGGCTTCTGATTCTTGCAAAAGTCCAACCCCACCAGCAAGCGCAAGTAATCAAACGGGGCTCTGGCACATTTGTACATGCAAAGTCGAACTGCTTTTCACATGTTTAGACATGTGGTGTACCTACAGTAAAAACAGTCGCCTACTCTACCCACCATGATTATCAAGGCCTGTACCACGTGTACTAGGGATAAGCAAAAAAAAAATATTTTACTCATTGATCTATACATACAATTATTTGCATACAATTATATACATACAGTTTTTCTACATTTTTGCGCTCTGCAGTCTAATATCTATATAGATAATACCGTAACAGAGTTTTCCATTGTAAAGTCCTGAGCTATCTCCTCCGAAGATTCTGAACTACACATAACGATCTATATACCAAAATTTTTGTTATTTTTTTCTTCGTATGATAGGCCTGTTTTTATTTTCCTAATATGTTAACAGTTATTTTTATTTTTTAATTTAATCTATTTTACAATCGTAGATTTTTTTGCATTTATCATCATCAATTCCTTTGTTTTGAAATGCGTTCTTTTGTCTTATTACCTTTTACTAATTTATAATATATATTTGATATATATATACATTTGATTATGATTATAATTTTTAAGTGCTTTGTTATAGTTTTTCATTTAAATAGAGCTCAATTTTTGTGTATGTTTTCTATTTGCAGTATCTTTCCTAATGTCTTTGGCAACGTTTTTTTTTCTAATAAATAGGCTGAGGTTATATTATTTTTCGAATTGTAGATTGAATTATTACTTTTATTCTATAATAATTATCTTTTATAAGTGTTTGTTATAGTTTTTCATTTGAATTTAGCACAATTTTTGTATCTGGTTATCTTTTTTGGCATCTTTTCATCTCTCTTTGGCATCTTTTTTTTCTCATTAATAAGACCTAATCCAAATAATTTAATAGTGTGTGACCTTTTTTTTTTATTAAATAATTTGGATTAGGTCTTATTTTCTTTTATAACATTGTTATAGTTTTTCATTTGAATTTAGCTCCATTTTTGTGTCTGATTTTTTTTTTTTTTGCAGTATCTTTCATAATGCATGATTTGATTACTTGATCTGTTATAGTTTTCATTTGAATTTAAGCTCCATTTTTGTGTCTGATTTTCTTTTTTGCAGTTTCTTTCATAATGCCTGATTTGATTACTTGATCTGTTATAGTTTTTCATTTGAATTTAGCTCCATTTTTGTGTCTGTCTTTTTTTTCTTCTCATAAATAGGCTGATGCTGTATTTGTGTACTCAATTGTTGCTTTTTGTGTCTGGTTTCTTTTTTGCAGTATTTTTTTTGGAATCCTTTTTTTTTTCATCAATTGTTTCCTCACATGCTTGGAATTTTCTTTTTATGCCTGTCCTGGCTTTCAGTTTTATAGTTTTCCTCTGCTTGGTTCTTATTTTACCTTTTTTTCCAGCGTCTTCTGTCATGCCTCGAAAAGGCCGTGGAAGACTCACTCCCCTAACCGCTAGGCGTGCTAATATGACTCGCCGCAGACACAAAACCCCAGTTGCTATTTCTCTTGTTTACTTTTTTACCAATGCCTATAATATTTCACCTGAAAGATTTTTTTATTTTATTTGTTATTCAATAAACTATTATCACTTATTTTTGGTCTTCTTTTTATTTACTTATTTTACTGGGGGTTGGTGGAAGGATGGTCTAAGCCGTTGGTTTTCGACCGCTACGACCCGGGTTCGATTCCCGCATTGGGCACTTTTTTCTGAAAAAATAAAAAAAATGCTCCAATGGCTTCTGATTCTTGCAAAAGTCCAACCCCACCAGCAAGCGCAAGTAATCAAACGGGCTCTGGCACATTTGTACATGCAAAGTCGAACTGCTTTTCACATGTTTAGACATGTGGTTTACTTACAGTAAAAACAGTCGCCTACTCTACCCACCATGATTATCAAGGCCTGTACCACGTGTACTAGGGATAAGCAAAAAAAAATATTTTACTCATTGATCTATACATACAATTATTTGCATACAATTATATACATACAGTTTTCTACATTTTTGCGCTCTGGAGTCTAATATGTTGTTAATAATAGGGGTTTTAGACAAATATCAACTGTTGAAATTTGAATTTCCAAAATAGTTGAATTATCGAAAGTGTCGAATTAGTTTGTCATATGATAGGCCGTAGGTCGAGACATCAAAAATGGTCGAATTATCGTGTGTTGAATTAATTAGATTATATTGTATATATAAAAAAATAGAATTGTTGTTTTTAATGAGGTCTTTTAAATGAATTTATTCCTTTAATATGTTGTCATATCTGCAATTTTTTTTTCATTTCCAAAATATTTATTTACACTTTCACCAATGCCTATAGGATATTTGCGATGGAACAGGTATGGTGTACTAGCGCATGTGCTCTCATGTCCTTGAAGCACATATACTGACAGTACCCAAAGTTGAACACACTGTATAATGTCTGAAATATCTTTGTCCCCTTCGGATGCCAACTTTCGCTTCATTCTAGAGGGGCTTTATGTTTCACTAAGGTTGGCTTTCGCTATGACTATAAAGAGGGCTCAAGGCCAAACCTTTGCTACAAGAGCCTGAGTTTACGCACAGACGACTTTATGTGACTTTTTCAAGTGTGGCGAACTTTGGATAGCATACATGTAAAGTTGAACCCAAGTATATATAAAATGTAGTTTTAATGAGGTCATTTAAATGAATTCCTATTATAAATCGTCTCCTCTGAAATATAGTTTGTAAATTTATATTCTGATTTATTTTATCCTTTTTTTTTTCATTTCCAAAATATATATTTACACTTTTCACCAATGCCTAAAGTTTCTCACCTGGAAGAAAAAAAACTCCGCCTTGCCGGTCCCAAGCCAGGATGAAAAAGGAGGAGGGGGAGCAGTAACAAGCTCACTAAAAAAACCTGGGCTCAGCTGGCCCGGCTGATAGTACCTTGTAAGGGCTCCTAATCCAGGGATACATTCTTTTGGAGCTAAGTCAGTGGCCTGCCACTGAGTAGTGCTCCCAGTCTTGATGACAAAGGCAGACGCATTCTACTTCACCCAATCATGATGGTTGTTAATTTCAAGCTTTACAAGCTTGACACTCTAATATGATTGAGTGAAGATAAGAAATGAGAAAAAGATATTTTTTGTATTTTTTTTTTGCAATAATCTATTTATTATCAATTAATTTGATTTTGGTCTTTATTTATTATTCCCCTGCTCTATACATACATTTACATTTTGTACATTTACAATGTCAGAAGTTTTCTCTGTAATACCTTTTTAGCAGTGAAGTTATATTTGAGCAACAAACAATTGTTGAAATTTAAAATGGTCGAATTATCGATAGTGTTGAATTACAGTTTGTTATATGATAGGCTGTAGGTCAGGACAACAAAACATGGTCGAATTATCGATGTATATTGTATATATAAAACTATAAATGTAATTTTAATGAGGTCATTTAAATGAATTCATTCCTTTTATATGTTGTCTTATCTGTGATATAGTAGTATTGTTTGCAATTTTATTTGCTGATTTGTGTTTTTTTTTCCACTCAAAATATATATTTTTAAACTCTTGAATTACAGTTTGTAGGTAAGGACAACAAAACATGGTCAAATTATCGAGGTTATATTGTATATATAAAACTACTAGCGAACCCGGCCACGCGTTGCAGTGGCTAAATTGAAATATGTTGAATTAACATTATACTAAACTATTCAGTACAGTAAAGTTAATATTCACAAATAAAGATAAAAATGTTTTAGCCGATCTAAAGCCCAACGGGATTGAGAATGGAACGTTACGTTAAAATTTGAAAGTGATTTTTATATATATAGACAATAAATATAGCCCTTCATTGTAATCATTTATTATAATCACTGCATTAATAAATGTCAGTCTTCTCAGTATTCTTTTACCTATGTATGGAAATTTTGGTTTGAATTAGTGAACTACTGCGAATTTGTAGACGAATGACCCGGGCAAAGCCCGGGTTCACACGATTAAATGTATATTACATATGGAAGATGGACGTAGTTCCCGGAGGGCAACCCGCGAGGTCACTCTGCCCCCGCGCAACTGTCCAACCGGGAGCGCCCCGCGCCGTCAAAAGCGTCACGCGTTCTAGAGGGCGCTGCTCGGCCGTCAGCCGGGAGATCTCATTTCCTCGGCGGGGGGGGGGGCAGGGAGGTCACGTGCTGCGCCGGCAGCCAATCGTCGCGCGCCGCCATCCCCCCGTCTGCCGCGAGAGGGGCGCAGATTGCGAGTGAATTTACGTTTTATTGTAAATAAAAATGCAACGAAAGGTTATTTCTAAAGAGTAATTAGCCAGAAAACCATCCCTGTAGTATACTAAACATCTTCCCAAAGTTTCATCACGATTGGTTGAGCGATGTAGAAGATTATCACTCACGGACCAACCAACAAACATCCATTTTTATATATATAGATAAATGTAGTTTTAATGAGGTCATTTAAATGAATTCATTCCTTTTATATGTAGTCTTATCTGTGATATAGTAGTATTGTTTGCAATTTTATTTGCTGATTTGTGTCTTTTTTTTCACTCAAAATATATATTTTCAAAACTCTTGAATTACAGTTTTTTTATATGATAGGCTGTAGGTCAGGACAACAAAACATGGTCGAATTATCGAGAGTGTCGAATTACAGTTTTTTTATATGATAGGCTATAGGTCAGGACAACAAAACATGGTCGAATTATCGAGAGTGTCTAATTACAGTTTTTTATATGATAGGCTGTAGGTCAGGACAACAAAACATGGTCGAATTATCAATAGTGTCAAATTAAATTTGTTATATAATAGGCTGTAGGTAAGGACAACAAAACATGGTCGAATTATCGAGGTTATATTTTATATATAAAACTATAAATGTAGTTTTAATGAGGTCATTTAAATGAATTCATTCCTTTTATATGTTGTCTTATCTGTGATATAGTAGTATTGTTTGCAATTTTATTTGCTGATTTGTGTCTTTTTTTTCACTCAAAATATATATTTTTAAACTCTTCAACCAATACCTATAGTTTCTTTCTTGAAATTGCTTACCAAACACGAGTCAGTGTTTCCTCAGTGTTAACAGTGTGGAGTGTAAGATTGTGGAGGAGCAAAATAACTTCCTATTGAATTTTTCAATAGCCTTACTCCCAGAAGAATGCCTCCACACCAGTTATACTCTAGGTTGGTGCTATTGTTATGCTTCTGAGAAATTTTAATCTTAAGCAGGGTCTTTACAATGGTACATGTATGGTGATACACTGCATGTGCTCTCATGTCCTTGAGGTACAAATACTGACAGGGGCCAATGTTGGACACACTGTATTGGTGTCAAAACATCTTTGGCTCCTTCAGATATCAACATTCCCTTCATTCTGAAGAGGCAAGAGTTTCCAATAGGGTTGGCTTTTCCTATGACTATAAATAAGGCTTAAGGCCAAACCTTTGCTAGAGTGAGTTTCTTGCTACAAGAGCCTGCATTTATGCATGGAAAGCTCTATGTGGCTTTTTCACGTGTGTGAACTTTGGATGGCATACAAGTAAAGTTGAAGCACAAATACTGACCGGGACCAATGTTGGACACACTGTATTGGTGCCAAAAATATATTTTGCTCCGTCAGATATCAGCCTTCCCTTCATTCTTAAGAGGCATCAGTTTTCACTAAAGTTGGCTTTTGCTATGACTATAAATAATATTTGGGTTCTTGCTACATACGCATGGACAGCTCTATGCGGCTTTTTCACGTGTTTGAACTTTGGACAAACTACATATAAAGTTGAACCCATGTATGAATAAAAATAGAAATTAATTTTTAATGAGTCCTTTAGATTAATTCCTTTTATAAGTAGTCTCCTCTGCAATATAGTTGACAACCTCTTTTTTTTTATTTATTTTCATAAACTTTTTACTAATGTCTATAGTTTCTTACCTCAAAGGAATTTTTTTGTATTAGTTGTGTGTTAATACACTATTATCAATTATTTAGATTTTGGACTTTTCTTTTTATTCACTAAATTCTCCCATTTCTCTATACATAAATTTTGTACATTTTCAGTGGCTGTCATCGCCTCTGTAATACCTTTTTACCGGTAAGGTTGTATTTAAACAACAATCGACTGTGTAAATTTGATTTTTAAAACGGTCGAATTATCGGAAGTGTCGAATTATTGATAGTGTCGAATTACAGTTTGTTATATGATAGGCTATAGTTCAGGACATCAAAACATGGTCAATCTATACTTTTAAAGTCTCTGCAGGCCCTTTGGGTAAACCCTGGGCGTTGCCCGGGTCACTCGGCTAGTAGTTCTATATTACTCCAATTGCAAAATCAGCAGAAAATCAATTTTTTTATGTAATATATATACATTTCAATCAAATTAGTAATGGTTTAATTTCAAAAATAAGACCTAATTAAAAATATTTCTAAAAATTGAATTCTCATCGTGAGTGAGCAACTTAAAAATTCTGGTACGCTCAAATTTATATAAATATATATAGCTCAAATTTATATAGCCGAATGATCCGGGCAACGCCCGGGTTTTACCCGATTAAATGTTTTTATTCAAATACTATTCCTTACAATTATAAATTGTCGCCGTGGATATCACTCTTATGAAACGTCCCGCTCCAAACTTTGTGTGTTTTTATAATATAAAGATAAAAATGTAAATTTTCACAACGATATTTGAAAATTGTATTATTTTGATTTT
The DNA here is from genome assembly GCA_030710605.1 of Cordylochernes scorpioides. NCBI lineage: Eukaryota > Metazoa > Arthropoda > Arachnida > Pseudoscorpiones > Chernetidae > Cordylochernes > Cordylochernes scorpioides. The sequence goes on along the minus strand of CP092869.1, from coordinate 50,633,278 downwards.
TTATATGGATATATTTTAAATTTAATATATACATAAAATGATAGCAAGTGATTTCTTGCCCATACGCTGTCATTACGTCACCCAAGGTCACTCTTGTGAAACGTCCTGTTACACCAATCCCCGTCGACCCACGTGGTCTATCCTTCCCCAACTTTACTTCTTGCAGTTACCGCAGTGAGGCGCTAGTTGCGAGTGAAATAGGGAAAATGTGTTAATAATATTTTAATACTTCCAATGATATTAAAGTAATAGACTGAAAATTTGCATATATATTTTTTTAGATTCAACTCTATATACTATTGAAATATCACTAAATTAGTTACGTATTGTGGACGTGTATAGCCGACAAACATACATACATACATTGTTTTTATGTATATATAGAGATGTGTTTATATGACAAATAGAAATGGGGGTATAGAATGACTGACGTTATCATATAAATTGATAGAAGAACTATATAAACACTCTATCTTGAATTAAGCAATTTCACCCCTTTTTTTCACATTAGATGGAGTTAAACATATATTAGTGATATACAAATTCTTAATTTTATTTTTTTACTAGCTTTATTTAGCTAAAATTTAATAAGGCAAGGCCTGGCTGTCTAGACCCGTTTGTAAGATGGGCTAATGTTCTAGTGTAATCTTCGGTTCCAAAATCACTTTATTAGGTACCGCTCAACAAGAGCAACCTAGTTTTATGATAATTTAAACAATGAATAATATGTGTTTTTTACATACAAGGTGCGTTCATTAATTTCCAGGACTGCTCTGTATATTTTTATAAATAAAACAAATTAAAAAAAATGGTTGCCTGTAAAGTCGGTTTTATGGGCGAAGATTTTACGTGACAACGGTAGAATATTTATTGATATGAATATAATTAAATTGCACAATAGGAACAAGGAATTGAATGAAATAAGAATTGCACAAATTTTAACTATAGAAATATATTTTGTTTACTAAAACATTGTACATGTAAACTTAAACTTAACTAATTCCTATTTGAGTGATTTTGTTGAGGATAGGACGATGATAGGAGAAATATGAAATGAAAGGAAGTGTTTCTGCTGTAATGTGTCTTGCGAAAGTCAAGTCGATAGTTGTTCCTTTTAACGTAGTTGACTTAGAAACGTTTGATACGCAATCAAGATTATACGTATTTTTCATGAAATTAAGAAACGAGTTGTCAGGCTTTACGTTTTTGTTAAAATCACCACACAGAAGAATCGGTATACTAGAATCAACTTGCACGAACGGTGGCACGTACTGGCTGTTGTGAATGTACGGACCGAGTCCTTGCCATAGTAACATTCCAATATACTGCATACTAGCTCCTGGATGAATATATACAGCACCGAGTATAAACTTGAAGCTAGTATTAGCGGCGAAGCAAGTAACTTCAGTCATGCACATGTCACCCTTGGTTTTAATGACACGAGTTACGTCTGTAATCACAACTTGGAACACTTCCGCCGTAGATGTCGATGATAATTTACGATAGATCGCCACTCCACCAGCCGCGTTGGTATTTGAAAATCAAAACACTTATTCAGATCGAAGGTTCAAATTTTTGCTAAATAAATTTGAAATTAAATAAAATTTGTAATTGTGAATGATGAAGTTGAAAATTAAAACATTTACTTAAATTAGATGTTAAAATTCTTGCTCAACACAGTTTAAATAAAGTTTTCTTATATCTGCCACTTTTTCTTAATATTTGTAATTTTAAAGAATCAATTCGAAAATCAAAACATTTATTCAGATCGAAGGTTCAAATTTTTGCTAAATAAATTTGAAACTATTTAAAATTTGTAAAATAATAATTAATTAATTAATTAATTTTAAACTAATAATTTACTTAACACTATCAACATTTATCAATAGTATGACATAACCTATAAACTCAGTTTCTCAACTTTTGTGTCAATCTAACAATTAATCAATCAATCATTAATTAATTAACTTTATTAACATCATGAAACGCGATATCCCAAACTCAGGGATATTTGCGCCAATACATTTCACTGCATTACAGCAATACGGCTATATACAATCCTGTTCAATTCATTATTTTACATAAATTAACTAAAGAAAATTGTCCAAAGAGAAAAACAAACAACAAAGCAAAACACACAGAGCAAGCATCGCAGTTCTTTTTTTTTTTTCTAAGATTCCTTCTCTTTTTTCCAATTCAAGAGAAAGTTGTATATGTATTTACAAAATTGATCAAAATTTTTATACTTTTCTTTTTTGTCTACAAATTCATCAAGCTGTCCAATACGACCAAATCTATTTTCCCTAAAATCCCGGAAAATTGGGCACTCCAGAAGTAGATGTCTCGCGTCTTGAATTTCACCTCCGCAGAAGCATCCTGGTTCCTTCACGGCGCCGATAGTTGCCAAAAATTTCCCAAAATTGCCATGATCTGTAATGAATTGGATATTATAAAAATTTGGACGGAAAAATCTTGGAATTCCTAATACGAAAAAGCTTCTGAAAATTTCATTAGTGTTCTCAAAAATTTCATTCATTTTTGCGTGTAAGAATGATTTGACTATACTTGGAGCATGGGGTTCGTAAGTAATTAGATCTTCAATAGACATTTGAGCTAGATCAAATTTGATTATTCTGGATTCTATATAATCTGTTAGGAGTGGAATTTTTGCCAAGCTATGCACACAGTTTGATGAAGTGGTTTTGTATGCTCTAACTGCCCATAAAATGATCTGGTACTGCATGGAGTTCAGTTTTTGTTTACAACGATTGTTTAAATATTTGAACCAAATTTCAGAACCGTATGTAAGTACAGGCCTAATGATTGCTTTGAATAAAGTTAACCTCTTTTCAGTGTCTAAACCCCACATATTGCCACTTAGTGAACATAATAAATTTTTCATACGTCCTGCCTTACACAGAATATCATTAACATGCGGTGTAAAGTTAACTTTGTTTTTCCATTTGTGATTAGAAAATTTCATTCCCAGAATTTTTACTTGCTTGACCGGCATTATTATATTGTTATTAACCTTAATAGGTATTTTTTGTCTGTTATGTAGGTATAGCATATTAGTCTTCTCTGTACTGATCGTTAATTTATTTCTATTACACCATTGGATCACATAATTTAAGGTGTATTCACTTGCGGTTTTTAGTCCTTCAATAGTCTTATTCCAGCAAATTATTGTAACGTCGTCTGCATAACATATAATATCTGCATTCATTGAATCAAAATTTATCAACAAATCATTTAGCAAAATATTCCATAGAAGTGGAGATAAAGGTCCACCCTGTGGACATCCTTTAGTTAGTTTCTTATAAAAAGTTTCTGATTCGTATGTAAATTTCACCTCCCTTTCATTATTCAAATAAGATTTTATGATCCGTATTAAATCTGAAGGAACATCATCATTATCCATTCTTTTTATAATAGCAGGCCACCATGCATTGTCGAATGCACCCGCAATATCTATAGCTATCAAGGAAGTCAATTCTTTTTGTTTATGTTTCAATATAGTTTCTATAATTTTATCCATTCCAGTAATTGTTGATCTAGATTTCATAAAACCATGCTGCCTTGAGCTCATTAAATTATTCTCTAAATAATAGTTACTTAATTTATTTTTTATTATATTCTCAAATGTTTTAGATAGATTAGATGTCAATGATATAGGTCTATAACTTTTATTTATTTCATAATTCGTTTTGCCTGGTTTTGGAATTATTTTTAAGAATAATTTTTTCCATTCATCCGGATAATATCCCATTTCTATACATTTATTGAATAATTTATGCAGAATTGGGATTATTTTTATTTTAGCCTGTCTAATCATATTGTTACTAATGTAATCAGGGCCCGGTGCTTTTTTAATATTTGTTTTTAAAATTGTTTCCTCTATTTCCTTAGATTCGATATAAACACTACTTTTATTTTTATATTTAGGCGTATAATTTCTAATCAAAATATGATCATCTTTATCCAAACCTCCAATATCATCCTGAAATAGATCGTTCATTAAACTTTTTATTTTGTCGGTCTTTAAATGATCTGGTAAATTATCTATTAGTGGTAATCCTAAATTTCTATTTTTCGATCTCAATGACTTGAATATCCTATAAGCATTACCAAATGAGTTATTTGAATGACTTTCTTCTATAAAAATTCTCCAACTCGCTCTTTTTGCCTTTTTACTTTTATTTAAATATTTATTTCTCATTGATTTATAGGTCTTTTCAAGGACCTTTCCATGTCGGTAATACAAATTTCTAATATAGTGGAAATCGTTTTTCATTTTCTCCAGCTTCCCATCCCACCGGTATGTATTTGTTTTATGATTTCCGCTTCTTGTCTTGACATTTAGTGACAGATAAGCTGCCTCTTTAATTATTTGTGTGAGAGTCTTTACAATGTTGTCAATATCTTTGATGTTTGACGCGTGGTTTATCATGGTTATAATATTATCTACGTCTTGTATTGCTATTTTTTCGGTAAATGTTTTCCAATCAGCATCTTTTTCTATAAATTTCCATGTTGAGTTTCGAACTGTCCTTTGCCTGTTAAAATTGTGATAAATGTCAAAGGTTATTGCTACGTGATCTGAAATGTGCGTCAATATAGTCGTCTTCCAGTTTTGTACCAAACCTATTGATTTTTTGTTTGAAATCGTAAGATCTATAAAGCTAGAATTTCGGCAGGTGGGTATCTTAAGATTATGAATAAATAGGTTATGTTCATCTATGATGGAGTGGAATTTGAAACCATTGGAGTTTGTTGTCGGATCAAACCAGACTGGGTGTCTAGAATTAAAGTCACCACATAGTATAATAGGTTGTTGATTGTAGGTCTCCAGAAGCTCTTGGATAAATTTTCTATGAGTGTCATTAAATCTATGTGGATGTATATAAAAGTTTGCGATAATAGTATTTGATTTTGCTGAATTTAAAGAAGTGGTTGTACAAAAGGAGTTTGTGAATTTATTGATTTTATTAAATTTTAAACTCTTATTCATAAAGATCGTTGCAGTATAAATTTGTTCATCTGTCGTTGAATGCACTATTTGAGATTCCAAATCGAAAATTACATCTCTATCAATCAGATAAGGTTCCTGTATTAGGATGATATCTGGTGGGTTGTCTTTTATAGAAGCTTGAAGCTCATTCAGTGCCAAGATACTTTTTCTTACATTTTGTTGTAAACATTTAATTCCTTTTCCCTGCATGATATTCAAACTAAATAAACAAAAATCTTAGCTGCGAAATTTGCCTAATTGTCGGTTGGATCATATCTCGTTCGTTGGATAATCAATCAATCATAGTTTACGATAATAAAATATCAGTGTACAATTATTTACCTTTATTGTTGTAGTTGTTGTAAATGACGAATCTAAGCACTCCACATTTTCACTACAGACACAGCTGACGATACTTTAACCAAACGTGTGAACTTGTATTATGACGCTTTCTTGTTTTTCCAACGCCAAGAACGTTCGAGAAAGACAAAGACAGAGACAAGCATGCGCCGATTCAATGCGCCTAATTCTCTAGCGCTGCGCGCGCAGCACTCTCGTTCGGTGACTCATCGTAACGTTACCGGGCGTTACACTTTTTCATAAGTGACTCCCAGCCGCAACCTAATTTAAGACGTTGTCACGTCAAAAAACTAATTTAATATTTTCAAAATATGCCCCTCCTGCCTCAATACACCTGTTCCATCTTTTTTCCAATTGTCGAAGCAGGAGATAAAATCACTTTTTGAGAGGTTCCTCAAGGTTGCCTTCGATTCAGCTTGTATCATATCAACGTTGTCAAATTTCCTTCCTTTTAACTTTATTTTCAATTTAGGATAGAGGAAAAAGTCATTGGGGGCTAACTTGGGGGAAAAGGGTGGATGAGGGATCTGTATGGTTGAATGCTTGGCCAAGAACTGCAAAACAACATGGGCTGTGTGCGGACGCGCATTATCGACGTGAAGTATCCAGTCATTGTTTTGCCATCTTTCAGGTCTTTTAAGGCGCACTGCCTTCCTTAAGCGCCTCATTATCCCCAAATAAACCTCTTGATTAATTGTACGTCCGAAAGGACTAAATTCATGGTGAACCAAACCATTAATATAAAAAAATGTAACAAGCAATGTCTTGACTTTGGATTTTGTAAATCTTTCCTTTTTGGGTTTCGGTTCCCCTCTTTCAATCCATTGGCTGGATTGACGTTTGGGTTTCGGGTACTGATACACCCATGTCTCATCCCCGGTAATGATTTTTTGCATCCATTCTGGATCGGTCCGAGTCATTTCAACCATGTTTTTGCATACATCCATTCTAACCTCCTTTTTTTCCTCTGTTAGAATCCGGGGAACAAATTTTGAAGACGTCCGGATTATGTCCAAATCTTTTGTTACTATTTGATGACACAGTCCTACTGATAGTACAGTCTCTGAAGATAAGTCTTTAATAGAAATTCTTCTGTTAGATTTAATTAATTCCTTTATTTTGAGCTTGTTTTCCTCGCAACGTAATGAACTTGGACGCCCAGTATGCTGATCATCGTTTACCTTTTCCCGACCTTTTAGGAAGCGTGAAAACCATTCAAAGGTTCTTGAACGGGATATAGCTGTATCGCCAAAAGCTTTTTTAATCAATTCATACGTCTCAGTAGCACTTTTTTTTCAATTTAAAACAAAACTTAATGCAGATTCTCTGCTCTTTGAAAATGGCCATTTTAAAATTAGAATGGCGAACCTTACAATGAAGTTGTTTTGTTCTATTTTTAGATCGGCTCGTGCGCCACGAGACTCGTGCTTTCAGTCAGGTGTGTGTTGTGATATGTGATGGATTATCATATACTATGAATTTTGTCTATTTGATATGTTGTAACTATTTTCATGTAAATATTATTTTATCTTTCAACGCTATGCAAATCCATGGCGATCTTTCAATATGTAAAACTCCTCGCTGTATAAAAGAGAACTTTTTGAGGGTGAAATAAATTCTTTCAACCGGATAATGAGTGGTTGTCGCCTCTAGTCTTTTTAACATAATTCTTAACATGGCGCAGCCGACAGGATGCCATTGGTACGTCAACGAGCCATTTTGAAACATATTCTTGGTGAAAAAACGGTGTCGATATATAAAACATTCAGAGTAACAGAGAATGAAGCTTACCCAAGTATTAAAGAGATGCTCGACATGTTCTCAAAACATTTCAAACCCTTTAAAAATATAATACAAATTAGAAACAAATTTTTCACAAGCGTACAAAAGGAAGGGCAAGGTATAACTGAATTCGTTACGGAATTAAAACAACTCGCCCAGGAATGTGAATTCGAGGAATTGGCTGAATCTCTCATCAGGGATCGTTTCATAATTGGAATGATAGATCAAGAAGTAAAAAAGAAGTTGTTGGAAGATCCCCAGTTGACCCTACCAAAAGCAATTTCTGTAGCCACGATTGCCGAGTCTGTCTGCGTACAAATAGCGTCATGGGAAGAAAAACAGGCCATGATTGAAAAGATTAACAAAAATACCTGGGAGAAAATAGAAGTCGAGTAGAAAAAGATAAAGCAGGACCCAGTATTGCAAACACTAGAAATGAATGCAAGTGGTGTGGACAGCAACACACATATGGTAATTGCCCAGCATACAGAAAGACATGTAACGCATGCGGGAAATTAAACCATTTCGCAGCAGTTTGTAGGACCAGACGCATAAGAAACCTTATAGCGGAAAATGAAGGCGACGAATCCTTCGAAGGAGGTATCAATGTAAATAAGGTTCTTGTTAAGACCGTTCGGTCGGACAAATGGTCCGCTGTGATAAGTATAAATGGCAACAAGACGTCTGTACATTTGGATACTGGTGCGCAGATTAATGTGCTGCCTCAGAAAGTGATAAGCTTGTGGCCAGCAAAGCCAATAATCAAGCCCACGTCGTTAAAGGCATATGCATATGGACATTCGGAATTACCTATCGTGGGGAAATGTGAAGTGTTATGCCAATATGGTGAAAAGAAAAGCTTGTGTGAATTTATTATTGCTGATGTCGATGCGCAGACACTCATCACAGGCGACACTTGCGAGAAGCTTGAGATTTTGAAACGAATCAATCAAATAAACTCGCATGAAATGATTTTACATGATCAAACGAAAAAAAATACTCGAACAATTTCATGAGGTGTTTCAAGGAGTTGGAGTGATAAACTCTGAATGTAAAATGTATACAAAACCTGAGCATCCGCCTGTACGTGCCCTTCCAAGACGCATCCCGGCAAGCCTAGGAAATGAAGTTCAGTCTGAATTGGAAAAGATGGTAAAACAAGGAATAATTACGAAGATTTATCATGAAACAGAGTGGTCTCACCCTATGGTCGTAGTGAAGAAAAAATCGGGCCAAATTAGAATATGTTTGGATCCACGCAAATTGAATCAGGCCCTGGTGAGAAGACACTTCCAGACTCCGGCTCCATCTGAATTATTACATCAGATTCCCAAGGCTGATTATTATACCGTGTTAGATGTAAAATCGGCCTATTGGCATGTTCCGGTTGCCAACGAATGCAGAGATCTGTTGGTGATGGCTACACCATTCGGAAAGTTCAGATATAACCGATTACCATTTGGTTTGGATATATCGGCGCAAATATTCGTGGAAATGATGACAAATATTTTTAAGAACAGTTTTTGGAACGTCACATATGTAGATGACTTGCTGATATACGCAGATAGCATTGAAGAACATAATGAAAAATTGAAAGGTATACTAGAAATAGCAAGGAGAAATAATATCAAATTCGACTTGACTAAAGCTCAAATATGCAAAAAGGAGGTTAGTTTTTTTGGGCCACATGATTTCGAAAAATGGAATTGATCCAGAGCCAAATAAGGTCGACAAAGTGATCAACCTCAAAAAGCCAGAAGTTAAAAAGTCGCTCCAGAGAATCATGGGTCTTTACAACTATTTAGGAAAATTTATTCCGAATCTAGCCGGGTCAACGTCCAACATAAGAGGAATATTAAAAAAGAATGTGGTCTGGCACTGGGGCCCTAGACAAGACATCGAATTCCATCACATTAAGGAATGCGTTCGAAACGCTCCTTCGTTGGGCCATTACGACAAAACTAAGACGTTAGTTCTACAATGTGATGCCAGCAAGGATGCTATGGGAGCTGCTCTGCTGCAAGAGAATCGACCGCTGGCGTTTGCATCCGCATCATTCAACGATTCTCAGAAACAGTACTCACAGATTGAAAAAGAATTATTGAGCATTTATTATGGATGCAAAAAGTTCGAATATTTATTATTAGGACACACGTTCATAATCCAGACGGATCATCAGCCTTTATTACCACTTATCCAAAAACCGTTAACTGATATATCGCCTCGACTGCAGAGAATAGTTATGAAACTCTTTGCTTTTGATTTTAAATTGCAATATCGGCCTGGAAAATGCTTAATTGTCGCAGATACCCTATCCAGGGATACTCATCCCATAGACGAACGCCCAACTCCCTTTCTCGAGGACAGAAGAATGGTCAAATTAATATCTGCCAATATCTCGGACGAAAAACTGATTACTCTACAGAAGGATACCCGAGAAGATACAACGCTGTTAAAAATAATCCACTACGTTATTGAAGGGTGGCCAATAAGCAAAAAAGATGTAGATGAAGATGTAAAACCCTATTATGATTTTAGACACCGTATTTACCTATGGAATGAGTTATTATGTGTCGGATCGGCAATAGTGGTTCCTGAAACACAAAGAAACTACATGCTCGAATTATTACATAAATCTCATCAAGGGATATCAGCAATTCAGGGTTTGGCACGTGAATCTCTTTTCTGGCCAGGAATGTCCATGGACATAGCTGAAAGAGTTAAAAGTTGTGACATTTGTCAAAAATACCAGAAGTCTAAAACACGGGAGGCGTTAAGATCTTTTCCAATTCCGGATTATCCTTGGCAGACAGTCTCTATGGACATATTTTATATTGAAAGAAAGCCTCATTTATTAATTGTGGACAGATTTAGTGGTTACCCGGAGGTTTATGCATTAAACCCGCCTACTGCGACCAATGTCAGAAACAAATTAAGAGAGACATTTGCACGATTTGGAATCCCGGAAACTATTATGTGCGACAATGGACCCCCGTTCCACTCAGAGATAATGACAGACTTTTGTACAAAATGGGGCATAAGGCAAATTTTCTCAAGTCCACACCTTCATAGATCCAATGGACTGGCAGAAAGGAATATCCAAACAATAAAGACTTTATTGAACAAATGTAAAGATCAAGGATCCGACGCATATCTGGCCCTGTTGACCTACAGAAATACTCCAAAGAATGACCTACCGTCCCCGGCACAACTATGTTTGTCTAGAAGTCTCCGCTGCCTCATCCCAAGCATCACCCCGCTATATGGCCCGTGCAAAACCAATCAAGGACATATAGAGAATGCAAAGAAAAGAAGACAAAATTCGATGAAAAAGTATTACGACAGAAGTAGTAAAATCTACCCTAAAGTCAGCGTGGGAGAGGAGGCCTGGTGCCAACTGTCTCCAAAACAGGCATGGACACCAGTGAAGATTACAGCTCACGGGAATTCGCCTCAAAGTTTCAAGGTCGAAACACCATCTGGAAAGGAATTCCTCAGAAATCAACAATTTCTAAGACCAAAAAATGGACCATCCGGAAAAGGGGAATCGCCCTCCTTGGGGACCTCGTTCTCAGGTGAATCGTCTCCAGTAGTGGCGGACTCCAGCAGTTGGCAGAGAACTACTGAAGAGGAGCCAGTCGCAGGACCATCTACAACTCCAATACAACGACAACCAAGTGATGGGGTGGCTGTGCCCTCTGAGAACTCATCTGTAATGCCCCGGTTCTCTAGGTTCGGTAGAGAGCTGAAGAAACCACAAAGGCTTGGGTTTTGAGGAAGGGGAAACGTGTTGTGATATGTGATGGATTATCATATACTATGAATTTTGTCTATTTGATATGTTGTAACTATTTTCATGTAAATATTATTTTATCTTTCAACGCTATGCAAATCCATGGCGATCTTTCAATATGTAAAACTCCTCGCTGTATAAAAGAGAACTTTTTGATGGTGAAATAAATTCTTTCAACCGGACAATGAGTGGTTGTCGCCTCTAGTCTTTTTAACATAATTCTTAACAGTGTGGTCGAATGTCCAATATTTAATTCGGTATAAAAATATTTTCTTTGCCTTTTTTATTTATTTTATTTTTGTAACCAGTCCTGGAAATTAATGAAGGCACCTTGTATTAAACAAAAGGTTAACGCGGGATTAAATCCCGGTTCATGACTGTCAGGAATCGAGGGGGTTACCCACTCGTCCACCGACGAGGGGGTTATATTGAAAAAAATTATTATTTCATAAAGGGCGCTTAAACCAAATGTTTGCATGATTCGAATAAAAATGATAATTCATAGAATATTCCAGGGTTACGAGGCTAAGAAGTAGAAGATAGATATTCCAAGAGACACATCTACAAGATTGTAAATCTACTTATATCCTATATGATACATTAGCGCCATCTCTTATAGGAAATTTAAACTATTTTCGACGAGTTAGATTCCTTTCGAAAATAATCAGAGAGAAGCGTCAAAAATAGTTTAAAATACATATAACCTATGTCTATAAAATATTAGGTATTATTATTGTCAGGAATAGGCGTCTTACAAATTGAGAGTTGTGTTTGTTCCTAGAAGTTAGCATTGTGCGGAGATTGGGCGTAAATATAATCCCTATATATAGTCACGACCGTCTTTCCTCATCGGCCTCTGTCACGGATGCGCGCACAGGGAGGTCCCTCGAGCCGGATTTGAACCAGCGACCTGAGGATCACCGTTGTAACATCTACAGTCGGGTAAAACACGGGCGTTGCCCGGGTCATTCGGCTAGTATTTATATAAAGAGAGAGACTATATTAATTTATAAAAACTTCATTCCTTTGACTTGTCAAATTATAATTTATATATTCTATATAAATTAAAATTATACATATCCGTAAAATAAATTTAAATTAGAAATTTAAGAATATTTGTATTATTTATTATTCAAATATTTTTTTGAATAAATTAAAATAAACAGATTTATTATTTTATTAAATATTATTTTCATTGAAATAACAAATTCAGAGTTTTATTCATCATTTCAAAACATCTTTAATTCTTATTCCTTTTGATCTGATTAAAATATAAAAATAAATATATTATTTCGCACAAAAATATAAAAATTATTTAGAACAATTTTCAGTTTGATAAATATGATCCAAAAGACGAGATCCTATTTTGAGAATCTTCTGAAAAACAAGAAGCTAATTCTATTGTTAGATTTAGACCACACTCTAGTTGAATCTTTATTTACACAACCTGGGAGAAAACTAGTGAATAGTCCTAAGAAGAAGGCTGATATAAATATTGGAGAGATTCAGAGTATAGTCCGTCCCAATGTACATTCTTTCTTGGAAGAGATGTCTAAGATATTTGATATATATTTGTGTACTATGGGCAACCTGTGTTATGCTACGGGAATGGTTTCTGCACTGGATAAAAAAGGGATTTATTTTAATTCTACAATAATTAGCAGTGAAATGATAAGGAATGAAAAGAGCAAAGTTGGAGTGTTGAAGAAAATGTTTCGACTACGTGAAGATATGGTCTACATTGTAGATAATGCAGACTCTGTATGGGAGAACACCCCCAACCTCAGACTGATCACCCACTATACACCATACTCGAGACCCACAGCCTTCCCCAAAATCTTGGTAGATGATGCCCTTCCTCAAATCCAAGCTTCCCTCACCAAGATTCACGCCGAGTTCTTCATTCTTCGTACAGTAATTCCAATACCACCTGTTACCATGGTGATGGAAAATTTGCTTCCACGTGTCCTTAAAGGTTGCCGCATTGCCATCCATTCACTATTCGACGAACATTTGCTGGAACCTGTCGAATACCTGATACAACGACTTGGAGGAATTTTGGTTGAAACTAATGACAATAGCAAGACTCACACTATTGCTGATTCTCTTGTCGTATTCCCAGAGAACAATGAGAGAATATTGCCTTCCTATTGGCTACTTATGTGCTTTCAAGCTCTTGACGACGTCAAAGGAACATTCCCCTTGGCCAATTATTTTCAGAAAAAGAATATTGAAAGCACGTTTAAGTCTGATCATTGTTTAATTTCGAAATGTTACCCATGAGACTGTAATATACGAATTTAAAAGACCCTCTATTATGATGTTATAAAGTTAACAAATAAAATCACTTAAATATTTTGTAAATATCCTTTTTTTTTTGTTATATGACATAATATAAATAAAATATTTATTCATAAATTTGAAAAAAATAAGCTTTCTTACTATACTTCGAATTATTTTATTCTAGCCTTTTTATAGGTCGGTTAGAAAAAAACGTCCAAAGTTCCAAAATATTGTTACTATAATTATAAAAGAAAAAGGTAACTTCAAACAGTACATAAATACGCAAATTAAAAAAAAGTGAAATTGTGGTATTATAAATATATATATATACACAATATAAACCTTTTCTTTTATTGAACAAACCTTTATTCAAATGTCAAAATTGTCTTTTGAATAAGGCACGAGATAATTTTGCTTTTTTACAATTTGAATGAAAAAATTAATTCTATTTCTATTATATCGATAAAACGAAAAGCTTTCATAAAATTTTCCTTTCTCAGATCAGATGCTCGCTGACAGATAGAATTAGTAACTATTTCCTATGTTTATTGATATGTGGTCCTAAATAGATTTATCTAGGCAGTAAAGGAAAATCTTCTTTAAAAAAAAAATATATATATATATATATGTCGTAGCTGCCGTGGTCGAATGGAAGGGCGCAAGCGTTGTGTATGTACGCGTCAAAAAAAAACTTGTTCGACACTCGTGAGCACGCGCCACGCGGCGGAGGCGTGGCCTTCCCCCGCGCGCGCTGGCTCCCAGATTTATTTTGTACAGATTTATACATGGATGAATTTGTATTTACATTTTAAAATATAATTATGGCGAAAATAAATTATACCTCTTGGGCATTAATTATACAAATTATGACATATATGTAGTAAACCCGTTGTGGAATGTGCTGGGCAGTCGTGGTAGTGGGTGCGTGATGTGGGATTCCCGCACTGGGACAGCAAGAGACAGAGGCAGGTCTAGATGGTAACTCCAAGAAGGTGAGGTAGACCACGGACGAAGGCAGTCGGACCATGGGCGTCACGGATGCCCTACATCGCGGATAGGGGTGAGAAACCCGACCGTCTAACGGCGTGGTTCTGAAAACAACTACCTGAATCACTCCCTTTGTCCCATTGCTGGCCTCTTTATATACTCTGGGACGCTCGCATATGTGGCGATTCCTCATTGGCTACTGTAATCACGTTACTTTATGGCGCCAGGTTGTTTTTCGTCTGGCCTTTGTCATCTGGTCTGCCTTTGTCGTCTCTGGTCTACCTCTTTCTTTGTTTTATTTGCTTCCATTGTTCGATACATATTTTAATATATAGATATGGGGTTATATAATGAATATCAGAAGAAGGTTGTGAACCATATAACTCAAAATATACTACAGAATGTGCCCCCGGTGATGAAGGTTTGGTTGGGGGAATGACATGTAATGAATGATAACCTAACAAACCTATTATAAAAAATAAAAGAAATAATTTGTATACAAATTAGTTAAAATTATTATAAAGTTACAAGTTAAAAAGAGAAAGATGTTGTAATGGTGGTGTATCAATGAGAAAAAAAAATCAAGGTTATAAAAATAAAAACGCACAAAATGAATGATAAAAGATTAAGAAAAAGTATATAATACAACATGGTAAATATGGTAAAAGGATTCGTACAAGTAAAATAATATCTTATTGCATAAAATGTGAGCGGAGAAAAAGTTAGTTTATTGGTTGAACATATAATGTGACGCTAAGGTTGAAAAAGGGAAAGGGGGTATCTGAGCATGTTTCTGCAAGGTAGAATCCCAAGCATTCTGCAATGCAATGCGAACTTGTTTAAGTGAGGCATTGTTTTCATTAACAGAAGGCCCAAGATATTCCGTCTGCATCGTTAGCTCAGACAGTGAGAAGAAGTGGGAAGATTGATGGGGTAAAAGGTAGAGGTAGGAGGGTAAGAGGGATCCCTGTTGTCCATAATGATTGTGCCCGGTTGAATTATGAGAAAAAAAAAATGAAAAGTTGAAAAAAATGGTGAATTGATATGATGAGTCGGGCGATGAGAAAAAAAAAAAAATATCGCGCTGGATATCCTGAACTCATTATGGGGAATGGGTATAACGAGGAAGGATTGTTCCAGTCGGATTAATCAATGAAAAAAACAAAAATGTTCGGCAAACTGGAATCCCTTGGAAGGTAGTTGGAGGTTTGAAGGATGTGGGAAAGGAGAGGTGGATGTAAGAGATTTATTGCTGTCATTTTGATTGTGTCCGGCTTGTGTGATGAAAAGAAATGTTGAAAAATGAAAAAATGATGAGCCGGACGATGAGAGGAAAAAAAATAAAAATCTAACAGGGTCTCCTGAGCTCACTGTGGGGAAATGTACAGCGAGGAAGGGTCTTCTAGTTAGTTTAATCAATAAAAAAAAAAAAAAAGAAAATGGCTGACGAACAATAAACTCTTGATGGATGTAAAAGGTTGGGAGGAAAGGTTCATGGGATAGAGTTAGAGGTTGTAAGGGAAGCGTCAAAAATAACATTTTGAAAATCTATTAAGAAAAATAAAATGATAAATGTTTTATCTGTTTAAGAAATATTATAAATATTGTTAGTTGTAGGTTCTTTAAAATGGTGCCTAAATTAGTTGAAGTTGTAAAATGCTATGTCTAAAAATAAAAATATTAAAGGTAATAATATATAAAGGGTTGGTTGGTAGTTGAAGGCATTAATATACAAAATGATATTATCGATTAATAGTGAAATGTTTTATCCACATCTGTAAGTAAAAAAAAAAAAACAAAGTCCAACACCACAAAACTAGGTAAACTGTAAGTCTATTCACAAATAAATGAGAGAAAAGTTAGCAAATCTATTAAATGGGAAATAATTTGGGGCACAAAAATTAGTTATTAGAATAAAAATAAAGATAAAGGGGAGTAGTGGTGACACATTGATATAATATTATAAAACTACAAAAAATATATAAGAGGAGTACATAGGAAGGATAAATTTAAAGTAAACACACACAATAGCGAGAATAAATATTTGGGAAAGTTGGTATACTAGTTTCAGTTTTTTGTTACTTAAGGTGCCTTAAGTATTTACAACATAGTTTCAGGGATGTAATACAGGAAGGAGGGGAAGTAGAGATAATAAAGTAAAATAAAATATAAAAGAAAATTGACTCAAGCAAAAGGTTTGCGATAGGTAGTGACGCAGTGAGGAATAAAGGAAGACGGTCTGAATTGGTTTCTGCAAAGGACATATCAGGAGTCCTGCCCTGCAATACGAGCTTAGAAGCGAAGTATTGTTTTCAGGGTTCAGCAATCTCAAGATGTTCAGTAAGTAGCATTAGATCAGATGGGGAAGGTAGGTAAGTTGAAAGAGTAGAAATGGGAAAGGTGGAGTCAAGAGTTGTCTGTTGCCAATGATGATTGAGCTCGGATTAAAAGTTAAAAAAAAAGTAATAAAATGGTAAAATGATGGTTGTGATGATGATCCGAGCGTTGAGAAAAAAAAAAAACTCGAACTGGTCGCCTGAACTCATTGTTGGGAAATGTACAGTGAGGAAGGTAGAGCCAGCTGGTTGAATCAAAATAAAAAAAATAAAAGTTTGTTTGGCGAGCAGGAGACTCTTGACTGCGGGAAATATGGAAGGTAAAGGGTACTGTTGCCAATGATGATTGAACAACCCGACATAGTTGATTGTAATGAATGATGTTGTCGGGTGATGGAGAAAAAAAAAAAAAAGAAATAATCTTTGGATTTCCTGAACTCGTTATCGGGAATTGTATACCGAGGAAGGATGGTCCAATAGATGAATTAATAATAAAAAAATAAAATGGGTGGCAACAGGAACCCTATGGGAGACTATGAGGTTGAGAGGAGGTGGGTTAAGGAGGTGTGAATAAGTGGTATAGGATGGGAAGATAGGATCGAGAGAGAGAGGCGTCAATATGAGAAAATAATAATAATCTAATAAAAACAATGATATCAGAAATAAGACGATCTTAAGGTATTTTTAACAATATATAAATGTTATATAAAAAACTCAAATGATGTTTAAAAAGCTTAAATTTGTAACGTTTTAGAATCTATATATGCTGACAGATGAAAAAATAAGTCGAATAATAATGAATCAAAAGATTGCTGATTGTTGAATATTCTAAGATATAATGAGCAATGATAATAATAACTATATAATAATGTTGGTTTGGATTGTTTCTAATGGCTGAGTGGTCGAGGTATAGAAAGATCTAGTATACCCGGTGTGCCAATATCACGTGTTTCAAGTACAGGTGAACTGAAACTGGAGAGGTCAACATGGCCGCCATTGTGGGGGGCTATGGATGACGCAACGCGCGCCGGTAATAAAAACAAACAAGAGATGACAATCGCTGTGCCAAATTGTTTTTCTCGACCTTCAGGGATTCTCTAGTTGAAAACCTTAGTTTCTCAGTAAGTTTTGCGTTAAGATGTTTAGACAAATCGTTGGATTGGAGATTATTAGCGGTGATTAGGTTTATAAAAATTATAAAATAATGAATTTACGAAATTTTTTAAGAGAAAAGGTTATGGCATGGGTACAAAATACGATAGAGTTTCGTAAATAACAGTTTAACGCAGGTAGGAATGAAATGCGATGGGGTATGGAAATTTTAAGGTATGATATTTAGTTTTCGCATATTACATTTATAGTTGTATTTGTAATTGTGGGAAAAATGGGAGGCACATTTTGAGATGAGATGATTTAAAATTGATATTTATAAAAATACAAATCTAGGACTAGTTTTGAAAACTTTTAAATAATGAGAAATATAAATTGGAATAGTAATAGGTCAAGTAAAATAAAGAGCGTAATAAATTTAATTATTAATACTATGGCCATAAATAAGGTATTAAAAAAAATAACACAAATGAGTTTAGAAAATATGATTCAAGTAATTAAAATATAATATGCTTTTTTATGTAAAATTGAAAGTTGCATATTGGGATAATTCCATTTTAGGTGACTTTAAGAAAGGCATGTAAGATTAATAAATTGGCAAAAATGCGTGATTGAATATTTTTTAAAATAAAATTGAAAATGATGAATTAAAGTTTATAATTTGATTAAAATAAAGTAAAAAGGATAAATGAGAGTGTGAAAGTTTTAAAAATTGAATAAAAATGCTATAAAAAAGGTTATAATTGATTTTAAAATGCTTAAGGTGAAAATATAAGACTAAAATTTATGGGGAAAATGGCAGAAACAAAGTTTAAAGTACCTTGAAATGGCTGATTCTGGTTGGAGTTGATCTCTGGAGATGGTTGTAGGGAAGAAGGCTACTTGTTGCGTGGGATCCGTCGAAAGATAAGATGAGGGCTTCCTCCGCACGAGGCACGGCTAGTCCCCGAATGGCGTCTGCTAGCCGGCTTTCTAGGTCTTCGCAGTGGGGCTGCATGTTGGTGAGGGCATCCGCGAAGTAGTCGAATCTGACCTCCGTCATCCTCTGAATGCCGCTGTCCTCAGTCATCCTGTCGACTTTAACGATTCTGTAGTAAACCCGTTGTGGAATGTGCTGGGCAGTCGTGGTAGTGGGTGCGTGATGTGGGATTCCCGCACTGGGACAGCAAGAGACAGAGGCAGGTCTAGATGGTAACTCCAAGAAGGTGAGGTAGACCACGGACGAAGGCAGTCGGACCATGGGCGTCACGGATGCCCTACATCGCGGATAGGGGTGAGAAACCCGACCGTCTAACGGCGTGGTTCTGAAAACAACTACCTGAATCACTCCCTTTGTCCCATTGCTGGCCTCTTTATATACTCTGGGACGCTCGCATATGTGGCGATTCCTCATTGGCTACTGTAATCACGTTACTTTATGGCGCCAGGTTGTTTTTCGTCTGGCCTTTGTCATCTGGTCTGCCTTTGTCGTCTCTGGTCTACCTCTTTCTTTGTTTTATTTGCTTCCATTGTTCGATACATATTTTAATATATAGATATGGGGTTATATAATGAATATCAGAAGAAGGTTGTGAACCATATAATTCAAAATATACTACATATATATATGAAGAAATAGAATTTAAAGTTTTCAAAAGTTAGTGTCCACCCCCCAATAGAATTTTAATACAGTAGAACCTCTCTTTAGAGGACACCCCGCTAGCGGACACCTTTCTGCAAAGGACAGTTTTTACTATTTAGCAACTCTCCGGTAAGAGGACACCTCTCTTTGAAGGGCACTTTGGCTCTGCAAATAGGTGTCCTTTACATTATTACTTTATAATGATAGGTCTTTAGTGGAAATTAAATATAAAGGGGTTATAGAAATGGCCTCCTTAAGTAGGTTTCTCTGTGAATTAATTCACTTATGCATTGTTGAACCAGGTTACCGTTTGCAGAATCTTCAGCCTTGATCCTTTCCTAAAACATGTGTTGCATCTTTCCGGAACCTTTTTAAACATCCTACAAGGTTAGATAAATGAATAATAAGATAACTCTCTGTTTTAAGTAGCCTCCAGAATAATTTATTTCTCACATCGAGGTTTGAAGAGCTGTAAAGTAACACAGTGTACCAAAATACAAATGTTGATTCTATGATACTGGAAATATCATTATTCACAGGGATGCTAACCAGAATTCTATGATACTGAATCTATTTATAATACATATTCTGTTTACTAAAATAAATAAATATAAATTTGAATATAAAATATATGAAAAATAATATCAAAAATTAGAATAGAAAAGGTGCATTAGCCATGATGCAAAAATAGAAAGAGTATAAAGTCATTTATAATTGAAGTGAATAGATAAATAAGTCCTTTATTTAAAGGTAAAAAATTAAAGTTTATAAATTGCTGTTCAATATAAAAGGAAGCCCATTTTATACTTTGAATTCTTCTTATTGTCGCATCATTGCTGTCATTTCTGATTATAAGAAAGAAGATGATTAGATAAAAGATTAGAAATAACATTCGCGTCTTAATGTTTTCATTTGTTATATATAGATGGCGCGTTATATTGCTTTATATCTACTTATATCCAATATGGTATATCAGCGCCATCTGTTATGGGAAATTTAAACTAATTTCGACGTGTATGATTATTTTAGAAAATAATCAGAGAGAAGCGTCAAAAATAGTTTAAATTACATATAACCTATCCCTATAAAATATTAGGAATTATTATTGTCAGGAATAGGCGCCTTACAAATTGAGAGTTGTGTTTGTTCCAAGAAGTTAGGGTTGTGTGGAGATACGCATAAATATAATGTTTATATAAAGGGACAGAGACTATATTAATTTATAAAAACTTAATTCCTTTGACTTGTCAAATTATAATTTATATATTCTATAAATTAAATATATATGTTTTAATGTAGTTTTATCTGTAGGATGACTGTAGTGTGGCATGTTAATTTCAGCCGTGGTGCTCACAATGTTCAGAGTGGGTTCAGACGTGATTGGTATTGCACAAAAGGACAAGGCATGTTGCATGTCACCACATAGATGGCGGGCGAGAAAGTGAAGGCGACGCCAGTCAAAGCAGGTCTGTGTAGATGGGTCTGTCAATCATCGTGTCTCCAGAGGGACTGATCTATTTGAGCAAGAAGTGGCACACCTGGTAACCCCGACATGTTTTTCGGACCTTTTCCTGTCCTGCTGCCGGCTGTCACTCAAATATTTTGTCATGCATTACATGATGGCCGAAGTGGCGATTTAAATTGTTTATACAATTTTGTTTATTATACTATAGTACATATGATATAAAAGTATATACTAGTCGAATGACCCGGGAAACGCCCGGGGTTTACCCGATTAAATGTTTTTATTCAAATACTATTCGTTACAATTATAAATTGGCGCCGTGAATGTCATTCTTGTGAAACGTCCCGCTCCAAACTTTGTGTCTGAGAAGCGATATTTTTATAAAGAGATGATCTGGCTTTGTGTCTTCTGCTCGAATGATGTTTTTCTGTTAGAATTTTGTTCCTGCATACTAAAAATGAACTGGCTTCACCCGTGGTCTCTGCTTTTTGGAATTTTTCCGGATATAATTTTGTATCTGATAATCAAATATGATACAGCAATATTGTCATCATCATTTTCTGAATAAAAAACAACTACTTTTTTCCCAGAACCTGCCAATTTATTTTTCTTGACTAAAAATCCGAAAAATATATTTTCCAGATTTTTCTCTATGTCCTGTTAAAACACGTTTTACATGTCCATTAGATCAGCTGATATTACCTCCCATCTTCACAGCTAGAGGCGCTGCTTGCGAGCGAAAGGGCAAATTTGCCACGCAATTTGCAAATAACTTTTATACATACTTGTATACTTGTGTACATAGACCATAAATCTGTACATAGACTGGAAAAGCACATATATTTTAATAATATAAATGAGTTTTAAAAATTGTAAAAAAAAAAAAAATGCATCGGCCGGGAATCGAACCCGGGGCGCCCGCGTGGCAGGCGAGCATTCTACCACTGAACCAAAAGCAAACGGTGACAGAATTAAGAAAGAATTGATTATGACGCTGACAACTGTATATATTAATTATAATATACTAGCGGACGTACCCGGCTTCGCCCGGGTTTTACCCGAGTAAAGGTTTGTCTAACGAATCTCTCGATAAAGTGAACATTTTTTCCCGGTCCTTTCAAAAATACTCGATAAGTTGAATAAAATCAATATTAATTGGTTCCCTCGGTAATTGGAAGTTAAAGGAATAGTATCTTGCCTTGGAATTGTATCATTATTCTTGTCTCAAATAAATTGCCGTGTCATCCTGAATTTTGTCTTTCCTAATTTTCTACATTACAAAATCATCGTATCATCATGATAATATTTAGAGCAGATTGTTGAATTATAACAGATAAATTATAATATTTATCTTGATTATTTTAAAGCGAAAAGTTATTTCAAAAATTTTATTTGCTAGAAACCTTCCCAGTACTATACTAAATAACTTCCCAAAGTTTCATGGCGTTCCAATGAGTGGTTTGGTCAGGCATAAAGGACAAACAGACCACACACACATACATTCATTTTTATATATATAGAGACTAGCGGATGTACCCGGCTTCGCCCGAGGTTTAACCCGAGTAAAGGTTTGTCTAACGAACATTTGTTAAAACAATTCTCTATAAACTTATAAAAATATATATATATATATTTTTTTTGATAATTTGAAACTCGTAAATTTTAATCTCTCGATAAAGTGAACACTTTTTCCCGGTCCCTGTGTGCCGTGTCATCCTGAATTTTGTCTTTTCTAGTCTTCTACATTACAAAATCATCGTTTTATCTAGTGAGCATTTTTTCCCGGTCCCTTGAAAAATACTCGATAAGTTGAATAAAATCAATATTAATTGGTTCCCTCGGTAATTGGAAGTTAAAGGAATAGTATCTTCGCCTTGAATTGTATCATTATTTTTGTCTCAAATAATTTGCCGTGTCATCCTGAGATAATCTTACTTTTGATAAATAATCTTTAAGATAATAAACTTAGTGATAATAAAACTTATAGATAAAAAACTTGTTATCATCGTCGCAATGGTGGCGCTGCTTGCGAGTTAAATCTATAAATCTGCAAATAACTCTAAGGATATTCAAGATATTCAAGAAATTATTTTTCAAAAACCTTTCCGGGGATATACCTAATAATATCCCAAATTTTCACGGCGATTGGATGTATGGTTTTTTAATCTATAGAGTGTAAACAAACAGACAGACAGACATTTAATTTTATATATATAGATTACAATATATATATTCAGAAATTGAATTTCAATTTTAAATTTCATAATATTTGCAATATTTACCAATTCATTTTTTTTTTCAAATAAAATAAATGGATTTATTCTTATTAAATATTATTTTCATTGAAAAAAAAACAGATTCAGAATGATTTTCAATTCTCTCTTATAAGTATTTCAAAACATCTTTAGTTTTTTTTTAAGTAATTAAAATATAAAAAATTCATGTTATTTCACACAAAAATGTTAACATTATTAAGAAAATTTTTAAGTTTGACAAATTTTATCCAGAAGCCGATATCCTATTTTGAGAATCTTCTTGAAAACAAGAAGCTAATTCTATTGTTAGATTTAGACCACACACTAGTTCAATCTATATTTGCACAACCTGGGAGAAAACCAGTGAGTCGCCCAAGGAAGAAGGCTGATATAGATTTAGGAGAGGTTCAAAGTATAGTCCGTCCCAATGTACATTCTTTCTTGGAAGAGATGTCTAAGATTTTTGATATATATTTGTGTACTATGGGGAACCTGAGTTATGCTACGGAAATGGTTTCTGCACTGGATAAAAATGGAATTTATTTTAATTCAACAATAATTAGCAGGGAAATGATAAGGAATGAAAAGAGCAAAGTTGGAGTGTTGAAAAAGATGTTCGGACTAGGAGAAGATATGGTCTACATTGTAGATAATACAGACACTGTATGGCAAAACGTCCCAAACCTCAGACTGATCACCCACTATACACCTTACTCCTTTCCTAGAGCCTTCCCAAAAATCTTGGTAGATGATGCCCTTCCTCAAATCCAAGCTTCCCTCACCAAGATTCACGCTGAGTTCTTCATTCTTCGTACAGTAATTCCAATACCTCCTGTTACCATGGTGATGGAAAATTTGCTTCCACGTGTCCTTAAAGGTTGCCGCATTGCCATCCATTCACTATTCGACGAACATTTGCGGGAACCTATCGAATATTTGATACAAAGACTTGGAGGAATTTTGGTTGAAACTAATGACAATAGTAAGACTCACACTATTGCTGATTCTCTTGTCGTATTCCCAGAGAACAATGAGAGAATAGTGCCTTCCTATTGGCTACTTATGTGCTTTCAAGCTCTTGATGATGTCAAAGGAACCTTCCCCTTGGCCAATTCTCTTCAAATGGAGAATGTTGGAAATACATTTAAGTCTGATCATTGTTTAATTTCGAAATCTTACCCATGAGACTGTAATATACGAATTTAAATAACCCTTTATTATGATGTTATAAAGTTAACAAATAAAAACACAAAAACATTTTGTAAATATCCCTTTTTAGAATTACACAATATAAATAGAGTATTTATTAATAAATCAATAAGTATGCTTTTTTACTATACGTTGAATTATTTTATTCTAGTCTTTTTATAGTTCGGTTAGAAAAAAATAACAAAAGTTCCAATATACTGTCATTATAATTATAAATGAGAAACAGTATGTAAATAAGTAAAAATTACAAAAGTAAAATTGTCGTATTATAAATATGAGTACACAAAATGAACCTTCTCTTTTTGTGAACCAACTTTTATTCAAGGTCAAAATTTGTATCGTGGAAAGGGCATGAGGTAATTTTGCTTTTTTACAATTTGAAAGAAAAATGTCATTCTATTTCTCTCTTTTTTTGTGATAAAACGAAAATCTTTAGTGAAATTTTCCTTTCTCTGATCAGATGCTCACATGGCAGAATTATTAACTATTTACTATGTTTATTGATCTGTGTGCCTAAATATGTTTATCTAGGCAGTAAAAATATATCTCTCTCGTTTTGAATATATATACTAGTATAAAAGAAATAGAATCTTGAGTTTTCAAATGTTGGTGTCCTACCCTTTTCTCTTCCCCAAAATAATTTTAACCTAATACAGTAGAACCTCCATGTAAAGGACACCTAATTGCAGAGCCAAAGTGTCCTTTAGGGAGAGGTTTCCTCTTACCGGAGTGTAGCTAAATAGTAAAAATGGTAATTTTGGTGATTAAAACTGTCTTTTATAAAGACGTATCCTCTAGCGTGAGTGTCCTCTCATGGAGGTTCTACTGTAATAGGTCTTTAGTGTCATGTAAAAATAAAGACTTTATAGAAATGGACTCCTTAAATAGGCTTTC
Organism: Cordylochernes scorpioides; assembly: GCA_030710605.1. Classification (NCBI taxonomy): domain Eukaryota; kingdom Metazoa; phylum Arthropoda; class Arachnida; order Pseudoscorpiones; family Chernetidae; genus Cordylochernes; species Cordylochernes scorpioides. The sequence goes on along the minus strand of CP092869.1, from coordinate 50,608,172 downwards.
TACAAGTATCAATTAATGCACTTGTATATGAAGAGTTTAAAGGATAAAATGGGCCTCTTTTGTGATCGAACAGCAATTTTTAAACCTTTTAATTAGTTTACCTTAAAATATGAGTCATTTATGATCTAAAGCAACGTTAACTAATGTATACTATAATATTAATTGAATCAAGTTTTTGAATTTCTTCATAAAACGATATACCCTATAATATTCTTTGGAGCATTTACTAAATGGAATTCCATCAACTGAAGCAGTGTTTGGTAAAATATTCGGAAACTAGAATAGTGACCTGTAAAGCATGCAAATTGTGAAAATATTTGATGCAAATTTTCCGACTAAAAAATTTTTAGGAAAAGGTAACTTCAGTTTTTAGGCCATTTAGCTGCAGTCGTCTCCATTCTGAAGAATGGCCAGAATGAAACGTGATTGGCTTTTCTTGATTATTGAAGAAAGGGTCATTAGCCACAAATCCAGGATTAAAAATATCAATAATTTCAAAAATATTCACTCCAATAGATAATGCACGTCATAAGCAACTTGCACGATCAAGCAATAAATTTTGCATGAACCATCATGAATTTCAGATTTAATATGGAACAACTGATAAGCAAGTTTTTATGTTTCACTAAATATTTGAACTCTTCACTCTCAATATACGATATTTATTCCCCCCCCCTTTATATTTTTACTAGCCGAATGACCCGGGCAACGTCCGTGTTTTACCCGACTGTAGATGTTACAACGGTGATCCTTAGGTCGCTGGTTCAAATCCGGTTCGAGGGAGTTGTTTTTTTTTTTTATTAATATTTTTATTGGCTGCCGGCGAGCACGTGACCTCCCTGTGCGCGCGCATCCGTGACAGAGGCCGATGAGGAAAGACGGTCGTGACTATATATAGGGATACTCATATAGATATGATTAAAAGAAATATAAACTATTTTGTTGCGTATGATTCTTTTTTGAATTAAAACACTTTTCTACTGCTCTTACTGCATTTATAAAATAATGGGAGGACCTAGTTCACCACTGATGAGCCAGGCATTATTTTATCTTTGCAGTAAGGGCAGTAGATTTTTTTTTAATTCGAGAAAAATCCTACGCGTCAAAATAGTTTATATTTCTGATAATAGATGGCGCGGTAATACATCGTATAAATCTGACTGTTTAATGGCGAAAAGTCTGAAAGATTTATGTTCTCCTTTTTGTGAATTTCAATAAAAACTTTTTAAAAATTGTTTTATCAATAATTAATTGGCATAGAAACCTAATAATGGTGCATCTTTAAAGGCTTTGTTGATGAGCAGGTTAAACTATCAGGGAAGAAAGGAAGTTGAGTTAAATTTTTAAGAACAACTATTCAAAGGAATCTTGAAATAATCCTTGAAAACGGCCATTTTGGTTTCAAAATGCTTTCAAAACAGTGAACCATTTAACTCTTAATCATAATCTGTGAACAGAAGTTTCATGTACTTTACTCATTGGAAAATATATTTTCTCTCCCTATGCAAGTAAAGGACACTTAATTACTTTTACGTCTTTTTTTTTTTGTAAAAAGCTTTTATTTAACTTTCTTCCATGTCTGTCTGTCCAAAAATCTTGTAATCAATTTATAATTTACTTCCAGAGCACATGAAGTATGAAATTTTGTAAACTTGTTCAAATTTGATTATAATACAAGTTGAACAATTTTGAGACTTCTGGGTTGTCAAGGTGGTAATGAATGAACTAAATTCCAAATTTCCGTTTGAATTTAATTTTAATATGCTTCCAGACGAGATAGAAATTTGAAATTTTCAATACGCGCTTGGTACAACTAACAATGCAAGTGTACAAATTTTCAGAATTCAGGGTTGCCGGTAATGAACTAATTTCTATATTTCTTTTTAATTCTTATGTGTTGTATGATTTGACTCTGAAAATTTTGGGAGTAGACTTGATTTTTTAGCGATTGTTCACAACTTCAGGGGAAGAAATCCAGTTCCCTATGCAAAACCTCGGAATTACAAGCAAAAAGAAAAGCTGTCAAATATCAAGAAAAACTCAAATTATCTGTCACCATTAAGTAATACAGTAGAAACCTTCATGAGAGGTCACTCACGCTAGAGGACACCTCTCTACAGAGAACAGTTTTCATTTGCAAAATTACCATTTTTACTATTTAGCAACTCTCCAGTAGGAAGACACCTCTCCCTAAAAGACACTTTGGCTCTGTAATTAAGTGTTCTTTACAGGGAGGTTCTACTGTATCAGGCGCATATTTATAATCAATATATATAAATTAATTTTAACGTATATATTTATAAATATATATATTTATTAATATTATAAGCCCTTCTCTAGTGAAATTATATTTTAAAAAAACAATCCTCGCTGAGGTAACAGTTTTTTTTTTTATTGTCATAAAGTTTTCGGGTGTAATAGCCCATCAACAGGTATACTCATAAAGGTTATCGTAATTGTGCCTAGGGCTTCGAAGGGCTACATCCGAGAGTTTATATTGTCGTGATAAAAAAAAAAATTCTTCCCTCATTGAGAATTTTGCCTTTTATTTATAAATATTTATTTATAGGTAAAACTTTATTAAGGTTTAGAAAGGCTGTCGTTCTAGACTATTTCGTAGAACGGGATGATATTCTAGTCTTAAACTCTCCTCAGCAACGATACATGCGATCTACGTATTCTTTGTAGATAGCGAAATGCGTGGTGTCGCCGGAGACCCGCTAGCGATTGACCGCCAAACTCTGCAGCGGTGCCAGAGGCGCCATATTTATTGTACATAGTATCATGCATATATAAATATATTTTAATTAAAAAGGCATTTATTGGATCAAAATATCATTTATTTTCAATATTTCAGTTGGCTGAACGCCAACCTTTATCAAGGTGTTATAACATTTTAAAGTGTGTCAACAATAAACTCAGCGCCACATAACGTCAACAGAATTAAGTTTTTAAAATAAATAAACAAAATATTTTCTACCGAGGTATTGCACTGATTAGCAATGTATCAAAGCTTTTCACTTCAATCCTAAGATCAAGACTGGAGGAATGGGTCGAGGGAAGAAGGTTATACTGGAAAACCAAGCGGGATTTAAAAAAGGAAGATCATCTATTGACCACATATTTACCATAACTACTTTAATCCAACTATCATTAAGAAAAAAGAGGGGAAAACTATATGTCTTTTTTGTCGATCTAAGGAAGGCATTTGGTACTGTACCTCACTCAATACTTTGGAAATAACTTGACAACCTAGGCATAAGTTACCAATTCATAAGTACGATCAGAAGTTACTACGAACAAGCAACTATAGCTATCAGATGGAAGGGATCATTTACGGAAAGTATTAAGATAAACTCGGGAGTCCTCCAGGGAGAACCACTTTCCCCACTGCTCTTTATATTCTTTATCACGTACTTAATCGAAATTTATAATAATTCAGACCTGCCGAGTGTAAATTTGCCAGAATTTGGAGATATCCATTTATTGTTGTACGCCGACGACATAGCAATTATAGGTGAGTCCAGGATGAACCTCCAAAAGAAGATCAAAATACTGAAAGAATATCTCTATGAGAACTTAATGACACTAAATGAGTCCAAGTCAAAGATTATGGTGTTCCGTAATGGAGGTAAACCCTCAAATAAGGATAGGTGGTTCTGGAATGATAAACCCATAACAATAACTTCAAGATATACATACTTGGGATTCCCTCTGACACCAACAATAACAACTACTCACCCGGCAAATTACTCTCTTTAAAGGAAAATCACTTACATCAATTAACGCCACACACCCAATATTAATAAAATCAAAAGCAAAGTCAATAAATTTATCAATCAAACTCTTTGATACAATAGTGAGAGCTATCCTGATGTATGCCGCTCCATTGTGGGCAACAGAGCAAAAGACTTACTGGACAGTATACAAGACATATTTATCCGTAGGTTCCTGAATCTGCCCAGATACACTCCAGGCTACATAATCAGATTAGAAACCGGTCGTATCTCATTGAGTGTAACAGCTTTAAAATTAACCCTGAAGTATTGGCTGCGGGTGTTGAATATGAGCAGTGACAGATTGCCGCGTATATGTTTTAATAAAACACGGGAACTGTCTAATGCTTTGGGCACACTCATCGGTTTCATTAGAAAGCTCACCAATCTGCTTAACAATAATGGATACCCTGCACTTGTTTCCTGTAATGATCCCGAAACGCTGAGGAGCGCGATTACAGGGCTCTTAAAAACAGCGGCAGACCAATCTATACAAAACGACCTTACAAGAATGGATAAATCTAAGCTATAATCTCACTACAAAGACATTCACATATCTTTCATGACGGAGGGATACCTTTTAGGGGATTTTCCTTTCCCGGTTGTAAGACTACTCGCACAAGTTAGAATACTTTCAAGTTTTTTTAGAGAAAACCACACCAAGATGCTCTGCGGTGAGAACCCGATTTGTACCTCTGTAATTCAAAACTAAAAAATGAAATCACTCACTATATTTTTGATTGCTCTGCTCTGAAAGAAGAAAGAAGAACCCTTATGCTCAAAACTGGGCAACTCTGTGCTTCACTTCCATCAATAATTGAAAATATGACCCAGAATAAGTATATTGCTACGGCGTTTTATGGTTTCCACAAGTCCATATCTCAGAAGAAGGCCAAGTGACACTTACTCCTCATTTCTTACTGCTACTCTTTTTGTGTTGTTTTTCTTGCTTCCTTCTTTCTTGTTTTTTTTTTTCTTTTTCTTCTGTCTATATTGTTATTTCCTTTGTCTCACTACTTTGTTCTTATGCATACCACTGGTGAATCCTGTATAGGGTCAGTGACCCTAAATAAAGGCTTTTTGTTGTTGTTGTTGTAAATAAAATATTTTAAAAACTTAATTCTGTTGACGTTATGTGGCGCTGAGTTTGTTGTTGACGCACTTTAAAATGTTATAACACCTTGATAAAGGTTGGCGTTCAGCCAATTGAAATATTGGTAAAATAAATGATATTTTGATCCAATATGACAGAGGCTTCTTGAGAAATCGAGAAATGGGTTTCTCGAGTGAAAGTTTGCCTAACGAATATTATTGATAATAATATTCTGGAACACACAGAAAATTATGATAATAATGATAATCACATTCGTTACATTATATATTTATACTAGCGGATGTACCCGGCTTCGCCCGAGGTTTTATCCGAGTAAAGGTTTGTCTAACGAACATTTGTTAAAACAATTCTCTATAAACTTATTTAAAAAAAAAGATATATTTTGATAATTTGAAACTCGTAAATTTGAATCTCTCGATAAAGTGAACATTTTTTCCCGGTTCCTGGGTGCCGTGTCATCCTGAATTTTGTCTTTCCTAATTTTCTACATTACAAAATCATCGTTTTATCTAGTGAACATTTTTTCCCGGTCCATTGAGAAATACTCGATAAGTTGAATAAAATCAATATTAATTGGTTCCCTCGGTAATTGGAAGTTAAAGGAATAGTATCTTCGCCTTGAATTGTATCATTATTCTTGTCTCAAATGAATTGCCGTGTCACCCTGAGATAATCTTACTTTTGATAAATAATCTTTAAGATAATAAACTTAGTGATAATAAAACTTATAGATAAAAAAACTTGTTATCATCGTCGCAATGGTGGCGCTGCTTGCGAGTTAAATCTACAAATCTGCAAATAACTCTAAGGATATTCAAGATATTCAAGAAATTATTTTTCAAAAACCTTCCCGGGGATATACCTAATAATATCCCAAATTTTCACGGCGATTGGATGTATGGTTTTTGAATCTATAGAGTACACACAGACATTCAATTATATATATATATATATAGATAGATAATACTAGCGGATGTACCCGGCTTCGCCCGGGTTTTACCCGAGTAAAGGTTTGTCTAACGAACATTTGTTAAAACAATTCTCTATAAACTTATAAAAAAAAGTAATAGATATATTTTGATAATTTGAAACTCGTAAATTTGAATCTCTCGATAAAGTGAACATTTTTCCCGGTTCCTTGAAAAATTATCGATAAGTTGAATAAAATCAATATTAATTGGTTCCCTCGGTAATTGGAAGTTAAAAGAATAGTATCTTGCCTTGGAATTGTATCATTATTCTTGTCTCAAATAAATTGCCGTGTCATCCTGAATTTTGTCTTTCCTAATTTTCTACATTACAAAATCATCGTTTTATCTAGTGAACATTTTTCCCGGTCCCTTGAAAAATACTCGATAATTAACTTTGACTTGTGCGCAATTAATAGGTAGAAAATCTTACTTTTGATAAATAATCTTTAAGATAATAAACTTATCTTTAAGATATAAACTTAGTGATAATAAAACTTATAGATAAAAAAACTTGTATCATCGTCGCAATGGGGGCGGTGCTTGCGAGTTAAATCTATAAATCTGCAAATAACTCTAAGGATATTCAAGATATTCTAGAAATTATTTTTTCAGAAACCTTCCCAGTACTATACTAAATAACTTCCCAAAGGTTCATGGCGTTCCAATGAGTGGTTTGGTCAGGCATAAAGGACACACACACACATACATTCATTTTTATATATATAGACTAGACCGGTGACCCGGTCTTCGCCCCGGGATTGACCCGTGTGCATATCTACCCGAGTGATATATATTTAGATAAGATTTTTTTTATAATTGTTTGTTATTAGCATTATCTATTTGTTTGCATCAGCATAATTTAATCTAATCTTTGATAGAGGGCGCTGTTCGTGAGCTAAGTAGAATAATTTAAATATATAATTTCAATAATTGATTTATATATATTTTTAAAATAGTCTATCATCTTCCCCGTATTTTTTTACCTATGTATGGAGATTTTGGTTTGAATTAGTGAACTACTGCAATTTTTATATCTGACATACAAACATACAAACATTGATTTTTATATATATAAATGTAAAATATATTTTTCGAGCAAACATATCCACTCATAGATTTTAAAAATATATATAAATATAAAAATATCTAGAGATATACTACATGATCTTAGCCAAAAGGCGAGAAACGATATTTTATATATAGAGATGACCTGGCTTCGTGTGTCTTCTGCTCGAGTGAATGTTTCGCTGGTAGAATTTTGTTCCTGCCTACTAAAAATTATTATCTGTCTTCGCCCGTGGTCTGCTTTAGTGAAAATTTCCCTAAAGAATTTTGTTTATGTCAATCAAGCATGATACAGCAATATTGTCATCATCATTTCTGACTAAAAAAATATTGTTGCTCAGTACTTGGTTTATTATAATTTTTCTTGGTTAAAAGTGCGACAAAAAGCTCTTCCAGATTTAACTCTCTGTCCTGTTCAATTTTCAGCGAGATTAGTTACATATTGAGGGCGTGCATAGCCGACAAACATATAAATATATGTTCCCGCCTTCGCCCGGTTTTTACCCGAGTAAAAGTTTGCCTAACGAACATTTGTTAAAACGATTCTAGAAAACATCCAATCCACCTATATATATATATATTTATAAATGTATATAAATATACAAATATTGTTATATGAGTTTAAATATAATTTTGAAACACGTATTTTTTTGAAAACATTTATTAAATTTAAATAAGATATTTTCTTTAAATATCTATATAGATAATACCGTAACAGAGTTTTCCATTGTAAAGTCCTGAGCTATCTCCTCCGAAGATTCTGAACTACACATAACGATCTATATACCAAAATTTTCGTTATTTTTTTCTTCATATGATAGGCCTGTTTTTATTTTCCTAATGTTAACAGTTATTTTTATTTTTTAATTTAATCTATTTTACAATCGTAGATTTTTTTCATTTATCATCATCATTTTTTTTGTTTTGAAATGCTTTCTTTTGTCTTATTACTACAACCAATCGTGATGAAACTTTGGGAAGATGTTTAGTATACTACCGGGATGGTTTCTGGCTAATTACTCTTTAGAAATAACCTTTCGTTGCATTTTTATTTACGATAAAACGTAGATTCACTCGCAATCAGCGCCCCCTCGCGGTAGACGTATGGCCTTAAATAGCCTCGCATGATCTTGTTTCTAACGTCAAGCTTAGCCTATACGTTAGGTACGCAGCTTCGTACCCCCGCAACCTAGGTTCGAGGCTCGGCGTGGGTGTTTTTTTTTTTTTTCATTTCTTTTATATTATTGTAGCAAATTATTAAAAATATTATTTTATTTAAAATGTAGGCTTTTTAAAATAAAAATTAACATACACAATTTTTTAATAATATTTGTAACAAACCTAGGTTCGAGACTCAGCGTGGGTGTCTTTTTTTATTTTCGTTTCTTTTATATTATTGTAGAAAGGTCTGTTTTTACAGCATTATTATATTTTGATTGGTTTATTTTAAATATGTTTGTTATGAAGGCTCTATGTAATACTATTTAGAGCACATTTTACATTTTAAACACCTAAGCCCCCCTCTTTTTAATATTGTAGCAAAGTATTAAAAGTATTATTTTATTTTAGATGTTTGCCATGAAACTTTGGGAAGTTGTTTAGTATGCTATCAGGACGATTTCTGGCGAATTATTTTAGAATAATATTTATAACAATAATTATAGCGAAATTAAGACATAGTTATTATATTCTGTGTTTGTGCATATATTAATATTTAACAGAAAATGTTAGAACGTTCTATTAGAATATCTCGAAAACAAAAAACAATACATATAAACGAGTTCACTGACATTTATTAATGCAGTGATTATAATCAATGATTACAATGAAGGGCTATATTATCGATATATATAAAAAATATCTTTCAAATTTTAACGTAACGTTCCATTCTCAATCCCGTAGGGCTTTATATCGGCTAAAACATTTTTATCTTTATAAGTGAATATTAACTTTACTGTACTGAATAGTTTAGTATAATGTTAATTTAACATATTACAATTCAGCCACAGCAACGCGTGGCCGGGTTCGCTATTTATAATATATATTTCTGATTCATTTGATTATGATTATAATTTGTAAGTACTTTGTTATAGTTTTTCATTTAAATAGAGCTCAATTTTTGTGTATGTTTTCTATTTGCAGTATCTTTCCTAATGTCTTTGGCAACGTTTTTTTTTTTCCCTCATAAATAGGCTGAGGTTATATTATTTTTCGAATTGTAGATTGAATTATTACTTTTATTCTATAATAATTATCTTTTATAAGTGTTTGTTATAGTTTTTCATTTGAATTTAGCACAATTTTTGTATCTGGTTATCTTTTTTGGCATCTTTTTTTTTCTCATTAATAAGACCTAATCCAAATAATTTAATAGTGTGTGACGTTTCAGCAACAGCATCAGACAAAAGAATAAATGAACTAAAGAATAAAATCTCATTTTTTCTTATGGTGACATTTGGATTAGGTCTTATTTTTTTTTATTAATTTGTTATAGTTTTTCATTTGAATTTAGCTCCATTTTTGTGTCTTATTTAATAAATGAACTAAAGAATAAAATCTCATTTATTCTTTTGTCTGATTTTTGTGTCTGATTTTCTTTTTTACAGTATCTTTCATAATGCCTGATTTGATTACTTGATCTGTTATAGTTTTTCATTTAAATTTATCTCCATTTTTGTGTCTGTCGTTTTTTTTTTCTTCTCATAAATAGGCTGATGCTGTATTTGTGTACTCAATTGTTGCTTTTTGTGTCTGGTTTCTTTTTTGCAGTATTTTTTTGGAATCCTTTTTTTTTTCATCAATTGTTTCCTCACATGCTTGGAATTTTCTTTTTATGCCTGTCCTGGCTTTCAGTTTTATAGTTTTCCTCTGCTTGGTTCTTATTTTACCTTTTTTTTTTCAGCGTCTTCTGTCATGCCTCGAAAAGGCCGTGGAAGACTCACTCCCCTAACAGCTAGGCGTGCTAATATGACTCGCCGCAGACACAAAACCCCAATTGCTATTTCTCTTGTTTACTTTTTTACCAATGCCTATAATTTTTCACCTGAAAGATTTTTTATTTTATTTGTTATTCAATAAATTATTATCACTTATTTTTGGTCTTCTTTTTACTTACTTATTTTACTGGGGGTTGGTGGAAGGATGGTCTAAGCCGTTGGTTTTCGACCGCTACGACCCGGGTTCGATTCCCGCATTGGGCACTTTTTTCTGAAAAAAAAAAATGCTCCAATGGCTTCCGATTCTTGCAAAAGTCCAACCCCACCAGCAAGCGCAAGTAATCAAACGGGGCTCTGGCACATTTGTAAATGCAAAGTCGAACTGCTTTTCACATGTTTAGACATGTGGTGTACTTACAGTTAAAGCAGTCGCCTACTCTACCCACCATGATTATCAAGGCCTGTACCACGTGTACTAGGGATAAGCAAAAAAAAATTATTTTACTCATTGATCTATACATACAATTATTTGCATACAATTATTTACATACAAATATATGCATACAATTATATACATACACTTTTCTACATTTTTGCACTCTGCAGTCTAATATGTTGTTAATAATAGGGGTTTTAGACAAATATCAACTGTTGAAATTTTATTTTCCAAAATAGTTGAATTATCGAAAGTGTCGAATTAGTTTGTCATATGATAGGCCGTAGGTCGAGACATCCAAAAATGGTCGAATTATCGTGTGTTGAATTAATTAGATTATATTGTATATATAAAAATATAGAATTGTTGTTTTTAATGAGGTCTTTTAAATGAATTTATTCCTTTAATATGTTGTCATATCTGATATTTTTTTTCATTTCCAAAATATTTATTTACACTTTCACCAATGCCTATAGGATCTTTGCGATGGAACAGGTATGGTGTTCTAGCGCATGTGCTCTCATGTCCTTGAAGCACATATACTGACAGTACCCAAAGTTGAACACACTGTATAATGTCTGAAATATATGACTATAAAGAGGGCTCAAGGCCAAATATAAAATACAAATACAAATATATACATACAATTATATACATACACTTTTCTACATTTTTGCACTCTGCAGTCTAATATGTTGTTAATAATAGGGGTTTTAGACAAATATCAACTGTTGAAATTTGATTTTCCAAAATAGTTGAATTATAGAAAGTGTCGAATTAGTTTGTCATATGATAGGCCGTAGGTCGAGACATCCAAAAATGGTCTAATTATCGTGTGTTGAATTAATTAGATTATATTGTATATATAAAAATATAGAATTGTTGTTTTTAATGAGGTCTTTTAAATGAATTTATTCCTTTAATATGTTGTCATATCTGCAATTTTTTTTCATTTCCAAAATATTTATTTACACTTTCACCAATGCCTATAGGATCTTTGCGATGGAACAGGTATGGTGTTCTAGCGCATGTGCTCTCATGTCCTTGAAGCACATATACTGACAGTACCCAAAGTTGAACACACTGTATAATGTCTGAAATATATGACTATAAAGAGGGCTCAAGGCCAAACCTTTGCTACAAGAGCCTGTGTTTACGCACAGACGACTTTATGTGACTTTTTCAAGTGTGCGAACTTTGGATAGCATACATGTAAAGTTGAACCCAAGTATATATAAAATGTAGTTTTTAATGAGGTCATTTAAATGAATTCCTATTATAAATCGTCTCCTCTGAAATATAGTTTGTAAATTTATATTCTGATTTATTTTATCCTTTTTTTTTTCATTTCCAGAATATATATTTACACTTTTCACCAATGCCTAAAGTTTCTCACCTGAAAGAAAAAAAAACTCCGCCTTTGCCGGTCCCAAGCCAGGATGAAAAAGGAGGAGGGGGAGCAGTAATAAGCTCACTAAAAAAACCTGGGCTCAGCTGGCCCGGCTGATAGTACCTTGTAAGGGCTCCTAATCCAGGGATACATTCTTTTGGAGCTAAGTCAGTGGCCTGCCACTGAGTAGTGCTCCCAGTCTTGATGACAAAGGCAGACGCATTCTACTTCACCCAATCGTGATGGTTGTTAATTTCAAGCTTTACAAGCTTGACACTCTAATATGATTGAGTGAAGATAAGAAAGGAGAAAAAAATATTTTTTGTATTTTTTTTTTGGCAATAATCTATTTATTATCAATTAATTTGATTTTGGTCTTTATTTATTATTCCCCTGCTCTATAATACATTTTGTACATTTACAATGTCAGCCATTTACTCTGTAATACCTTTTTAGCAGTGAAGTTATATTTGAGCAACAAACAATTGTTGAAATTTAAAATGGTCGAATTATCGATAGTGTTGAATTACACTTTGTTATATGATAGGCTGTAGGTCAAGACAACAAACATGGTCGAATTATCGAGGTTATATTGTATATATAAAACTAGAAATGTAGTTTTAATGAGGTCCTTTAAATATTTTCATTCCTTTTATATGTTGTCTTATCTGCGATATAGTAGCATTTTTTGCAATTTTATTTGCTGATTTGTGTCATTTTTTCACTCAAAATATATTTATTTAAACTCTTCAACTAATGCCTATAGTTTATTTCCTGAAATTGCTTAGCAAACATGAGTTGGTTGTATTGTTATGCTTCGGAGATATTTTAATCCTAAGCAGGGTCTTTACGAATGGTACACGTATGGTTACACAGTGCATGTGCTCTCATGTTCTTTAAGTAGTGTAGATGTGTTGTTTGCACTTTAATTTTCTGATTTGTTAGTATTTTTCTTCTTTTTTCATTTTAAATAATTTTTTAGGCATAGGAACCAATGCCTATAGTTTCTCACCTGCGGGCCCTTCGAGTAAACCCGGGGCGTTGCCCGGGTCACTCGGCTAGTATATTAATATTGAAATGCCAAGTTTTTTACAACGTCATTGGAATATTATATTACTAAATCCTCAAATTAAATATTAAATTTATTATACTTGGAACACATTTTAGCATTTTTACAATTCATAAATGTAATTTCACCAGATACTGCGAGAGACGCTGCTTGCGAGTCAAAGTAGAACTTTGCAAATAAAATTGTCACGAATATTTATTTCAAATCAAATTCAAACCAGAAACCTTCCTAGTAGTATAGTAAATAACTTTAAAGTTTCACCGCTATTTGATAATATTACCTTTTAAAAACATTCATTGTGTAAACCAACTACGTGTAAAATTATTAACCAATCAAAATTCATTTATCGTCGCGACCAGTGCTGCGCCAAGCGGTAAAAGGCTGGAACTAACGCTTTTTGGTTTTACATAAAAAAAAGCACATCAACCATTTTAGTTTTTTGAATAGCCTATATGTTAAACGAAATCTTCAGCTACCTACATGCGAAATTGCATAATGATTGATTCTTTAGATTTTGCGCAACGCGATACCAGACATCGATTTTGGATTTCATTTTTATAGATATATAAGGATAAGGATATATATATAATAATGTTTTTAAAATAGTGCAGACTGTGCACTTTTTCATGTATTGACAAGATGTCAATAAAAGTATTTTAATTGTGTGTCAATTGTCTAGTCTTAAAATACACTTCAAGACCTCATAGAAGTCTGGTATTTTATTGACCATTCCAATCCTGCTAACAATGCATTTGTAGAAAATATCAGACATCTAGGTGGCCGTGGTGTGGTACAGAATAGATTAATAAATAGAATTTGCATATTTCCTTTCAAATGAAGAAAATAGGTGAACTGTTTCTATAGTGTAAGGAGCGGCTAGTATTCCATAAAAATGTGGTCGGGAATTGACAAATCAATATACTTCGTTTTAATTTTTGTGATAAATTTTAAATATAATTCCACACACCATATAAGTAACGTTTGATTCAGATGCTTTGTAAATGCTTAAATACCATTTCTAAGATTCAACTCTTCAGTGTTGCATATATGAGCAGAATGATTCAATACAGTATTAGAACTCTAAAGAAGCGGTCTGATAGATTAAATTGGCGAAATCGCTGAGAGGGTTCAACACTGATGATCCAAGCCCTTCCAATATTTTTTCATCTCAGTAAGGACAGTTGAAGTTTGATTTATTTGTGAAAAGAAACAGACACTATAATAAATAAATAATCAATAAAATATATTTTAAAAAAGTTTTTATTAAAATGCTCTAAAAAGAAAAAGATTTATTTTAGCTTCTGCAATAGAAATAGTTAGGTTTATATGAGTAAAGATAAAAGCGGTGGAGGACAATCATACATTGAGTGAAGAGGTAATAAAATTCAGTAAACATAAGAACTCACTAATCAGTTTCCCAACATAATAAATCACATTAAGTTCGTTATTCATGATGATCCTCCCTCCATCTTATTTTAACTCATTTAATCTAATTCTTCATGGCAGGCGATAAAATATTTCTTTTCCTTTTCAGTTTACTTTTAATAAAAGCTTTTTAAAAAGGTATATATTTAAATTTATATGAATATTTCTTAATCACTTTATAGGTACTTTATATCGGAACCACTGGGAGGTTTCACCACTGATGAACTACGTATTTTAAACTGTAACCTCTCTCCCTACTGTTGACTAGATGTCAATTGTCACTGATGAACTAGGGGGGGGGGGGGGGGGGGCTCTTACATTATTCAGATCTTTGCAGTAAAAGCTTTAGTTTTTTTTTTTTTTTCATTTTGAACGAATCCAGGCCCATAAGTAGTTTAAATTTCTAATAACAGATGGCACGATATGCATAAGGTTTATACTTTATCTGCTTTTAGTATACCTGTATTTCCCTTTTAATAAGATACATGTCCATGATATTTACTGTATATTCATATGGATCGAAAGGTCTGAGTGGCCATCTGCTTCAAAGGGTGTATATTCATATGTACTTTATAAATACTGCAAGTTCCCTGCGTAAATCTCGTGCCTCAGAGGTCCCTGATTCGTCGGCAGATTCAGGGAGTACTGGTTAAGGGTACGAGGGCCAAAGGGGAGGGACTCCAATTGGGCGTAGGATGAGTTTACCCAAATCCAAGCGAGAGGGCCTGGACAGTAATCTGACTGAGATCATCTCGCGTAGCCGTTTGTGGGCAGATTGGTCCACCCCGTGGACCTAGACCAGGGGTCGGAAAACTTTTGAGTCGGAAGAGTCAAAACTTACAATTTACAACATTTCCATTTTTTTTTCTTGCAAACAATAAATAGTACTCGCATGAATAATATTTGCGTATGGAACTAAAGAACTGCATGTGGCTCGCGAGTCGCAGTTTGCCGACCCCTGAGCTAGACTATTGAGGCGGGCACGAGGCGCCATATGGCCGTTCGGTGCATAGAGAATGCACCTGTTCCTACTGGATTGCAGTGGTGCGGCTGCAGGCGTTCAAGCTAAACAACAGCTTAGGTAGCGATACCATCCCACGGTGTATATGTACTTTATATTTCCTATTTGCTTTTCTTTTAAGCTACTCTGCGTCATGAAAGGGACTCCGGTCCAGGAAAAAGGATAAAAATACTTCAGGACATTTCTATATTGTTATTACTTTGTGCCTACAACCTTTTACTTATTTTATACTTAGCTTTACTTTTAAAATATTTTTTCTTTATATTCTTTTGGCTACGTATTGTCTGCTTTGGGAAATAATTTTACGATTGTTTTGTACTTCTTGTCGTATTACAATAAGACTAGAATCTATAATTGTAGATGACATTACTATCGCGTACCCCCCATGATCTACAAACACTTATTAGATTTCTTTTCTAGTTTTTTCACTTCTCTCAATTAATATGGCACACACAGGCCATGGTTGATAGCGTCTGTTACTGTAAAAATAGCACGAAATTATCTACGCCTGTAACAAGCAGTTTGACCTTTGTACTTACAAGGTGCCAGAACACACTGGTGGAGGAGTGATATAAACTGTCAATTTTCGATAGCCATGAACCAGGATCGAATCCTGTATTGGGCATATATTTTTTTATGCTTCAATGCCCCCCCCCCCCCCCCTCTTTTCTACATGTGTAGATATGAAGAGTGCCTAACTACTCACCATGATTAGCATGGCTTGAACCACGTTTACTTGAGATAAGTACAAAAACTTGATTTCACTGTTATAGTTGGACTTATGCAAGAATCCAGAGGCTATTGAATCATAAAAAAAAAAAAAAAAAAGTTCTAATGGTATTCGATCTTGGGTCTGTCTCTCAAAATCGAATGGCGTATACCAAGCATGTCAAACTCAAATCCTAACACGGGCCAAATAAAAAAGTAATAAGATTATGTGGGCCGCAGAAATTTATGTATGTAGGTATAATATTATCAAAACTTACGACTTATGCATGGCGACCAGTGGTTCGTTAATAATAAATAAATTATGGATAATTACAATTTTTAAAATTAGGCTACAAATTTTTATTATTATTTTTTTTTATTTATAAAAAAAAAAATATTAAAATATATTATCTGGTGGGCCGCATGAGGCCCGCGGGCCGCGAGTTTGACATGCTTGGCGTATACCATTTACGACCGGCTCTCTCTAATGATAATGTTATATGAATAATAAGATCTTTTTTTTTAAATGTGGTTTCACATTTACTTTACTAGATAGGGGATAAATCTACATTATATCGCATTAGCGCCCCATCTGTTATAAGGTTTTCAAACTATTGTTAGTGAGATATTTTTTTAAAACTCAGCAGAATTCTCCTTTAGTTGAAAAATTATTCTCCTATTTATAACAACTAGCCGAGCTACCCGGGCAACGCCCCGGGTTTACCCGAAGGGCCCCGCAGAGACATTAAGAGTAGAGATAGTGGCTTAAAATTTGCAATGGGTGTAATCTTATTCCCAAGAAGCATCATTTCAAATATAAGGGTGAGTAAAAAATGCTTTCTAAGTATATACATTCGGTTTAATCTTATATATTTATATATCAAAATGATGATTGGAATCATCCATAACAAACCTTATCATTAACAACATATTAGACAGCACAGTGCAAAAATGTATAAAATTAATGTATAGAGCAGTGGGGGAAATAGATAAATAAAGAAAAGACCGATAATAAAAATAATTGATAATAAATACTTTATTAGTGACTATAAAAATTAATTACAAAAGTTAATACAAAAAAATTCCTTTCAGGTGATAAACTATAGGCATTGGTGTCTTTACCTAAAAAAATTATTTAAAATGAAAAAATAATATTTTTTTAACAAATCATAAAATAAAGTTGCAGACAACACAACTATATTGAAGATAAGACAATATAAAAAAGGAATGAATTAATTTAAAAGACCTGATAAAAAAACTACATTTATAGTTTTATATAAATACTAGCGGATGTGTACCCGGCTTCGCCCGGGTTTTATCCGAGTGAAAGTTTGCCTAACGAATATTATATATTATGAAGTATAATAAACAATGTTAAAGATTAGTTTTAATTATTAATCAAGATTGTGTGTGAATATGTGAGAAAGATGTAATATCGTTGTTGTTTTCTTGGCCTACTGTTTTATATATGGTGTTATCTTAAAATTGCTTGTTTTGAATATTTTTTTAGATTGAGTTGAATGAATTGCTGAATTTTTTTTTGTATTTATATATAAATAAAATTAACTCTGTTGATTTTTTTTGTATTTAATCGATAACAGCGAAGTTACGCATGTTAAAGTTAGGAAAAATATTTTGATGTTAAGCAAAACCTGCTCCATCTCGTTTTACATAAATGTTGAAAATTTGGTCGAAATTGATGCATTGTAACGAAAGTTTTTAGCGAACACCACTTATGAAATTTGCATTTTATTAATATAGATATGTGATGATTTAAGACCATTAAATTGTTGTAAATAATCCAGATATCTACTACCACCTATTTCCCCACGTGACTGTAAATAACTTGTTATTTACTGCAAATAGAAAGCATCAAGTAACATCAATCTGTACCTCCTGGATGATGTAACTCCCCCCCCCCCCCCCCCCCCCCCGTTTACGTCAGAAAAGGGCAGTGACCTGCTTGGACCTATGGAAGCTATAAAAGGAGGCCCCAAGCCTCAGTTAGTTAGTCCTTTGTTTCAGTCCTCCGCGCAGACCGCTCCTATAGAGGTAATTAATCCTTTCCTGCCAGAAACCTCCTCGTCCCATTTCTTCTTGACGTTCTTAGTGGAATCTCTGTTTGTTTATTTCACCTTTGGCCCAACTGTGTCGCCTTCCACCACGACTGCACGGTAGAGGTGACATCGAGGTTCGTCTAGCATCAGGTAACACTGGTCCCAGAGGTCCCAAGATATCACATATATACACAGTATAACCTTGTTAATTCGACACTTGATATTTCGACCATGTTTAGATGTCTCGACCTACGGCCTATCATATAACAAACTGTAATTCGACACTATCGATAATCCAACTCTTCCGATAATTCGACAATTTTAAAATTCGAATTTAGACAGTTGATTGTTGTTTAAATACAACTTTACCGCTGAAAAGCTATTACAGAGGCGACGGTGGCAACTGAAAATGTACAAAATTCATGTATAGAGCAGTGTAAAAAAGTAAATAAAGAGAAGAACAAAAAAATCGAAATAATTGAAAATAAATAGTTTATTAACAAACAAATAATACAAAAAAATCCTTTCAGGTGAGAAACTATAGGTATTGGTTAAATTTATATAAATATATTCAAAATGGGAAAAAGTAGTTATTTTGCTCCTCCCCATTCTCATGTTTGGTGAGCTATTTCTGGTGAGGAACTATAGCCATTGTTGAAATGTTTAGATGAATACATTTAAAGTATAAAAAAAAAGAAGAAAAATAATAACAAATAATAAAATAAAATTGCAATTCTAGTTTTTTATATACCTGGGTTCAACTTTACATGTATGCTATCCAAAATTCGCACTTGATAAAAAGCCACATATAGTTGTTCATGTGTAAACACAGGCTCTTGTAGCAAGAGACCCACTCTAGCAAAGGTTTGGCCTTGAGCCTTTATTTATAGTCGTTGTAAAACCCAAACTTAGTGGAAACTGATGCCTCTTCAGAATGAAGGGAAGGCTGTTATCAGAAGGAGCCAAAGAAGAACAAATAATACAAAATAACGTGTTTTAAAAACAAACAATTTGATGATGATAAATAACAAATAAGATAAGATAAGCAACATTTGAAGGCAAAAAATTTACGATTGCAAAATCGAATAAATTAAAAATAAATAAATCTATTAATATTTGGAAAATAAAAATAAAACGGTCATGTTGAGCAAAGAATAATGAAAATTTTGGTATATAGATGGATATTTATAGTTAAGTATCTTTGGAGGAGATAGCTTTAAACTTTACAACTGTTAACTCTGTTACCCTATTATCTATATAGACATGCAATAATTTTAATATTATATAAATGGCATTTCAAAGAATGAAGCCTAAAATGTTATTACACGCCCAACATTTCAAAGAATGAAGCCAAAATATTATTACAGACTTAATTAATACATGTGTGACGCGCTTATTTACATATTGACGTTGAATCCGGAACTACATCACATTAACATCATTGAAACAGTTGAAGAAAGAATTAATAATTCAAATCATGTTCAAAAATGAGCTCTTAACTGTTATTTCTCTAATACAAACTTTTCATTTTTTAACCATTGTTATTATCCTTTAGGAAGCAATATTTAGTTAGTTTTTTTTTTTTTTTTATATTACTCTCCATGAGAGGACACTCGCGCTAGAGGACGCCTTTCTACAAAGGACAGTTTTTATTTGCAAAATTACCATTTTTACTATTTTGTAACTCTTCGTCAAGAGGACATCTCTCCCTAAACGACACTTTGGCTCTGCAATTAAGTGTTCTTTACGGGGAGGTTATACTGTTTATGCATATTTAATGGTGTATAAAACCTCTGATAGGTGAAAGGTTACACTGGATGTTACCAGGAGACTGGTTTTGCAACTGTGTCAAAGACAATTTGACATAACTACTCTCCCCTATACACAAAATACCTAACCACACATAACTCAGACATCATCCGTTTGTTTCGCGAGGAAATCCCCCGCTCTTGGAGATGAAAAATTTCCACAAAAAGCCATTTTAAGAAACAAACCAAAAAGAGAAATAAAAAAATATAATATAAAAGAGAACCACTGCAGGTTTATATTCCAAATTTTATTTATTTACTAAGGCCTTACACTTTCTGCTAAACTAAAGAGAATTATTAGGAGTTCGTGGCATAATAAACATCTAATTAGTATGCTTCTTTAGCAGGAGGAAGGAACTCTCATCTGGGACCAGCTGGGCAGGTATGGAGTGGAATGGGAGATTGGATAAACGTTACATTTGAGAAGCAATCAAAGTATCACACTCAGAGGATTCCATCCATTTCTCTCGACTTTCAAGAACTGAAACCTCTTTTTATCCTATTTTCCACTAAAATTTTAATACTATTGATATGCAGAACTTTCTCGTCGCGCATGTTGATCCTCGCAGGCTGAAGGTGACATAGAGATTCTAGCTACCAATATAAAAGTTCCATGGAAGATGATATAACTTTAATATCTATTGACAGCTTGCATTACCAGTTCTTCTTTATCATTATTTTACTATGGAATGGCTTTGAAAAGTATTTTACCATAATTACCTGACATGAATGATTTGATAGTGTTGAACTCAGTAGGCGGCAACTTTACAACTTCACTTTGAATGCACATGAAGTATTTCTCCATTGAAACCAGTAGTTCCTGTCCCCCATACTGCTATGGTAAGCAGCATATCTCGGTGTTCTGGTTTCTAAGAAATCAACTTGCAACGTTCCATACAAGTGACAACAATATATTTCCTCTGTCGTTTGTTTTCCGAGTCACATAGTACCCTTTATCCCCGAGCCGTATCAATCAGATGTCTATCCTTAGTTTAGTCATGTAAATATTTAACTGGATTATCAAGGCCTTGTGCTTTTTTTGAGTCAATTATACTTATTGGGCCACTATACATCATATAACAGTTGCTGCACATTGTCGCTATTGTTAACCTAATGATTGGCAGATTCCAAATTCATCTACACCGCAGAATTTACATTGACCACTATCCTATGTATTGATTATGGCGAATAGAAAAGACTCTCTATCTGAGTATATATAAACCTATGTTCAGGTGGACTGTCTAATTTTTCTCATAAATGTATTCAGTGTTTCTAAATCGTATTTAATGTTCGTGATGCACTGATCATGCTTCATCTTGCCTACACTCGCGCACGTTAAGCTTGTTCAATTTTCCCTTAATGCTATCAATTTCCTGACCACCTTCTACTGTACATACCCCTCGCATGTAGTTACAGAGATCTTCCGCGGCAATGACACCCTTGTCACTTGATCTAGCCCCACTGCGAACAACAACCTCTCTTTAATTATAGAGCATATTCTGAAATAAAATTTTAAGCACCAATCTGCCATCAAAATCTGTAATTTATCTCTCTAATGGCCAAGAATCTCACTGTAAAACTATAGGACGTTCTCCCATTCGCTGCTTAGGATCCTATTTTAATTTAAGACATGTTATAATATCAGGTGATTTATTAGGGTACAATTTACTAACAATACTTCCGAACTGTTATCATGACGGATACTCATGGATACTCCAAGTTAAACCTAACCTCAGGGTATGTCGACAGAGCCTTGAATAGGAGGACTGCTCTGACCTCAGTACTACGTTGGCCTATACTACAGCTTTATCTTTCCGGATCATAGGCTCCAGATAAACCCCCACAAATTCTAACGAGTCGTATAGGTTTCAATCATGGTGAGAGATAACACACACAAAAGGAACAAGCAAGCAAATCCTACGTAAAATTGCAAGGATTTTCACAGGCATCCTGGTGGGTTCACTAATTACATGTATATAATAAAAAATGTAAAAATCGTTAAATCAAAGAGCGACAAAGATATTAAAAAGATTCACAATAAATACACTCATGGACAAAACTTGAGGAAGTTACTTTTAGCATGTATCGGGATTCTCAGACAATAACAATGAAATATATTTAATACATAGTAGTCTTTATTGAAGGCACACGAGATAACCAAGTGTGAATAAAATTGCCTCTGTTTCCTTGAAAAAAAAACAGACAACCAGCAACTTCAAAGACTACTTCCTTTAGTTTTTGTCCATGAGTTTAAATCAAAAATATTTCATTGGATCTATATACTTGAGCTGGTAGATACTAATGGAGGTAAGACGATATGGCAACTCGGGAAAACGACCAACACTTTAAACTATAAAACCCTCAACATCTTCCAAACTTGAACTTTGAGCCTATTCACAAACATTGCCGTATCCTCCCAATCACATGACTTCGAAAATATTTAACTATTTGAGAAAGCAATAAAAATTACTGATCGCAGATAATCTCAAAGAGAAGCTTTTACTTCATAAAAGACAATTTTACAACTTCAGCGGGATAATTGTGCAAACATGCTTCATGTATCTTCCATGTGGGAGAGGAGGAAGAGGAGATGAAGTAAAGGAATATGTAAAATTTTTGGTATTGAAACTCTAGGTATATCTAAAGTTAAGCCACGTAAGGCTGAATCTGATCTTCTTTATTGTGAAAAAAAACCTTTATAACGAATGAAGACATTAAGACGTGAATGTTTCTTTTCACAAATAAATCAAGTTCTACTGTCCTTACTGCGATGTAAAAATATTCGGAGGGCTTGGCTCATCAGTGGTGAATTCGTTATATATAGATGGCGCATTATTGCCTTGTATTAAAAACCTTTATGAATTCTATATAAAAACTTTCATATTAAATATATAGACTCAGACTATCTTTTAATATAATCGAATATTAACATATTTTATTGATTGAAATAGATATGGGTGGAGATAACCCTAATTTGTGAAACCAGAAAACGAGCCTAGTGTTTCCAAATTGTGACACAAGAATTAGATAACCTATTTGCATAGCTTTGAACTGATTATTTTCGACCTAAATGAAAATTGTTTGTCTCTTTAACCGAACGTGAAATCGAGAAATCTCAAAACCCGACGTTTTTAATTAACACCTTGAGAAATCTCATATATTCAAGAATTTATCCTGAAATAGCCAAGATTCCTTTCAACCTTCCAATAATTTATAACAACGCTCTTTATATCACATTCGCATTATTATATTAATCAGTCGTTATAAATTAAAGTGTAGTACAAAATTTAAATCATTTTACAACTTCTTTATCTATTCAGTATAAAACCCTTTTTTTCTATAATCCGAAATATAAGAATAATATTCCAATTTTCACTAGACTGAATCAACTTAGTGGTATAACTGTAAGTTATCATTGAAACAAACACACCTCATCCTACACAAAATGTATTACTAACATTCTTTTTTTCCTTTTATTAATCAACCCAACGCGATATTGAAATATTTGTGCCTATTACAGAGGTAACAAACAAAATAGAGATGAAAGAATATACTATAGCGCGGACTTTTTATTCAAGAAACTCAGAAACAATATTCTTTTAACACCTGTTAACCATTTAAATATCAATATACATTTGCTATGCATGCTTTCTTTACCGATATCCAAGATTATACTCCAAATTTCCAATACAACCCATCATTCATTTTCTAGCATTATCTGAAAACATTCATCATCTTCCAATACATTTATCCACCATAATCCCATTAACCATCGAAGACTGAATTGGAATACTTTTGAACATCATAACCTTTATATTCACAATATTTCATAATAATCACGAAATATCTACAACATATACAACATAATGTGTTCTTACAAATATTGAGATACTTTTCAACCCCCCCCCCCCCCCCCCCCCCTTCAATATAATCCATCAAGCCAATGCTGCCCTAGCCAATGAAGTGAAGTCTTTCACTGAAGTCTTCTGAGTCACAAACGTTTAAAAACTGTAGAAAATGCTCAGCTATTATTCCCCGTGTAGAAATATTTGAACTCTCTATTAAGCCTTATTATACATATTCTACATTGTGAATTTCATGTTACTTACATGCTTCTTTCAAGGTGTTGCATTTACGGTGGCCAGCAGTTTATAAATGATGATAAAATCCCTATTTCTCACATATTCCTTAATCTATACGCCATAACACTTTACAAACAATTTATCCACAATATGGAATTCTTTCATAAGACTTTACAGTTTTATTTGAAGAAATATGAATGCCGGCCAGGCAGTCTCTATCTTTACAGTTTTATGGTCAAATTTATACAAAATTCGAATACAATTCTATAAACACTCTACTAAAATATGTACGTGTTAATCGATATGCATAAAGATGTAGGAAGCTGTGCATATAAATAAATGAAATATATATTTTTAACGTATAAAGTTTTATTATTATTCTTAGTACACGTGGTATACAGGCCATGATAACCATGGTGGGTAGAAGTTGGCGACTACTTTTACTGTAAGTGCACCAAATGTCTACACATGTGAAAAGCAGTTCGACTTTTGCACTTACGAATGTGCCAGAGCCCCTCTTGGTTACTTGCACTCGCTGGTGGGGTTGGACTTTTTCAAGAATCGGGGGGGGGGGGGGGGGGGGGGGGTGGGGTTGGAGCAATTTTTTTTTTTTTTTAATCAGAAAAAAAGAGCCCAATGCGGGATTCGATCCCGGGTCGTAGCGGTCGAAAACCAACGGTTTAGACCATCCTTCCACCCACACCCCCACATAAAGGTATATATAATGATTGGTTCTCTATCATAGGACCTTGTCAAGCCAATCAGCGTTAAGGTAGTAAAGAGAACATGATTTTTTCTTTAATCATTCTATATACAGTTACGAGCGTCATTCTTCATCTCCTAATAATCAGTTTTCATCTCTGTCACCGTTTGCTTTTTTTTTTTGGAATGGCGCCCTCCTATTGGTTGGCTACGGTCACGCCACCTTTGCCCCCCCACCCGCTATTTCGTCTTTGTAACTATTGTGTTGGAGCGGGTCGCTCCCTAAATAAATGCATATATTAGATAATAACCAAATGGAATCCTCTCTTTCTTTTTCCCAGTAAGAGACGCCTACGGAAGCCAACAGTACAAAGACAGATAAAGCACATAGGCTATAGTTATTAACTAACATATGCAATTATTTAAGGCGCCAATTTATAATTGTAACAAATAGTATTTGAATCAAAACATTCAATCGGGTAAAACACGGGCGTTGCCCGGGTCATTCGGCTAGTTGTTTATAACGAACAACTAAATCAAGTGTTAAGTAAACGAATGAGGATTTAAATATTTAAAAAATTATTTCTTTGTTATCGTGGTTACACATTAATTAGTTTTAATTTTATTTAAAACTTTTAAAAGAAATTTGATTCCAAGGATGTGTTATTGAATTATATTGATATTAGGCATTATATAGAGAATATTTTTATTGTAGGAATCTGACGCTTGTTCTCTGTTTAGTAAAAGCGATGTAAAAATAGTTCTGTTATTGAGACATTTTTATTTATTTAACAGTTGGGAGAGACACGCCATATCCACAATTTGGATAATTGCGTGTATATTTTAAATTATATACAATTAATACAATTGAACATTGGAAATCATTAAAATTAAACGTTCAATGTCAAATTTTACATATAGCAATTATAAGTAGTAGCTTGAAATATGTACAGTCAACGCTTTCGCCTCAAAATATACATCCTGCAGAATCTATTAAACTTGATGTATTGGTCTTTATTGCAAGCAGCTTGTTTTGTATTAGTCAGGTAAAGTTGGTTTTCTTCCCTTAGATCAGAAGTTAATGGACAGTCTATCAGAAGTTGTTCAGGGGTTTGTTGTTCGTTTCCACAAGTGCATGCAGGTGAACCAATTTTGCCAATTCTAAACAAATATGTGTTGAAGTCACCATGTCCAGTAAAAAATTGAACGTTATAGAAGTTGGGTTGAACATAGTTAGGAATTCTTGAAGTATCAAAGAATCCCTTGAAATTATCATTGGCACCTCCATAGTATTCCTCAAATTTCTGGTTTATAAAATTAGATATCATTTTTCTTTTAGTTGGATCTGATGTTTTGTATCCAATATTCATTTTTAGTATATTTGTTTCAATAAAATCCGTGAGCTTTGGTGTTCTAGCAACAAATGAGTACAGTTTGAAGATGTTGAATTATAAACCTGTGTACTGTGCTTCAAAATTTTGTACTGCAGAGAGTTTAATTTATCTTTGACTTTTTTGGGTATAAAGTTGTACCAGATCGTGGAACCATAAGTTAGTGAACCTCGAAACAGTGTCTTATAGAGTTCTATTCTTCTTTTACTGTCCAGTCCCCATGCTTTCCCGGTTAATCCAATTAGGTATCCACTAGCTCTATTTGTCTTAGTAATAATCTCATCAATATGGGGCACAAAATCCAATTTGTTTTTATTTCTATGATTTTTAAAAGTTATTCCCATAATCTTCAGTTTTTCTACCTGATTGGCAGTGATAGTGTTAGGAATTTTTGCAGCTATTTTGCTATTAGACAAGTATAAGATTTTCGTTTTCTCTTCAGATACGGTCAACTTATTGTTCCCACACCAGTCTAATATTCTCTCCATGACCTTTCCTGTTGTATTCCGAAGTTCTGTCAAGTTGTTTCCTTAACATATCACAGTTAAATCATCCGCATAAGCAATGATTTCACTGTTTGATTCTGAATAGTTATTCAATAAATCGTTTAGAATAATATTCCATATTGTAGGGGATATAGGCCCACCCTGTGGACATCCCTTGCTTAATTTTTTGTGGGTTTCATTTGATGAGTATCTAAATCTCACTCTTCTATTATTAAGAAAAGACCGTAGTAGTTTTATTATTGAAGCTTGAACGTTGTCCTCATCTAGTCTTTTCAGCACCATCGGCCACCATGCATTGTCGAACGCTCCACTTATATCAACTGCGATTATAGCTGTATATTCTTTGTTTTTATGTTCTAGAGCTATTTTGACAATTTCATTTAGTGCAGAGATAGTAGATCTTGATCTTCTAAATCTATGTTGACGATTGTTAAGCAGATTTGAGTCTTCATAAAATTTTATTAGTTTGTTGTTAATTATTTTTTCAAATATTTTGGAAATGTTTGAGTTGAGACAAATGGGTCTGTAGCTTTTATAAATTTTCATGTCTGTTTTACCTGGTTTGGGAATAATTATTACCTCAGATTTTTTCCATTCATTCGGATAATAATTTAAATCTAAGCATTTTTGAAAAAGTTTCACCAGTATTGGAACTATTAGTTGTTTAGTATGTTTTATCATATTGTTAGAAATATTATCAATTCCAGGCGTTTTCTTTGAGTTTAGCTCATCAATGATTCCATTTACTTCATTGGGCGTTATTATTATATTTTCTTTATTATGAAATCCTAAAGTATAGTTCCTTATGTTTTTGTGGAAGGTTGTGTCTTCATTATCTCTATCATCGGGGAAAAGGTTGTTCAAAAGTTCTACTGTGTGTCTTCTGGAATCGTTCTTCATCTTTATTCACTTCTAAGATTTCAAAATGCCCTTTCGGTTAGAACCGTTTTTAATATTTGTGTATACCCTGTATAAATTTCCACATCGTTTTAGGTTTCTTCCTCCTCCTTTCAGTACCTTCCTCTACTGAGGGTGGGCCACATGGTCTCTCCATATCTCCCTCCTTCGGTGCCTTCCTCTACTGAGGGTGCGTCTCTCCATATCTCCCTCCCTCGATGCCTTCCTCTACTGAGAGTAGGCCACATGGTCTCTCCATATTTCCCTACTTCAGTGCCTTCCTCTACTGAGGGTGGGCCACATGGTCTCTCCATATCTCCCTCCTTCAGTGCCTTCCTCTACTGAGGGTGGGCCACATGGTCTCTCTATATCTCCCTCCTTCGGTGCCTTCCTCTACTGAGAGTGGGCCACATGGTCTCTCCATATCTCCCTACTTCAGTGCCTTCTTCTACTGAGGGTGGCCACATGGTCTCTCTATATCTCCTTCCTTCAGTGCCTTCCTTTACTGAGAGTGGGCCACGTGGTCTCTTCATATCTTCCTCCTTCGGTGCCTTCCTCTACTGAGAGTGGGCCAAATGGTCTCTCCTTATTTCTCTACTGAAGGGTAGAACAATTCTTACATTAAAGATGGCAATCTTCTCCTGGGTTATTCAATAATTTTAGATATATTTTCCCATATATTCTGATAATATGACAATTGAAATGATCATGTACATCACATTCTACACTCTAATCTTAGCCAAACGGCCGATCAAGGTTGGGTCATAAGTAATGTACAATCACCCCTAGAAAAATATTTGAATAATTTATTATTTTCTGATGAATAAAACACTCTTCTTTTCATATTTCCAATCAGAATTGATTTGTCTTTTGTGTTTTTTTTTTTCAGATATGGAGCCTAATGTGAACACAAGAATCCGACAACGGTCGGTGACCGAGTTCCTCTTTAAGTCCGGTGATATTTCAGCCACAATAATCAACTCAAAACTTCAGCCAGTATATGGAAACAAAACATTGGATAGAAGCACTATACAGAAATGTGTTCAACGCTTCCATAAAGGTGATTTTGATCTTCATGACAAAGAGAGGACAGGTAAATCTTCAAATGTCACAACAGAGCAAATTTTGCCTCTTGTTGAGGAAATTGTCAAGAATAACCGGACAATAACGACATATCAATTGATGAAAAAAACTTTCAATCTATAAAAGAACAACAACAACCACTTTATTAGGACATTTCCGTCCTCTAAGGACTCGCCATACATCATTTTCATGGAGAAAAGGAAAAAATAAACATAAACAAAGGAGAGAAGGGAAAATGAAAAGGAAATCAAATATTCAACATAACTATACAAATTAACTATGGAAGGAAATTGTTCTGTAATTTTAGTTCTTAAAGATTACCTTGTTCTCTTACGCTTTATGAAAGTTAAACAATTCTATCGCTATATATATTTTTCTCGGACATTATTCTGATTAGCTGAACTGGGTTCACGTAGACTTGGATAATGTTCTTTAAGATCTTATTATGTTCCTCGTTCACAATAGTATATTCAGAAATGTAGTGGGTTATTTCTTCTATGCTTTCAGTTTTGCAGAATTTACAAATTACATATTCCTTTTTAATTATTTGAATGTGACTTTCTCTTAGTAAAGTCGAAGTGATTCTTGTTTGGGCAATGTAACCTTTTATGTCTAATGATAGGTTCCCGGATAAAAATTGTTCAGGTATTATTAATAAATACTTATATAAAATAATTTATAATTAGAATAAAATATTGTATGATTCATTTTTGTTTCGTGACCTCTTCCCTAATTAGCGACAATCGTGTTTCCAACTTTTCATCCCATTTGTCAATTTTATTTGACAGTGCAGTTAACGTTTCGCGGAATTCAGTATCTTTATCTAAACGTGTTTCTAACGTAGTTTGTTTAGTTCCCTTTAGCCCTGGATTTTGCTCAATCCCAGCTCTAATCAATAACATTAAAATAATGCATATATGTTTATGTGATCTTTTAAAGAATTTCAGTTGAACATCCTTTTCCAGTAGCGTATGCAAGTTACCATCATAACGGCTATCTAAATTGAGATTATGCAAATTTATGGAGAATTTTTTTTCGTGGCAGGATAGAATTATAAAAGTTATAGTAAGTATAATCATTAAATTCATATTGCTAAAACAAACAGATAGTAATATAATTAAAATAAATACCTATTTTAGGCCTTGATCTTGAAGAGCGTAAACAACTGCGTCCAGCTTGCTTCCGGCCACCTGGCGGAGTCCCTTATAAAAGAAGTGTTCTTAACATAATTTAATATCTTGACTATCGAAAGTTGTGCTCAAATTGGGGGCCAAAGCTTCTAACACGAGAAATGATGCAATCTCGAAAATAAATTTGTTCAGACCTTATCGAATCTTACCAAGGATCAGCTTCTGGGGCCTTTAAAGGAATTATAACGTGTGATAAGACTTGGGTTTATCATTATGACCCTTCTTCAAAGCGTCAATCAATGCAATGGACCCATAAAATGTTTCCAGTCCAAAAAAAAAACGAAGGATTTCCAAAGACAAAATCATTATCACAGTCTTTTGGGACCAAGATGGGCTCATATTCATGCACATGATTGAAAAAAAAAAATTTTCATCAACAAGGAAGGATATTGTAAAACACTAGAAAAGCTAAAAAGAGGCATTTCAACAAAAGGCCGGGCCTAAAAGACTTTCAAATCAAATTTCATCAGGACAATGCAAGACCTCACACCGCGCAACAAACATTGGCTCAAATTTCCAGATATGGGTGGACTTGATGCCTCACTTAGCTTACAGTCCTGAACTGGCTCCTTCCGACTTCTACCTTTTTGGTATTTTAATGAATTCTCTACGCGGTAGAACATTTGAAAATGATGAAATGTTACTTCATGAGGTTAGAGGGTTAGTAAGATGTAGCATTGTGAGTTGGAAAGAACTTTGGACCAAATGTGTACAGGGGGAAGGTGGATATATTGAATGATGCTGATATATAGCTAATAGTTAGGTATTCTTATATACAAAGTTTCATCTTTATGTTTTGTCAAATAAATAAAAATATTGATGATCGTGCATTACTTATTGACCCAACCTTGTAGAAAGTAATGGAACTAGAAGATGGATGATTGTCAAAATATTTAAAGATATTGATAAGCAAACTCCGTACAATTGGTATAAGTGTATAACGAATCAAAAGTTTTTACGAAGGAGTATCTTTTATTATATTTGTGCAAGCTTTCGAACTTTGCAGTTCTTCCACAGGCATGGATAGCACAGTGCAAAGTTCGAAAGCTTGCACAAATATAATAAAAGATACTCCTTCGTAAAAACTTTTGATTCGTTATACACTTATATTGATAAGCATTAATCAATTTTGATTCAGTAAAATCTCAACAGCATCAATATATTCATATTTTTATGTCCCCTCTTTTGTTAAAGTATTATCTTGCTATGAGAAGTGATCTAAGTTGATAACGTATAAGCTGAACATTTAATGTAACAGTTGAGTGGCATGGAGAGTTATCCCATCAAACCGCTGGAAGAATTGACAACTAAAGATTAAGAAGCTTCTACTATTTTTTTTATCTCAAAAGGAAATGGAAAAAACTATTCAAAATAAATAAAGTTTTTGCTTTAAACAACAATTTTTTTCTTTTAAAATCAAAATTATTTTGTGATAAATTTAACGTAGAACCACATTATAAGGCTTTAAAAAGAAACAAAATTAATGAATTTACTTACCCGGAGATGTTCCTTTTTATTGAATTATAGGTTTAGCAGAAAATCAAAGGTTCAGAAAATTCTTAAAATGATTCTACTTTTGGATTTGCAAGTAAATATTGCTTTTTGTACAAAGTTTCATCAATATACTCGTATTTAAATTAGTAATTTCAAAAATATACGCTGCAGCTCTAAAAATGCTCCAATACAATTTTTAAGGAATTTATTCATAAAAATATTTATTTAAAGTACATCCTCAGTAATTTAAAATGAATAGTTAAGGTAAATGATAATTTTTTATTTGAAAAATGTACAATATTTTTATATTACCCGATGTAATAGTTTTTCTGTCTTCGACATTGAATGTTTTTACCTGTTTCCTTATATCTAGAAAGTACAGAAAATACCAATATAATGCTGCTAATTATTTACTCCTTGGTTAGAAATTTTAATTGTAGAATTTGCCTATTTTCTCATTACATGTTGTGGTTAGTTATATATTTGCATACTGCGATATATTTACACCTTGTGTAGGTAAACGGTATAACACCAAAAATCTGAAAACATTCATCAGCTTCATTTTGCTTTCTTTACAGTCTAGATTTGGTCAGAGTTTAGCAAAGCTGGTGTTTTGGCAAATATATAATTACATCAGAATCTGTGGGTTCTGCACAGAATTTTTAAACCATTTTAGATAAATAAAGAAAAAAGCATCTCCTTATTGTGCAACTGAAATTTTATCCCCCTTATCCCGGTACAATTTCACATTTGTACTATTTTATCACATTTATTAATTTGCTCTGCCACTTATGTGGGTGAGACGGGTAGAACAGTTGCCATTAGAGTGTCGGAGCATCAGCGCAATATATCTAACTGTGACCCTAGATCCCTAATATACCAGCATATAGCCGATACTGGTCACTCCTTCGACTTTCTCCATCCCGCTGTTCACTACCTACATATTCACAACCAGCATCAACGATTGGTGCTGGAATCTATTATCTCTAAAAAACTCAATGGCATAAATAGGAAAATAGACATTCCTGACATCTATGGTGTTTTCCTTGCTGGTATCTCTTAAAGCTTTAATGTAATAGTTTCTGTGTTATCTCGAGCCTTTTCTCCATATATATTTATTTAATAGCATGTTTGTCTATTTTGCATCTTCTCTCTTTTCACGCTGTTTATACAAATTACCTCTACTATATATATTTGAGAAACTCTTGCCATTGGTATCCATCTTGCTATTTATTAATTTGTTTCAAATATTATTCGTAATTCGTATTTAATTAATACATTCAGAGCCATGTAATCTATATCCCATGTAGACACACACTGCAGCTTCTCTCTCGGTACTTTTTGATGTGGAATTCCTTGAAATCACTATAAATATAGAACTAAAATTAAAGTTCAAAGTGAATATCAAGGATATGATTTTATTGATACTACTTTAACGAATAATAACATTTGAAACATATTAATAAATGTGAAAAAACAAATAGAAAAAAATAAAAGATAAGTGGGTCAGGTGTTGATATTAAAAATAAAGAAGGCATCTCCTGACCACGAGCACATGTGCTTTTTAGATGGCAGAGCGCCAAAAGAGCGAAACGCGTTCGTAGATGGCTTTTCTTGATTTATCAAGAAATTGGGTTGGCCAAATATCACGGAGCAAGCTAAATAAACGTTTAGTTTATTTTTGCTCCACTAGATGGCGCTCTGCCATCTAAAAAGCACATGTGCTCGTGGTCAGGAGATGCCTTCTTTATTTTTATCATTAATAAATGTAAAAAAAAAAAAATAGTACAAATTTGAGATTGTACTGGAATAAGGTGAATAAACTTTCAGTTTCACGATAAGGAGATGCTTTTTTTCTCAATTCATCCATCTTATCCCAGTACAATATCACATTTGTACTATTTTTTACATTGTTTCGCGGTCTCACGCACTTCTGGCCTTAACTACCCGTTTCATGATTTTTTAGGATGACTGAATGACCAGTTTTTTGGTCGTTGAGGTACAGCTTGTACCACGCTGACGAGGGCCAAAAGCCCGAAACGCTTACGTGGTTAGCTTTTTTTAAAAATTATTAATCAATAATGGGCATTTGGCCAATTTTGGAATAATTGAAAATCAACAGAATAGTTGATATTTATTCCGACAGATGGCGCAAGCCATCAACTTTCAGTTGCACGATAAGGACAGATAAATATTATAAAACTTTTTTTTTGTTGTTGTTGTTCAAACGCACACAGAATGACAGACGTGTGTTTATATATATAAAAGATGGCGTTTTTATCCAGCCAACCAATCAGAAGGTGCGGTGACCATGTACTTGTCTGAAGGAACGGGGGACATAACTTGGAAATTGCGCAAGAGTTACTTAGATAGAGAGTTGGGAAGTATAAGAGAGCCAATCAGCGGGGAAATAAAACGGACACCATATAAAGTCGTTGACATATCTAATCTTTAGATTCACACAAAACTCTTTAAAATTTTCATATATGACCAATTCTCTCCACGTATCGTTTATTTCATGATGGTTTGAAACTATCCAGCTGTAAATATATATAAAAATAAACACTACTTAAGTATACGAACTGCAATATAGGTCCTCATGTGTAATTTAAACATACTGTAAAATAGATGACAAAGCCAAGATTTCAGAGTAAAGTTGGAGGAAGATGAGTGTGGGATGGCCATGTGTTGTCTGGGGGTGGGACAGGCGTCAAAAAGAGCATTCCTGTGTGGGGGAGGACAGAGTCTGGTGACATCTGCGGCGAGAAGAATACTTGCCTCCAGGCGTTTGGATGATTCTGCAAGACGGTGCCAGGAGAGCCTTAGACCGGAGTGGCCTACAAGGTGGTGTAGTCCAAGCTGGACGTGTATAGTGTGGGCAGAGCGTTTCTTCACAAGAGTGACATCCACGGTGTCAATGATTCTTCTGACGGGGAGGTTGAAGGCAAGTCCCACTCATTGTACTCCTTCTGTTTAGTGAGACATAATAAAGCGAAAACTTTTGATGCATCCTTTCGAACTCACGTGTGTATCTTTTTGCCATCCTGATTAGACAAAGAAAACGAACAGCGTCTGGGTACGACCTAACAATACCTTTCTCTTTGAATTTTCTTTTAAAAAAATCGCTTTCTTGATATACTCTGTTAATATTTTCCTATATAAGCCCCAGTAACAGCTTTGAAAACAATGACATGTGTGTAGTTTCAGGCAATGTTTCTTATCAGCACAGAGACTTCTAGACTTTCCTACAGAAGAATTAGCGAAATCGTCCGAGCTGGACAAAAGGTGCAGCTGGCCAGTGGCCTAGCCTGAATCCATGGTATCTAGTTGGCTTTATTGAATAGCTGGTTCTATGATATTTTCTAATGATAATTTTGGCGCTCCGAGCTGAGAATATCAGGGATTTGTATTTATTTGATGTATTTTTAAAGGGAAAGTTAAATATTAAGATGAATCTTTTAAAGTTTCCACTTAATTCTATTATTGACTATAAGGTATAAAAGTAATACATTTATTGTAATATAGAATTATTATAATACAATATAATGCTGCTTATGATATTGTAGAACGACGTTTAACAATTTTACCGAAAATGTTTCTTTTGAACGAAAAATCTTAATTTATTTTAAGGAGAAATAACGACTATTTCTATCCTTAAGGATGAAGTATGAAAGGATGAATTGTGAAGAGTAATGATAAACGGAAAAATAAAAGTGTCCATCCCTGGATATATAGAACGCTATAGAATTATTATAATTTCCACGATTCATAACCTTTTGATTGTGTGAATAATTGGACTATCCTCTCAAATGGCATTTTGAGAAATTAGAATATATGTTGGCTCTTGGCATTCCAACAATAAGATTTTATATATGTGGAAAAGATTCCTCTATTTAATAATTTGCTAAATAACCAAATGATCTATTACAACTTTATCAATATTATATTATCTGAAATTAGTCAAATTTGACTTATTTGCCCCATGATCTTATGATAATTGTTCAACTTTATTGATATATCCATGAAGGAATTGATTTATTATCCTCAATTTTAAGTGGCATTCATAAGAAAACTTTAATATCCTATATTCCAAGGAATATGTATATCCCAAGTTACAGAAGTGTATTACGTCTGAGCTCAACCAAACAACAATAACGTTCAGACATTGCATTTGTTTGAAGAAATAGTGTGAAATAGCGATTCTAAACTTGAACAAGTTTCTCGTTTGTCTATCTAGAAATTATGGAAAAACATTTCTGAACGAAGAAATATTTGGAATCATTCAATTGTTTTTTGAAAAACAAGAAATACGAGGTGAGTATATAATACTATCAACATTATGAAAAGGAAATTCTATATAAAATGTTTATAAAACACATGATTATTTGAGAATATCAAGAAATTAAATTTTTAAGAAAAGGATTTCTAAGAAAAATTATTGGATGTTATCTCAAGCTATACTTTATAATAATAATAAAATGGATAATGTATATTCATTCTGCAGAGTTGAAAATTTTCTACTTCTTATATACGATGTGATCTGCCCTTTAATTAGAAAAATAACCTATAGATATTTAGTGAATGCGCCAAACTTTATAAAAACTTCTCCAAATATAAATCAATCCCTATATATATAAAAGTCAGTGTATGTATGTATGTTTTTATGTATGTGGGTATCTATGTCGGCTATACACGTCCACAATACGTAACTAATCTGACTAAAATTTTAACAGTATATAGAGTAGAATCTGGAAAAACTTATAGTGAAAATTTCAGGTCTCTATCCCGAATGTTCTTCGCGTTATTTGCAAATTGCGTTGCAAATTTGCCTTTTCGCTCGCAAGCAGCGCCTCTAGCGGTGAAGATGGGAGGTAATATCAGCTGACCTAATGTACATGTAAAACGTGTTTTGACAGGACATAGAGAAAAATCTGGAAAAAATATTTATCGGATTTTTAGCCATTAAAAAATAAAATTGACAGGTTCTGGGTGTAAATAGTTGTTTTTTTTTTTTAGTTAGAAAATGATGATGACAATATTGTTCTATCATGTTTGATTATCAGATACAAAATTATATCGGGAAAAATTCCAAAAAGCAGAGACCACGGGTGAAACCAGTTCATCTTTTTGCACGCAGGAACAAAATTATAACAGAAAAACATTCATTCGAGCAGAAAAAAAAAAGCCAGATCATCTTTCTATAAAAATATCGCTTCTCAGACACAAAGTTTGGAGCGGGACGTTTCCCAAGAGTGACATCCACGGCGCCAATTTATAATTGTAACGAATAGTATTTGAAAATCAAAATAATATAATTTTCAAATATCGTTGTGAAAATTTACATTTTTATTTTTATATTTTAAAAACACACAAAGTTTGGAGCGGGACGTTTCACAAAAGTGACATCCACGGTGCCAATTTATAATTGTAACGAATGGTATTTGAATAAAAACATTTAATCGGGTAAAACTTGGGCGTTGCCCGGGTCATTCGGCTAGTTAGTTATAAAATTAGTAAATAATTTAAATATTTAGTGTGTATATATATATTTTTTTTATTATTAATATTTGCAAATGTAGAAAAATGAAATTTTACAAATGTCTTCATATATAAATATTTTTAAATT
This sequence comes from Cordylochernes scorpioides, assembly GCA_030710605.1. Lineage (NCBI taxonomy): Eukaryota > Metazoa > Arthropoda > Arachnida > Pseudoscorpiones > Chernetidae > Cordylochernes > Cordylochernes scorpioides. The sequence continues at coordinate 50,571,425 of CP092869.1, read as the reverse complement.
TTCTAGATTTATTATTCACAGATAGTTGAACTTTACTCTTTAGAAACCCAGGCTATCTCTTTATCACCGTTATACCAACTCTATTATCAAATCTTTATTGAATTCTCAAATGGTTTGTTTCTGTAGTGTCCCGAGGATCCATTTTTCGCAGAAGTCAATAGTTTATCGGCTTTCAAACAGCGAACAAGAAAAAGAGGTAAGTCACATAGTCAAATTTCCTATAATCGTCCGTTTACAATGTGGATAAATGCTCCAATATGTGAACAACCTTTTTACTCCAGGGCTCGGCAAACTGCGGTTCTTAGGATGTGAAGCTGCGGCTCTTTATATAGTTCCATACGCAAATATTATTTATGCGAGTACTATTTATTGTTGGCGAAAAAAATTGTGTGGCTCTTCAAAAACTTTCAAATTTTGTATATTGTAATTTTTGACTCTTCCGACTCAAAAGTTTGCCTACCCATGCCTGCTCTAGATAAGTGTCAAGCAGGTTTCGTCCGCGACCAATGGAATTTCAAATTTAACTCAAGTTAATTAAATCGAATTCCAAAGCTCAACTAACCAGAATGGGGGTTAACCCAAAACAGTTTTAACATTCGAGTGCCATTTCAACACTAGTTTTACCCGGTACCCAGAAAAACAAACACACTTCTGGCCAAGTGGTGACATTGATTAGAATAGATATATTTTACTAGCTTTCCATCAATGCACAACGCTTTTCCCTCTGGAGAGAAATGATCCTTTAATATAATATACTAGGCGAATGACCCGGCTTCGCCCGAGAATTCCCCCGAGTGAAATTTCCTTCATACCGAAAGTACATCAATAATAAATAGTAGAAGTGCCATAGAATAGCAATACAGAAGTAACACATAAACCACAGGCAAAAAGTGCGTGTGAAGGCAAAAATTATATTATATTAGTGTTTAGGTATTTGATTTAAATATTTTTTGCAATCTATTTAGTTGTTTCAAAATCAATATAGTTTAAATAGATGGCAGCTTTTCCACCCAACCCCCGAGGTACCCCCCCCCAGCGCATTAACCCTTGAAATTGCCCGAGTTGAGTGAGTGACTGCGATAGATCTTGACTGCGATGGCCATCTTCTCAGTAAGAATAAGAAAAAATAGGTTTATTAAAAAATTAATCCAAAATACTGGCATGTAAATATTTTCCTGTAAAAAAATAAAAGAGCACATGGAAATTAGGCAAACATATATGTTTACTAATGACTGCGACTGCATTTTAAAAACGATAAAAAAAAGAGATAAAAAACAAAGGCCAGAAAAAAATTAATAAAAATACGAAAGCCATTATTTACATACAGTTAACGCTAATTTTGTAAAGTTTTTTAGAATTGCATTGTGTGTCTTTCCGTAACTTATTTAGTAAAATAAATTTATCTTTCAATACTCATTACTTCTGTAAAAAAAAGTAGCACTTGTATAAAAATATATTTAAAAAAAAAGTACGCCAGCAACTTGAAAAAAAAAAATGCAGAACGCTCATTGGTCGCCTAATTGGTCTGGTGTTGTTACTACGCCTCGTATTTACTCCGCGTAAAAAAAGTTCTTCAAATGAAAAAAATAAATAGCCAAAAATACTAATCAAAATGTAGCCGAAATTTTTCCTCAGGTTTATAAAAAGCGACATGCCAAATTTGGTACCAATTGGTTCAGTAGTTTTTGAGTTTATCGCGAAACAGACAACAGACATTGACTTTTATATATAAGAAAAAGATGGAGATATATAAAGAGAATAAGAAAATAATTGATGCATTTTTATCGAAAAATTCAAATAATATATATATAAAGGTATATGAATTTAATAATAAAGCGAGAAAAAAAGCCATGAAAGCTATTAAATATTTTTTTTCTTATCCTTTTATTAGTCTAAATTAGACAAGATCTTGGAGGTCGTGCTCGTAAAGAAGCTCAAGAACTCTTCTTGGTTCTCTGTACAGGGATCTTTGTCCTTTCCAATACAATTTAATATATGTTGGGGAGTGGCCTCTTCGGTTTTGCACCTAGTGCAAATGGGGAAGATTTTGGATCCCTCTTTATAGACTAGAGGGCGCAGGTGACCAGATTTCCATCTGGCCAACTGTTTCCACTCCCTTCTGTTTAGTTGGAGGGTCTGTTTTTTGAGGTTTTCTATTTATAACTATGAAAATGCCTAAATGTGAAATCTGTTCAATTGACTGCTAATAATGGGTAACTTTCCCTTCATGTCAGATAAACGCTTTAAAAAAAGAGTTAATTATGTTAATTTAAAGAAAATTATTTTTTAAATATTCTTATATATAAAATTCAATGTCTGTTTCGCGATAAACTCAAAAACTAATGAACCAATTGGTACCAAATTTGGCATGTCGCTTTTTATAAACCTGAGGAAATATTTCGTCTACATTTTGATTAGTATTTTTGGCTATTTATTTTTTCATTTGAAGAACCTTGTTTTTTTTTTTTTCGCGGAGTAAATACGAGGCGAAGTAACAACACCAGGCCAATTAAGCGACCAATGAGCGTAGTGCATTTTTTTTCTAGTTGCTGGCTTATTTTTTTTGAAATATATTTTTATATGAGTGCTACTTTTTTTTACAGAAGTATTGAGTATTGAAAGATAAATATTACTAAATAAGTTACGGAAAAACACACAATGCAATTCTAAAAAACTTTACAAAATTAGTGTTAACTGTATGTAAATAATGGCTTTCGTATTTTTATTAATTTTTTTCTGGCCTTTGTTTTTTTTAATCTCTTTTTTTTTTTTTATCGTTTAAAATGCAGTCGCAGTCATTAGCAAACATATATGTTTGCCTAATTTCCATGTGCTCTTTTATTTTTTTACAGGAAAATATTTACATGCCAGTATTTTGGATTATTTTTTTTATAAACCTATTTTTTCTTATTCTTACTGAGAAGATGGCCATCGCAGTCAAGATCCATCGCAGTCACTCACTCAACTCAGACAATTTCAAGGGTTGATGCGCTGGGGCAGATACCTCGGGGGTTGGGTGGAAAAGCTGCCATCTATTTAAACTATATTGATTTTGAAACAACTAAATGGATTGCAAAAAATAATTAAATTAAATACCTAAACACTAATATAATAGAATTTTTGCCATCACGCACACTTTTTGCCTGTGGTTTATGTGTTACTTCTGTATTGCCATTCTATGGCACTTCTACTATTTATTATTGATGTATGTCCAGTATGAAGGAAATTGCACTCGGGGGAATTCTCGGGCGAAGCCGCGTCATTCGTCTAGTGTGCTATATATTTTATCAATAAGTTGTGTACTGAAAACTATTTTAAAAATATAAATATATTTTTTGAAATGATTTTATTTAAAAAAAAAAATTGAAAGTTAAAACGTGGAAGAAAATGAATAATAAAGCACAGAAACTAAAGAAATATCAGCACTTCGGACAGACGAAAATCTTCCAAAAGACGTTTCAGTAAATATAATTCACACTCTTGTCAGGTGGGACACATACTTTTTATAATCATAAAATATTTCAAAGTATAAAGTCGCGTTTAGACAGCTCTTTATTTTTCATAACGTTTTCAAATATTATATATTTTTACAACTGGCCGAGATGTCCTCTTTCAATATGAATAAAAAATATTTATTAATATCTTTTCAAAATAAACAATTTCGCACAGTCACATTCATCCTGCCATCTGAAAGTATAAAACACTATAATTACATTTCTATAGAAAGGAATATCACCTCTTCTTCCAAAATAGACACCAAAACTAAACGCCTTCCAGATAGGAGTTCTCAATTGGTTGAAGCTGGTGTCACCGACATGACATCGCTAGTTTATAATGGTGACTGACCATCGTGAGGATAACGTTGCAAGCTGGCAATGAGATAGGAGAATCTGTATAAGACTGGTGTCTTAATAAATGATTTGTGTGTCTGACTTCACAAGTTTATGGTGATTGAACATCGTGAGGATATCGTTTCAAGCCGGCAATGAGAGAGGATAATCTGTATAAGACTGGTGTCTTAATAAAGGATTTGTATGTCTGGCTTCACTAGTTTATATTGGTGATTGACCATCGTAAGGATATCTTTGTGAGCTGGCAATGAAAGAGAAGAATCTGTATAAGACTGGTGTCTTAATAAAGTATTTGTATGTCTGGCTTCACTAGTTTATAAAGGTGATTGAACATCGTGAGGATATCGTTGTAAGCCGTCAATGAGAGAGGAGAATATGTATAAGACTGGTGCCTTAATAAAGGCTTTGTGTGGCTGACTAAACTAGTTTATAATGGTGATTGAACATAGTGAGGATATCGTTGTAAGCCGTCAATGAGAGAGGAGAATATGTATAAGACTGGTGTCTTAATAAATGTTTTGTGTGTCTGACTTCACTAGTTTATAAAGGTGATGGACCATCGTGAGGATATCTTTGTAAGCTGGCAATGAGAGAGGAGAATCTGTATAAGACTAATTTCTTAATAAAGGATTTGTGTGTCTAACTTCACTAGTTTATAATGGTGATTGACCATCGTGAGGATATCTTTGTAAGCCGTCAATGAGAGAGGAGAATCTGTATAAGACTGGTGTCTTAATAAAGTATTTGTGTGTCTGACTTCACTAGTTTATAATGGTGATTGACCATCGTGAGGATATCTTTGTAAGCTGGCAATGAGAGAGGAGAATCTGTATAAGACTGGTGTCTTAATAAAGTATTTGTGTGTCTGACTTCACTAGTTTATAATGGTGATTAAACATCGTGAGGATATCTTTGTAAGCTGGCAATGAGAAAGGAGAATCTGTATAAGACTGGTGTCTTGATAAAGGCTTTGTGTGTCTGACTTCACTAGTTTATAATGGTGATTGACCATCGTGAGGATATCTTTGTAAGCTGTCAATAAGAGAGGAGAATCTGTATAAGACTGGTGTCTTTATAAAGGCTTTGTGTGTCTGACTTCACTAGTTTATAATGGTGACTGACCATCGTGAGGATATCTTTGTAAGCCGTCAATGAGAGAGGAGAATCTGTATAAGACTGGTGTCTTAATAAAGGCTCTGTTTGTCTGACTTCACTAGTTTATAAAGGTGATTGACCATCGTGAGGATATCGTTATAAGCCGTCAATGAGAGAGGAGAATATGTTGAAGACTGGTGTCTTGATAAAGGCTTTGTGTGTCTGACTTCACTAGTTTATAAAGGTGATTGACCATCGTGAGGATATCGTTGTAAGCTGGCAATGAGAAAGGAGAATCTGTATAAGACTGGTGCCTTTATAAAGGCTTTGTGTGTCTGACTCACTAGTTAGTTGGGACGTTCAATGGATGGTGTTTAGTTTCGGCGTTTATTTTGACGGAAAAGCGAATTTTCATAGTCATAGTTCCATATTCTCCGAAAATTCCATTTTCAAATAGAGAGAGTTTATTTTAAAACTATTTCGCGAAATTTAATTTAAAATATCTATGTAACCTCTTGTAATTTGGTTTTAAAGACACATTACTAGCTAATATATATATATTTTTTGTTGTTGTATTATCCCGCTATTTACGTTTAAAATTTAACTACCAGGATCAAATTAACTTTAAAATATTAAAAGGTCATATTTTGTAAAATCGTGTCTACCACTGGTTAGTTCAAACACCTTTTCTTAATTTTCGGCCTATAGCATGTCACCAAGTTGCCCTCAATTTATTAACGAGGGCCATAGCCTGGTACAGAGGATGATATTTTATTGTAATTTTTAAAAAGTTGTAGTAATAGGCACGAGTGGACTATCACTGGCACATGGAAAATTCAAGAAAGCCGTAGTACTTCAGTAAACCTCCAATAGGCGACTCATCTGATGATCCTTTACCTCCCTGAGCGACCACCTTTTAGTGAAATATAAAATTGCCTGACAACAGGCCGTTCCGAGAGCTGTACATACCTGGCATCTCTATCCAATGCCTTCTCTTCCAAACTTTACAACTTTTATATTAAAGTGAAAACGTTAGTTGAAGCCATTAGTGAAAACTTATTGAGAAACAAGGGATTATTTTTATTGATTTGTGAACTCACATATTTTATAGTTTGATGGGGATTTTTTCAGGAGAAAATTTCTCTATAAAAATAAATATCATTATTCTCATCAAAATGGACACAAAAACAGACGTCGATGTCACAGATTGTGGAACGCTTCACGATTTTGCGTGTCATCCTTGCGCAGGGGCCATGCTAATCTTCTCTGTATCGTTCCAATTTTAGTATATGTACCGCCGAACAAGCGATGTCACAGATTGTGGTAGTTTGTAGAGATGGTCGTTAGATGGTTCGTCCATTTTGCAAGGAGAGGTAACCTTTCTTTTATAATAGTATCGACTCAACTTTGAACATAATATAAGATAGCGAATTTAAAATGGTGATTTATGTATCTTCATGATTATTTGCCACATTGCAATGTCTTCTCTGACCTTGTAACACAACAACCTCTAATGAGAGACCACATCTAATGAGAAGCCAGAAGTAGCCGTGTTATCTAAAGTTCTCTAAAAGAAGGTCTTACCCTACATGCATGTTTCTTAGTCTAGAATATTTAAAAATGATCTTAGTCTCTTTATATAGACTTTGAATGTAAAATAGGAATTCTTTTTAAAGAATTTATTTTTGCTGATATTGAGTTTTGACTCGTTATTTGTGTGTTAAGAAAAATTATAAAGCTTCCGTGAAAACGCTGAATTACTTTTGAAATTTACGCTTTCATAATATTTAATTTGGTTTTTACCTGATGAAGGTAATAGATTCACACTGAAACGCCATGGAAATAACGATCTCAATCTAGCTGAGGTAGTGTCCTTTCAAATATAAATACCTGCCATCCATCTTTAATAGAATATATAAGAGAGTTAGGAAAAAATAGGAAAGGGACCACAATGTGAATCAGTTCTATACATAACCACTAACTATATTTAACAAACACACACACACAATTCAATAACAACACATCACATCATTGGAAAAAAATGTTTATTCCATCAATAAGAATAAACTTTTTTGCGAAGCTTCTTTTTCTCGTAACATTTTTAATGCAAAAAAATAAGATAAATTTACAAAAAAAAAAAAAAGTAATAAAAAACTTGTATTACAAATGGTAATAAACATATATTTCTGTACAATATATAAGTTACTAAGGTGATACATGTGTGTAAATAGAGAATAATTTACATTCAATCACCAATGTGAGAGACATCCAGAAACAAGGAATTTCCCCTAAATGCAGGGAGAACATGCATCCAACAACAACACGCGCTAAGCGTACCTCTAATAAAGCAATCATAGCTACATTGAATTGTATTATAAAGGCATAGAGGTGTTTTATAAGTTTTCTCAAAGAAAGATAAGCATTAGCGTCAGTTATAAACATAAAAAAAAAGACTTTTTTTTTCATCTCTCTAAGGCATTTTTTGTACAGTAAGAATTGATTGTTAGAATGACACAACTTTAAAAAGTAAAGGCAAAATCTTCAAAGTTTACATTATTTAATTTTGCAATAGCCAAGTCGAATGGTTTTTCTGTTCCTATACAACTTTTACAAAGCAGCAAACAGGAAAAATAACTTGGATTTATCGTTTTCTTTTCCACTACATGATGGTGCTTGATCATCGTGAGGATATCGTTGCAAGCCGGCAATGAGATAGGAGAATCTGTATAAGACTGGTGTCTTAATAAAGGATTTGTCTGTTTGAAAATCCAGTAATATGCATCGATATATTGAATCGCTACTTTAATCCAGCTAGGTTTGACCTTGAGTTGGTCGCTTTAACATCCGAATCAATTAGGTAAAAGTTCGATGCGATTTTCTCTCACTTCTGGTTTAATAGATTCCAACATGAAATTATCAATATTTCCTTTATTTGGCCTGATTACCACTTATTTGGTATGCATCATCAAAATAGGGTCAATTCTTTTTTAATAATCAGCCAAACTTCTGTAAGCTTAGTTAGGATTTCAAAAAAGGGTTGTATTAAGTTTTGAATTATAAATGGTTGAATTATTGAAGCTAAATACTGTGTCTCTATAATTTAAAAAAGGAGAATCAGTTATAAAGTTGTGTCAATTTATTATTCTCTAATGTTTAGTAATATCAATTTGAAAGTAAATTTCAAAAGAAAACTATAGAGAGGAAGACATTTTGTGATAAAACTGAAAAAGCCTAAAACACTTCTAAAAAATAGTTATCAAGCACTCAACCCACTGTTGAGAAGGGACAACATTGGCACTGGATGCAGAAAACTATTTAGCAAAATGGAGCAAAAACTGGAGATTACCTAATTTCAATTAAGATGTTTTATCTCTTACCTTTAATATTTGAAGCTATCTTGAAAGAATAAAAATATTTTCTAATATACACGTTTTAAAAACACATTTTTACATATCCTCTAATAATAAAATTTAGTCGATAATATACCAATTAATCATAAAAAAAACACAAATTAATAAGATTACCAATTTTCATAATAAAGTTGCATAAATTTATAACACTACAACATCATCTATGAACAAGAAAACTTGAGAAATTTAACATGGTTTTAATTTCTATATCTGCGTATTGATGCAAATGAAATACAAATTCAAAAATTCATAAATCATAACTTTCTGTTTATATTCTAAAGTAAATCGATGTAAAACAGCAATCTAATATGTAAATAGAAAATTCAAGTTAATCTTCAATGTGCTGTGATCTCCTACCAGGATTTTTCATCTTATTGAAAGCAGATTTCTCTTTTAAAAAGATAACTGTCTTCGTATTGTAAGAGGCACAATTGGGTTTAAAGATGGTACTCGTATGATAACCAGACCAAAGAATAAACTAGGCGTGATGTAATACGTTTGCTCTTATCATTCAACTCTTGTTCCAATCAATAGACCTGAAAACTTAATGGAACCACCTTCTTCCTTTTTTGTCTGATAAGGTTAGCGATTTCAGAAAATATCATAATCATGAAGGATAAAATTGATCACAATAGCCACCTAATATCTTTTATTCCATATTTTAAATACTTTCATCCCTTTCAAGAAAATAATTGTATATCGCTTATAGATTTTCACGAATAATATTACTTCTTTGTTTATATTACAAGATAACGAAACCAAAACTAAAAACGTTAATAATATATAACAATACAGCGTTGTTATCAACATGAGAAAAAAAAAAAGACTGAAGATTGTCTGAAAATGGTAATAACGATGTTACAAAAATATCACCTGTCATTTATGTTTATAGGTTTGGTCTTGTATAACCTTATGATTTTATTTTAGTCTAAATTGTGTGTGTGTGTGTGTACCTCACCGCCTTATTTAGATCTTATCAAATTTTGACGAGCTACATGTTCTGTTGCTGTGACCGCTTACAATTTTGAAAAAAAAAAAGAGAAAGAGAGAGACGTTTATAGCACTCCCCTTGACAAGGATGGAATGGTCTTCGTACCTAACAAATAAACGGTTATGTTGCCCGAATTTCCGAATAAAAAAGTTGCTATGATTTTGCTCAATTTCGAACGGTCAAGAAAGCTTTTACCAAAACACATTGTTATTTCAACATGTATATTGAACAAACTTTAGAATAGTATTAACGAAAACTTTATTCACATATATTCCAAAGAGATATTTAAAAATTTTGTGAATATATTAAAATTAAATTGTATATTAGAGGACATAAAAATGTGTTTCTTAAATGCATATATTTTCAAATTTTAGAAAAATAAAATCTATCAGTATTTTTTGTTTCTTAATAGCACAAAGTAGATAATAGTAAAAACAACCACTCACTATAACAAAACTCAATAGCAAACGGTTTCATTGGGAAAAGAAAATTTTGAGCCTTAAAAATGTAGTTTGATCGTGAATTATTTTATTTTTTTATTGAGAATCAATTATATAGTGAAAACCTATTGGTAATAAATATCTTTAATACGAATAAATAACGCGCCATATATATATATATACAACAACTGAAAACATTAAGATGGGAATGTTTATTTTCTCATATAAATCAAACTCTTTTCCATTGTCCTTACTGCGATTAAAAATGTTTCATTTATTTATATGTGAAAATAAACAATCGCGTCTTAATGTTTTTATTTGTTGAATAAAAACACATCTTTATAAAAAAAAACTTCTTATTAATAAACAAAATTATTCCTAAAATCCACTTAATGTTGTCCCTTTTTTTTTCTTCATATAAATCTTCTATAGAGGAAAAATAATGCGTTCTTCTTCCCTTTAGGTGCCGGCCGTTTTCAAGGTCATTCCTGATTATTGTTAGCCTTCAAAAGACATCAAGCTATTCTTCAAATTATTATTTTTTTTAAATAAACGCTTTTATAATTTATACAAACATATGAAACACAATGCAACAGAATATACGCTTTAAAATACAATTAATTAATTTTCATTAGATTATTTTAAGAAGAAAAGGTTACAATCAACAAGATCATATCAAAACGATATATCGTCTTGCCTGGTGCTTAAAGGGTTAATTGCAACATATAGTTTGACCACTTCATATATGATAAAAGCAATCAATATATTTATTTAAACTTATCTCAAAAAGAAGTCAAATATAAATTAAACTACAATTTTTAATTGGAATAATGGTCTTGTCGGTTTTCAGAAAGAGAAAAAATAAACTTTGTTAACTATAAGAAGAAAGTTTATGTAAAAGCGTTTTCTTTTGCAAATGGACGGTAAGCTATTTCTACTTGTATAACAGAATGGTAGAAGAAAAACTTGTTTTTCGATTAAAAAAAAACGAACATAAATTAAAAAGATAGAGATAAAACACAAACAAAGAAAACTATCAACCTCTATATTCAATGATTCAGACTTTTAAAAAATCTAATAATATATAAACAACACAAAAAAATATTGAAATATTAAACATAATTTTTTTCAAATGCTCTAATGCACATATACACAAAAAAAAAATAAAAAAGGAATAATTATTCACAAACATATATACAAGCAAAATAAGCTATACAAAAAACTAAATATATACAAATTGATAAAGTCGGTAATAAAAAAAGGTAGTTTTTTTTTAAATAACCATTATATGCAGACATTCCATAATATGAGATCACCTATAATCTGGTATATAACATCAAGAATATATAACTGAACGCCTATATTAAAACAAAATATAGGACTTAGCAGAAATAATAATAGATAACATTATGTTTTACAAGTATAACACATTACTTGTATAACACATTAGGTCAATATGTTAATATAGAAAAAAATAGTAGAGATAATAATGATTAATCATAATGATAAGTTATATCCCAACTAAACTTATTCAGATACGGATTGGACTCTTAATAACCTAGCAAAAATGTAAAATAATTAAAATGTTAGAATCTAAGTTTAATTATCGCAAAGAGTTAGCCAAAAAATGATTCTGATGATCAACATAATGAAAAAAATATTAATAAAAATATAAAAAAATAATGAAGATGGGAAAGATATTAATGATAAGAATGCTAATAAAAACTATACAAATTATTATTAAAGTAAAAATAATAATATAATAAGGTTTAGGACTGCTTAGCTATCATTCTAGATCTCCGTTCAGAGAAAGGGTTCCAGGTTTCTTTGGAAGTTTAAAATATAGTGAAATCTGGAAACAAAACTGAATTTCGGCCGTATTTCTTCACTATTTTCAATATGCTAATCTTCTATCACAAATAAAAAACATATAGGTAGATTCATATACAACTTGTCTATCCAGCTAGCCAATCAGATAATTCAACAACTACAAAAAGTAATATTGCAACTTTTTTTCACTAAAAGGAATTACAAAAGTTTTCAGGTACATACCTTTCTCAGTATAATATATGAACATTATTGGCTGATAAACGGCTTGATTGCAAGCTTTTTAAATTCCTTTTAATAAAACAAAAAATTATGTCATCACCTTTTATTCTGTTTTCATTTTCGAAACCTGCCATCTTATGAGAATTCAACAATTATTGGATTGATGAACTGAACATTTTGTATTTAGAGAAAGGTGTATGCATCAATATAACATATACAATTATTTAAAATACAGCAAAGTATGTTGGAATTTACTAAAAAAAAAACAAATATTACTATCAATCATCTCATATTCACATTAAAAAGTGTTATTACTTAATTAACGCCATTCCTTGTAGATTTTAGTTAATTTTAAATAAATACACTAATTAATATTAAAAATAAAGAAGGCATATTCTGACCAGAAGCACAAGTGCTTTTTAGAAGCCTTTGGGAGCAAAAATAATTTTGGTCGCAGTGGTACAGTCTATTCCACGCTAACGAGCGCCAACAGCGTGAAACGCGTTCGTGGATGGCTTTTCTTGATTTATCAAGAAAATGGGTTGTCCAAATATCAGGGAACAGGCTAAATCAATGTTTAGTTGATTTCTGTTCCACCAGATGGCGCTCTGCCATCTAAAAAGCATATGTGCTTCTGGTCAGGATCTGCCTTCTTTATTTTAATATCAACACCTGACCTTTTTATTATTTATTTTTTCTATTATTTTTCACGCCAATTGATGTATTAAGAAACAACTGATAATTAGAACTGTATTTTTTATCTCTTCATACTAAAAAAGTTCTAAATAAACCGAGTTGACCATATCCTTATTTTGACAAAAAAAAAAAAAACAATATTAAAATATTTCGTTTTCATGTTCCTAGATGACCCTATAGTTTGGTTTCTCATTATAACCTATCACACTATTAGCTATGGAAGATTTTATAAAGAGCAATATATATATGGTATAGAGATATATAAGTTTAGATATAGCGCTAACCATACAAAGAAAGTGTTATATTTGATGTTAAAACCAAATCACCGGTGACCCAACAACATCACAACCGACTAGCACACTATTATAACTCCTTCACTCTAAAACAAGTGAACAGTGTTACAAGCTACAACAAGCTTTTTTGGCTTTTTTTTTTTGGCTGCACCTGAAGAGAACAAAACAAATTATTAGAAAGATCTGCGAAGGTTCAAATAGATTGATCTTGTAAAAATATTTCTCCTACAGCAAATTTTCTCTAGGAAATATATAAGGAAACCTAACTTTAAAATAAAGATTTCTTTCTATTTATATATAAAAAAAACTATAATTTAAAAAATATATTTTTTATATTAAAAAAGTAGATAAATCTTCAATATGGGAAAAGCAAGTATTCACAAAAAAGGAGGTGCGAGCTAATAAGGCCAAAAATATATAAATTTGAACAATGAATATTAATGCACATGCCCCATTATGGGAGAGTCATTGCACTGAAGTTTTGAAGCCTAGGGCATGTAGGCGGGACATTGTAGAGTGGGGGTGGAGTAATAAGAAAATGGGTGTGGCAAAGAGAAAGTAGGCGGGGCAATAAAAAAAAGTAGGAGGAGAAATTTCAAAGTGGGTGTGACAAAGAGAAAGTAGGAGGAGCAATAAGAAAGTAGGCGGGGCAATTTTAAAGTAGGTGTATCAAAAGAGTGGAGGGCTACATGGTGTTATAAAGGGGATGTCTGGCAGGAATAAGGCGAGATAAGGGGTGGGTCTTCCCCTGGAGTTGCTTGCGGACCTTGCGTGGGGGAGAAGTTTGAAAGATTTTGAGGGCGGGGGGGCGGCCTACTGTGCAGCAGCTTGTGGAGGAGGGGCACGGGGGCAGTTGCGGACTTGGCTAGCTGGTGCCCTGCGCGTGCCTCCAGCTGTTGGGTCAGCCTGCGCACTGTGCCCGTCTTCTCTCCCGCGACTAGATTCTCCTTCTCTGCTTCCTTCTGCTCCTCTGGGAGGATGGGAGCGACCTGCCTGGGCGCGCCGCGGAATGGCATGGGGCCGTGCACTGCTAGCGCGGTGAGGGGGTACCACTTGGGGCAGTAGACTGAGAAAGGCCTGGACTCTACTCGGAGACTCTGCGACCTCTGTACTGGACAACTCTTGGGGGAGGAGTCCTCCTCGGGGCTCTGGGAGAAGGTGCTATCACAGGACGACGTTCGCTTCAGGCTCTTCTCTTCCAATTGCTGTTTGGTCTTTTTCACGGTGCCTGGAGTCCAAGGAATGGACTCCTTGTCATAGCTGAAGCCGCCCTGAGGAACGGACTCCAGTGGACTAGCTTGAGGGACTAACACCTGCAAGGATTGAGAGAGGTCCCTTTGCTTCCCCATCAGCCGCTCAGTGGCGTGATCATCAGGGGACCACGATTTGGGTCTGGCCTGGCAACCTGGGGAGTTAGAGAAGGTTTCCTTAGAGGAATCAACTCCCGCGGATTGCTTCTTCATCTTGAGGAACCTGTCGATTGGGGGCTTGAGGCTGGTGTCGGACTTGGACCTCCAGAGACTGTTGTGCCGGTGTTTGCTGCAGCCACACAGCCAGGTTGGACAGGTCCTGTGCCTGGTGGCGACAGACCTACCTGGCTCCCAGAATGCCCTGGTAGATCTCCAGCTGCCGCAGGAAGCCCTGGTTGGGCTGGACACACGACCTCCGTGTGCGGACAAAGTGCAGCGCCTGTTGCAAGTCCCAGTCGTACGCCTTCATCACGTAGGCAATGACAACTGAGGCGGACCGTGACACGCCCTTTTTGCAGTGAACCAGCACCTTGGACCCATCCGCCCTGCACATCTCACTTGGGTGAATACAGACAGGACACACAGCAATGGAAAGTTAATAACATGTACACCATAATATCTTATTAATGTAAAATCTTTGTAACCAATCACTCTTGGGACAGCCCAAAATTGGATAATTAAAGGAGTTTGGATGTTGGCGAGATTGGATGTGTGAAAAGAAAGCGAGAGATTTGATGATTTTCAAACATCTTTAATTCAAGGTTATTCCTGTTGAATTGTAAAATCGATATTAAATTATAATTGCTTAAAAATTAAAAGTACCTACTTATGTAGATACTTCAGTGGGGATTTGAATAATGGTAAATTTATATTAAGAATAGTTGGTTGAATTAAAGAGGTTATACAAGTTATATGAGGCAGTTTGTTAAATAACAAATATATGAATCAATGTTGGTATAATAAGCTTCTTGGCAAAGGAGATAGGAGAAAAGGCATAAAGTTTTTTTTTAAAGAAAAATATCGAACTGAGTGAAATAAGATGTGTAAAGAAGGAGCTACTAGAGTACTTGTGTAATTTATGTCTGGTCCATTGTTATAGTTGCTATAAACTACGCAGTGAGTACCAGGGTTGTACCTACTTGGCCCGTTGGATATAGCGGTACGTGCGGTCCCAGTGGCGCAACATCTCCGTGGCCTCGTCGTCGTACACCCGCACGTTGAAATACTCAAACTTCCCCGGGAAGAAGTTGTCGATCTCCCGGGTGACGTTCAGGATACGGTTCACCCTGTGGACACACAACCTCGTCACTTATAACAAACTTGTAACTCAGCTTGTATTACAGATATGTAACTTAGCTTGTATCACAGATATGTAACTTAGCTTGTATCACAGATATGTAACTTGGTTTGTATCACAGCCACGTAACTTAGCTTGTATCACAGCCACATAACTTAGCTTGTATCACAGATATGTTACTTGGTTTGCATCGCAGCCACGTAACATAGCTTGTATCACAGCCACGTAACTTAGTTTGTATCACAGTCACATAACTTAGCTTGTATCACAGATATGTTACTTGGTTTGCATCGCAGCCACGTAACTTAGCTTGTATCACAGCCACGTAACTTAGCTTGTATCACAGACGTGTGGCTTAGCTTGTATCACAGTTATGTAACTTAGCTTGTATCGCAATCACATAACTTAGCTTGTATCACAGCCACGTAACTTGGCTTGTATCACAGACATGTAACTTAGCTTGTATCACATAAATGTAACTTGGTTTGCATCGCAGCCACATAACTTAGCTTGTATCACAAACGTGTGGCTTAGCTTGTATCACAGTTACGTAACTTAGATTGTATCACAGATATGTAACTTAGTTTATATCACAGCCACGTAAATTGGCTTGAGTCACAGATATGTAACTTGGTTTGCATCACATATATATAATTTAGCTTGAATCAGATATGTAACTTGGTTTGTATCACAGCTACATAACTTAGCTTGTATCACAGACGTGTAACTTGGCTTGTCTTACAGATATATAATTTTGCTTGATTCATAGATATGTAACTTGGTTTGTATCACAGCCACGTAATTTAGCTTGTATCAGATATGCAACTTAGCTGGAAAGATGGTGACATAACTTGGCTGTCATAGCCCCACTGCCATCTTTGAAACTGTAATGGGTTTTCGGAAAAAAATATGGTTACATTTTAAAGAAACATTTCCATTCTACCAGTCACTAAACAAGAGCCAATACCGGCTCATTTAAAGCGTAAAACTAGCCAATAGCGAGTTTTTTTCACTTCAATACCGCCGCGAGGTAGAACCTCTTGGTATCTGATCGCTAGTTTCTTCACAAAAGCATCGTTCACTTTACGTCAACAATACTGTTGATTGGCCTGCCACTTCTTTAAATATACCAGTGCTTGAGATAGGATCAAAGATGTACGAAGTTAAAATATCAGGTTACATTGTCAATTTTGGACAATAGAAGGGGTTTTCAGCTTCAAGGTGTTGAGTGAGGATCTTGAAGTGGTGGTCAGGCCAGTTTATGTAACCACCACCATTCCTGTAGTCCTGATCCTGAGACTTCGTTCTACATTGATGGAGCATCCCGACTTTCTGATGACTGAGCACTTTATATAACATATATGTAGTTATATTTGTCAATATATACTATATTTTCATATATACTATACTTATAAATAGTATAACAGCCCCAAAATGTAGATAAAATTCAATGTACTAGCTTGGCCATCATGTAATCACAAACAATATAATAAAGGTTTTTTGAAAGAGCCGCACCCAAGGCAGGGCGAGGTCCAATATCGTCGAAATTACATTATTTCCTCCCAGGAAACTTCCATAAGTCCTTAGTGAGTTTTACTACCACCGCCGAACGCCGACAAACAGGCCGGACAGCAACAGATCATCTCTCCCTCTCGTTCAGATCACACCCTCCTGGACCTTGCCGCGTCTTCGGTCGCTGACCTCTCGCAGGTGGCATCCAACCTGCCTCGTCTTTTGTGTTGCACTTAGACGCCTGAATCCACTGGGCCATATGACTGTTAGTGCTTGTGGTACGATATATATAAATTTTATTCTATATTCTATTCCAGAACATCGTGGTAATCTAGTAGTCTAATATTTTGTGCACTTGTGTTGTTAGCTTATTTGCGCGAGTGTACAAAATTCTGTACTTCTAGGTAGTTTGGAAGTTTATTAAATCTCCCTCACTCTTGATCACAAAAATTGAAAGGAAATATAGAAAATATTAGTTCACTTTCCAACCACCCCAACCCCCTTTTTAATGAAATTCTAGCCTCTTATTATTTCAGAGAAAGGACTGAGCCTATTTTCTTCATTTGAAAGAAAATATACAAATTTTCTTCTATTTTATGCTCGACCACCACAGTCACCTGGAATTCAGAAATTTTGCAAACTTTCATTGTTATTGATATAAGAGTAGGATTGAACTAGTCTACATATTTCAGACTTTTGTGTAATCTGGGATTATATTAAAATTGATCATGATTTGCTGTAGCCTGATAGCTTATCAATGTGCAGGGTGGCGGCGAGGTGTAGCTAAGCCCGCCGTAGCGTTATAACAATGCGCAGGGTGGCGGCGAGGTGTAGCTAAGCCCGACGTAGCGTTATAACAATGCGCAGGGTGGCGGCGAGGTGTAGCTAAGCCCGCCGTAGCGTTATAACAATGCGCAGGGTGGCGGCGAGGTGTAGCTAAGCCTGCCGTAGCCTTATAACAATGCGCTGGGTAGCGGCGAGGTGTCGCTAAGCTCGCCGTAGCCTTATAACAATGTGCTGGGTGGCGGCGAGGTGTCGCTAAGCTCGCCGTAGCCTTATAACAATGTGCTGGGTGGCGGCGAGGTGTCGCTAAGCTCGCCGTAGCCTTATACAATATGCTGGGTGGCGGCGAGGTGTCGCTAAGCTCGCCGTAGCCTTATAACAATGTGCTGGGTGGCGGCGAGGTGTCGCTAAGCTCGCCGTAGCCTTATAACAATGCGCTGGGTGGCGGCGAGGTGTCTTTAAGACCACCGTAGCCTTATAACAATGCGCTTGGTGGCGGCGAGGTATCGCTAAGCCCACCGTAGCCTTATAACAATGCGCTGGGTGGCGGCGAGGTTTCGCTAAGCCCGCCGTAGCCTTATAACAATGCGCTGGGTGGCGGCGAGGTGTAGCTAAGTTCGCCGTAGCCTTATAACAATGCGCTTGGTGGCGGCGAGGTGTCGCTAAGCCCGCCGTAGCCTTATAACAATGCGCTTGGTGGCGGCGAGGTGTAGCTAAGTTCGCCGTAGCCTTATAACAATGCGCTGGGTAGCGGCGAGGTGTCGCTAAGCCCGCCGTAGCCTTATAACAATGCGCTTGGTGGCGGCGAGGTGTACCTAAGTTCGCCGTAGCCTTATAACAATGCGCTTGGTGGCGGCGAGGTGTAGCTAAGTTCGCCGTAGCCTTATAACAATGCGCTTGGTGGCGGCGAGGTGTAGCTAACAAAGAGTATCAAGGCGTTGAGTGGCGGCGAATTGAAGTCAAGCTAGTTGTTTACATTAACCAGACTCAGCATAAGACATATGTACAACAGAAAAATAATACACGTGGGCAAGTCAATACACGGGGTAGACCACACACCCATTCTCCGTGAGCTCATCCAGGTTGGAAGCGTTCCACTCCGAGCCGAGGTAGAGGAAGGAAAGGATCTGCGAGGGGGCGTCCATCTGCCCCAGGATGGTCAACATGGTCTGGTCAATGTAGGGCCTGAAGTCTATCAGACTGCGGCACAGCTCCTGCTCTAGCCGGGTCCGCATCTGGACAACGTCACTTTACAGTCAAACCTCTCTCTCGCTATAACGACATCACAGGGAAAGAAAGATTTTAAGTTATTAATACTATTGTTGTTGTAATAACCATGGTTAAAACAATTAGAAACAATCGGGGGGGCTTAATTAATATTTGATAGAGGGGCAAGCCATCAGGATCTTTCACATTAAGATATTTTAACCTTCTTAGAAACACTACTCAACTAACTACATGTTACCAGTAGGAGAAGAATCTACCAAGATGTAGACTTACAAACTTGCTGGTGACTTCATCCAGATCGACCGACATCATCAGTTCTTTCAGCTTGGTCCGGATCAGTTTCTCCGTATTCTCCCGTTCAGTCGGTGGTCTGTTCACACAAAGGTCACATTACCAGCTGCATACAGGTAAGATTTAAATAACGTTTATACATGTGCGCTGGAACATTGAGAGGAAACAGGAAACACCTATTAAAAAGGCATATATTGGATCAAAAAAATATTTATTTTACCAATATTTCAGCTGGCTGAACGCCAACCTTTATCAAGGTGTTATAACATTTTAAAGTGTGTCAACAACAAACTCAGCGCCACATAACGTCAACAGCATTAAGTTTTTGAAATATTTTGTTATATTCAATAGGGAGAAAAATTTGAAAAATATATTTATATTATGAACAAAATAATTTTTGTAAAATATGGGTGTGAATATTTTGAAAATTAACAATAACGCCTATTTTATATTTTAAAATTATTTGTACTATGTGTGAAAATATTTTTCGTATAAAAATAAATAAAAATAACAAAATATATATAAAAGAAAGGTTAAACTAAATTTTTTTCTGAAAACACAAAGCGTAAAAAATGTTTGAAAAGTTGGTTGAAATAAAATTTTTAAAAAATTTAAATGTAAAATTGTGAAATTCGAAATAAAATATAAGTGAAAATGGGAAAATATTTTTTTAAAATGATATCACACAAATAAAACATTGAAGACATTGAACTATCAACATATAAAAAAATATAATACATATATATACAACAACAACAAAAAGCCTTTATTTAGGGCCACTCGCCCTATACAGGATTCGCCAGTTCACAAGGGATAGGGAGAACACTGTGAGGCCTTTTTCCGGGATATAGTCTTGTGGAATCCAAATATCGCCATCGCTATATACCTATTCTTTGATATTTCATTAATCAGTGCCGGAAATGAAGGACAAAGTTGCCCCGTTTTATCATTTAGTTTTCGTCTTTCCTCAGACAGAGCAGCACAGTCAAATAAGTAATGCAACATCTCCGTTGTTATTCCTGATCCACAGAAAGTGCATTTCAGGTCTTCACGCCTCAATAAAATCAAATGGTGTTCTCTGAAAAAAATTGAAAGGGTTCTAAATTGTGCAATTAATCTGATGATAGGAAAAGGGAGTTCAGTTAAGAAGTATTCTTCGGTGGTAAAGGTTGTATAATACATATATATAAAATAAGCGTGTGATTGTATTTGAAATAAACTTAAACGATGTTGCATAAATTAAAAGAAAGATATATAAAAGGAAAAATGCGATTTGAGCATTAAAACATTTTTACGTGCTTCTAAATGTGTACCTCTCCCTATAAAATTAATTAAAATATAGACCTAAGTTATCGGAATTTTGAAGTAAAAAAATGAATGAAAAATTAAACTTTAAATATTTTTATGACGATCTAATAATATATATATATCATAAAACTGCGACCAACTATTTATTTACTTGATTAAATGAAACTTTCGGGCAAGCCCTTCTAGGTATTGTAATAGCAAAACTAAGAATTGTCACAAGATGACTTTATAGTTATAAGAGGTGAAACAATTTTAACACACATTTGATCTTTTCCAAACAAATACCTGGGTCAGCAAAGTCAAATTAATCCAGGCTCTAGTAAAGAAAGATTTATCGGATTTGAGACCAAGCCTTTCACTATCCCGGGGTTCCAGATACAATTGGAGAATGACAACTAATGGTAAATAAGACCGATAGGCTAAGCCAGACCAATATTTAAAACCCCAAATTCAATTTTAGTATTCAAATTGATAGCATTTATAACCACAATAGTTTCAAATCTCACCTCTATTTGTGTATATCATATTATTACAATTTATAATCGCACAAATTCAATCTAGGATAGAAATATACATCAATAATATCACACAATGTCAGAGTATGGCAGGACATTGTTGAAATTGGCGAAAACTGATGGCCCTTTAAATTGATGATTGATTATGCCTGAGGATGATAAAGGGGGAAAGGCGAACATTTCCAGCACAGTTTTAAGACAATGATAATATCTCTATTCGCAATAGAAGAAGAAACCCAGGTCGAGGAGAAGAGCTTTTTTATATAAGAGGATGATCGTACAAGCTTTCTGGCAAGACGTCCTTTTACGGGTACAGAATGACACGAATAGCAATGGTTTATACACTATCATGAATTTTTTGTCACTATTCTACCAGCTTTCTATTGTTCTCAATTATTTCATTACTTAATCTGCCTCTATGAGGTCCAGCACAATCGTATTCTTGGTGTTTATAATGATGCTTGGAAATCTTTCAAGCTCTCTCAAAAAAGAAATACTACATTTTATCATCACCAGTTCCAATACTAGAGTTCTATAAGGATTTTTAAAACTTGTAAAAAAATAATTTGCTGGTTGAAAATTTCTTGTAGAAAGATCATATACAGCTATATCGAAACCAATTTTCAAACTTTATATCGAAACCAATTTTAAACTTTTTATTGTTACGGCATTTCGGGAACTTACTGTCGCCTTCTTCAGGTGTAAAATGTGTTGTATATATATATATATATATAAAGTGAAAAGTGGAAACTTACTCCGATTTGGCAGGATCCGGGGACGGCGGTCGCTTCGAGACCAAGTCATCCATGGCATTCCTGTACACAGACGTTTGTTGGGGCGGATTTGAGCTGCTGAAGGTTTTAAAGTCGCTACACACGACAGCACCAACATACTGTGTCTTGTGTTCTACTTAAAATAAGTATCCTTCGCTGGACATAGAGATTTGATGTCGAATTAATAGATTAAAAAAACCTACTGTGTAACTGATTTACAAAGTTGGACAACAAACAAGCTAGTTGCCGTTACATTCTAACAGCAAGTTCAATTTCTAAAAGAGGTAACTTGAGATGAAGATGAATGTTTTGTCTTTACCACGAAAGCAAGTTCAATGTTGGTGCATGACTGTCTACCTCTCAGAATAAACCACACAGTGGTAGGTCATGTATCAAATTGAAGCGATTTTTTTAACACTCTCGATAGTATTGAAACAACAAGGTACCATTCACTGCTATCTAGATACCTACAATCCATTGCAAACATACGCTATGGTCAACCATTATTTTTAACTCTGATAGAGCCAAGTTAGAACGTAGAACCCACTACACACATTTACAGTAAAACCCCTGTCTTAACCATAAAGGAGGAGGTAAGAGGACCAGTTAACACAGTAGGTTCAAGAACATGTATTAGGTAAGTAACTATGGGATCCTGTTGTTTTCACTTAGAACAGATTGTACCGTACACACATCTCATTTCAAACACAGGCTACCGCGTACACTTATGGTATATACATACACTATAAGCTATTATAAAGTGACTAATGAATTATAACATTGGAAAAAAGACGCACCATTCGTTGATACAGGACTGGCTGGAGTTGATACTCCGCTCGTAGAAGACGGTCCAGCGGTGGGAGCCTCCGCCCGTGAAGTGGTTGAGTTCCCGGGCTCTAGCGCTGGCCTTGTGGAGGGTCTGGAGGGCCGACCTGGACACAGCCTGGGGTGTGAACCTATGTAAACCACGAGTGATCCTTATGTGAACCACGAGTGATCCTTATGTAAATCATGATTGAACTTTATGTGATTAAGACATGATTGAACTTTATGTGAATAAGACATGATTGAACTTTATGTAAATCATCAGTGAACCCTGTATAAACCATAGAGTGAACCCTGTATGAACCATAGAGTAAGCCCTGTATCAATCCTGCATGTATCCTGTATTAACCACGAGTGAGACCTGTACCAGTCTTGTATAAACCATAGAGTGAACCCTGTATAAACCCTGTATGAACCATAGAGTAAGCCCTGTATCAATCCTGCATGTATCCTGTATTAACCACGAGTGAGACCTGTACCAGTCTTGTATAAACCATAGAGTGAACCCTGTATAAACCCTGTATGAACCATAGAGTAAGCCCTGTATCAATCCTGCATGTATCCTGTATTAACCACGAGTGAGACCTGTACCAGTCTTGTATAAACCATATAGTGAACCCTGTATCAATCCTGAATGTATCCTGTATGAACCATGAGTAAACCCTGTACCAATCCTGTATGAACCATAGAGTGAATCCTGTATAACCCATAGAGTGAATCTTGTATCAATTCTGTATGAGCCACAAGTGAACCCTGTATCGATCCTGCATGTATCCTGTGTGAACCATGAGTAAACCCTGTACCAATCCTGTATGAACCATAGAGTGAATCTTGTATCAATTCTGTATGAACTACAAGTGAACCCTTTATCGATCCTGCATGTATCCTGTATGAACCATGAGTAAACCCTGTACAAATCCTGTATGAACCATAGAGTGAATCTTGTATCAATTCTGTATGAACCACAAGTGAACCCTGTATCGATCCTGCATGTATCCTGTGTGAACCATGAGTAAACCCTGTACCAATCCTGTATGAACCATAGAGTGAATCCTGTATAACCCATAAAGTGAATCTTGTATCAATTCTGTATGAACTACAAGTGAACCTTGTATCGATCCTGCATGTATCCTGTGTGAACCATGAGTAAACCCTGTACCAATCCCGAATAAACCATAGGGCGAACCCTGTTTCAATCCTGTATAGAGATGTCCAATCCTGTATAGATATAGAGTGAACCCTATATCAATCCTGTATGAACCACGAATGAACCCTGTATGAACCATGAGTGAACCCTTGTGAACCCTGAGTGACCTCTTAATGAACCCTGTGAGAACCAAGTCTCCCTTAGGGCTGGCTCCAACTGGCATAAAATATCGCCGTGGCTTTTTCAACTTTATTTTTAGCTCATGTGTTTGGTGGGTCTGCCGCCGGGTGTTTCCTGTCCCCGATACAATCTATTTGCATAAATGTCCCCTCTTTATTGCTGACCGTTTTGTTTAACGGCCGCAGTACTCTCCATCCACGGACTCAAATAGAGGATATTTATTTGTAGTACACACATAGGGGAAGTGTGAATATGCTATTTATTTTCAATCTTTATGGAGGTGTAAACAGCGATTCGTGTGTGTGTGTGAAAACGTTACTAAATATAGTACTTTCAACTATAATTTATTAGGGAAAGTTCATATATTCAAAATAAAAAGAGGTATTTAGAAAAAGGACACATTGTACAAAAATTGGAAATTAGAAGTTTAATTTTTTTATCTTAATTTTTAGAAAGACATGCTAGAAAGTTGCAAATAACGATTGGGTAATGTGGAAAAGGGTCATCGTCGATAAAGTTATATGTTT
This sequence comes from Cordylochernes scorpioides, assembly GCA_030710605.1. NCBI lineage: Eukaryota > Metazoa > Arthropoda > Arachnida > Pseudoscorpiones > Chernetidae > Cordylochernes > Cordylochernes scorpioides. The sequence goes on along the minus strand of CP092869.1, from coordinate 50,546,965 downwards.
GTATCACAGCTGCCATTTTGACACACAACTACATAGCTCTTCGATTTCAATTACAACAATACCACTCTAATACATTTTTGACTTTTTATAAACATCTTCATAAAAAAAAAAAACTATTTAAAATGTTGGATGTGGAAGAATAATCTCTATTGTTCTGGGGTACATGCCTATTGAAGTAGAGTGGTGTACTTGTAAGTTTGAAAAGTAATAGTGTCATTAACATTGTTGTACCAGATGCTAAGTATGTCTCCAACTCTCTTTTCCTGGCTAACGAAGTCTACAAGGCCGCGTTAAACCACCGATACTCGGCCGCGTTAAAAGGAAGAAATCGAGTCATTAAGTACCTTACAAACGTGTGACCAAAGTTAGTATTACAGCTGCTTCTGTTGTGGAAATATCATTTTTTATATTGTTTATCGTTCGAAACTGCAGGTATTATGCTATCAGATTGGTATAGAAATAATAGAGGATTGTCGATATTGAGAGAAAAACATTTAGTATATTCCTGTCATATATTATTTTGTTTTGTATATACTATTTTGACAATTAAAATAATTTTATTGACATCTTATCAATACATGCAAAGTGCACAGTCTGCACTATTTAAAAAAAAAAAGATTATTATATATATATGTAATATGATGATGCAATTGTTATTACACTATAATATTTGATGTATTACACTGTTGTAGAATCCTGCCGACTTAACCGTTCTGTGGCAATATCGTTGCGGAATTTCTTGTTGTTCGATTTGAATGGTGAGGATTGGTTGAAGCGCAGTCGTTGAGTGGTAAGTGAAGCACACAGTTAGGAATAATCAGGACACGTGATTGAGTTGGAAAATAAAAGGCAACTGGATTGGAGGGAAGAAAGCTTGAGAAGGGCTGAGCGATTTGACTTATTAATTAATTGATCACATGGCGATGATTGGATTTAGATGAAATGAGCGGAGAGAGAGATCTCTAGAGTAGATGTTACCTTGTTGGAAGCGAAGGAGCACTGTCCGAACTCGGCGAGAGCCAGTGAACCCTGTAGGTGTTGTTCCTATGAGAGCTCAAGCGTAACTACCCATTCTTGCTTTCCGATTTAACACCAAGCCTCAGTTTCTCTCTGATTGGTCGAGGGATGTCACATGATCCTTTCCTATTGGTTGACCTACTTGAGGTGTTGTCTTTTGATTGGTCGAGAGATGTCACATGCTCTTTTCCTATTGGTTGACCTACTTAAGGTACTGTCTTTTGATTGGCCCGCGGTTTCCTTTGGTATTAGTTACGCCCGGCTTGGGTCAGGAAGTCTCGTGTTTATTTGACTTTATTTACTTCCGCGGCTATCAAAATACATCCTGCTTTGTCAGGAAGTATTGAATGTTAGCTTTAACATTTATAACTTCTGGTCACTAGAGACGTCCTGTTTTGTCAGGAAGTATTGAGTGTATCTTGGCTAAAATAACTTCTGCGGTCACTAGAGACGTCCGGTCTCTGCCCCTGCAATATTGACACAGGGGTGCCCAGAATAGTCGTGCCAGCCTTAGGTCTACTTCCTATATCTTAATGCTACTTGCTTCCCTCCAGTTACCTTGTTCTTTATTAAGTCTTCGAAAATCATACATGGTACATACATAGTGGGTCGGGGTTGCATTTAATTATATACAAATTATGACAGATGCGCCCCCTACATGTGAAGAATTCAAGAAGGGGTTAGCCTGAGAGAATTCTGTAAAATGAAAAATAATTTTGTGGGAAAATTAGTTGTGGGTATTGAGGGGCTATATACAAGCATTGCTGGTGACATAAAAGTAAGATAGAATGGGGTTGATGATATAGGTTGAGTATAATTAATAGAAATCAAAAAATTTTTTTAATTGTAAGAAATCAATGAATGTTATGGTACATAGTGGGCAAAAAGAAAATGCGCCTAAACGAATTCTACTCGAGATAAGAAATGATATCGAGGGAGTTCTATTAAGGCTTTTGAAATCAAATAAAAATAATATAAAAATAGTTGAATGAAATCAAAATTGAATGTGTTTGGTTGAAAAAGAAAAATATTTTGTTGCATGATGACAAAGACAACTGCTTAGTTACTTTTTTGCTCGACTTTTGAGAAAAGAAATCGAGGAAATTTCATAAGGCGCTTTGAAATCAAAACAAAATAAAATAAGAGTAGTTGAATGAAATCAAAATTGAATGTGTTTGGTTGAATGGTGAGAAAAAAAAAAAGAAAAATGCCTAACCATATTCTAGCTCGAAATTGGGAATGAAATCGAAGGAATTCTATTAGGTCTTTTGAGAAATCAAAAATAAAAATAAAATAAAAGTTTTTTGAGCGAAATCAAAGTTGAGTGCTTGGTTGAATGGTGAAAAAAAAAAAAAGGAAAAATGCCTAATTACTTTTTTGCTTGAATTTTGGAAAGGAATTCGAGGAAATTTCATAAGGTCTTTTGAGAAATCAAAATAAAAATAAAAATAAGAGTTGAACGAAATCAAAGTTGAACGTTTGAAAAAAAAAATGAAAAATAAAAAGGTTTCAACAACAAAGGGTGATTTAATGTTTTTAGTTTAATCGAAAACCAGTGGGTTTTCGTTGATAATTGAGTTGTGGCAATATAAGTCAAGTGGTAAATAGAATGATAATTGATAAGTGAAAATGATAATATAAACTAATTGGTAAATAAAATGATAGTTAATGATTAAAATTGATAATAAGTTGAATAAATTGATAAATTGATTAAATATTTAAATTTTAATTGAGAGAAAATAATGGAAATGATTGATATGAAAAATAAGGTGTATTGGTTTGAACCCTATGGTATCTACATGCCCTGATCTACATGTATTGGTTGCTCCATTTTTCCCTATAAATGTTTTACTTGCTCAATTATGCCCTATAAAATTTTTGTCTCGTCTGTAGCGACACTTAGGTGAAAAACGTGATTCTAGCCCTCAAGTGCGTTTATGCTGTGTGTACAGGAGACATGGAAATCTATATAACCTTTATGTGTAATTTTTTGTCTTTGTGTGTGTGTTGTGAAAAAATGTTAGAAGTCGGTTGTGTAAGAAATGTGTGAGCTAGTTCTATGTGTTGTCTCGTGGATGTGGAATTGGTTGGTAAAAATCGATATGTAGACTCGAACTGGAATCAAAATCGGTGGCATAGCGAGGTTCCCAGTTGACCTCAATAGGGGATCTTCTCATTGTAATTAGAGATACGGAAGTGGGGTGTGTCGGGCAAAAGAGAGGGAATGAAATTGGAGATCGGACGAGGGCGCTTCGCTTTGTTTACAGAGGCCGAATTTATCCGCTGCGGACTACACTTCCGTCGTGGTGTCTCAAATTCTCGTTTCCTGCCGTCTATTTATTTTTGGTGCGGCTCAGATCTTGTTTTTGGAGCGTGATTTCTCCGACACTGGTTGGTTATCTTTCAGTTACTGCTATCTTTTCGGAGTTTATTTAGATTTTCTGCGAAGATGGTTCCTAAAATTATGAGAAGTTTTATAAATACTTGTCCACAATGAAGAATTGCTTGTCCACAATGAAAAACTGTTTGTCCAAAATTAAAAACTACCTCTTGTAGTTCGAAGATTTTCTGATCGGGCATAGTATAGATAAACAAGTACTTAATGAATAAAATTGGGATACAGTTGTACGGTAGAACTAATAAACAAAGGATAAAAATCAGATGAAAGATAGGATATTGCCCCATGTTCGTCCACATTTTTGTAACTGGGGACTCTGAAATATATGCTTGAACCTTATTAATTGTAAAATTTGAATGATTGGTAGGTTCGCAGTTCTCTTGTTTGATATCTTTAGGGAGTGGTGTGATATGATTGAGCTGATTGTCAGGTTTACAGTTCTCCTGTTTGATCGTCAATGGTTTTATTAGAGATATGTCGGCGGTAATTGGTTTAGGTTGAGATGTGTGATCGTTTCTCTGATGTGAATGTGGTAATTTTGGCATTGTTTGTGTTGTGTGTACGTTGTGCTTTATGTACGAATTTTGTTTTGCTTTGGTGCCTGTGTCGGTATTTTTACGTGAAGGTTGGTTGTATTCATCGATTCTTCTAGCGAATCGGCAGGTGGGGCAGGTTTTTACCTGTTTTGCGATGTCTTGTGTCATGTTCTGCCAATAATATTGTGACGAGATGAGTCTCGTCATCTTGGAGATGTTTGGGTGGTGGTGTTGAGTGTGTACGGATTTAAGAAGTCTGGTTGTAAGTGAACTTGGGACTATAGTTTTAAGTACTCCTTTTCGGGAGACGGTGCGCAGTTTATTGTGATCCATAGTCACGCGAGACTTTCCCGGTGGAGAAGACTGTGGGCTCTGTATGAGTGGCGCATCTAGAAAGCCACAAAATGGGATACGAGTTCCAACGCCCGTTTCATGTTGTTGTACTCCATTTATGCTACGGACCTCATATTCGTATCTTGACAATCTTAACCTCCATCGAAACAATCTGCCTGATGGAGCTTTGATCTCTTTCAACCACTGCAATGCGGGATGGTCAGAAAATATTGTAAACTTTCTGCCCATTAGACAGGTGCGGAAATTGTCCACACTTTCCACAATGGCTAGGCATTGTAGTTCCAAGTCTGAATAATTTCGCTCGTGACTACGTAGAGATCGGCTGAAATGTTGAACGGTGTATGTCTTCCCATCAGGGTAGACTTGTTTAAGAACGCCTGTAATGCTGAATGTTGAGGTGTTACAGTACACTTGGCATGGCAGATCTTCCTGGTAAAGGTGTAATGTGGGGTGTGTGGTAAGGTTTTCTTTCAGGTTAGTGAACGCTTTCTGGCATTCGTCATCCCAGACCCATACGACATCCTTTTTTAGAAGGTTGACAAGTGGCGTCCGCAAGCGGGCGTGGTCTGGAATGAACTCTTTAAAGACGTTCACGGCTTTTAGGAAAGATCGCAATGTTTTTCGATTGTGTGGTTGTTTGGTGGCGTGAATTTTTTCTATGTTTTGTGTAGACGGGATGATTGTGTTATTCTTAACGGTTGTGCATGCGCTTGTTTGTTGTTGTTGTCTTTTGACGTGCGTGTTGTGTTTGTTGTGCGGGTTGTGCGTGTTTGTCGCGTGGTGACGTATGGGTGCGTGTATGTTGTGAGGTACATTTGCGTAATTATGGTGTGGCGAAGTGTGGTCATGTGTGAATTTTGTGTGGTAAGTGGGTGAACTGTGTCGGTGTACGGACACTTGTTTGGGCATTATTGGAGTTGTAGATTGAAGTCGTGGTGGCTTTATATGTGGTGGGCATAAAGTATTGGCAATTGGGTTGAGCGAAAAGTTGTGTGGTGTGAGATTAGAATGGTGGCATGTAAATATTTGGGGTTTGGGTAATGAATGCAGGCAAGGGTTTCCATGTGTGAAAGCTTTGGGTGCTGTGCGAGTCCTTTGGGACAGGTTTTGGTCTAGCCCGTGCTTGCATTCATTTGGTACATGTTTAGATACATTGTTAAAGGGGTAGGTAGGATTAGATAAGAGTTCAAAGTCAATTCTTGACGCCATAGGGGTGTTGCCTACCTTAGTTTCGAAAGGGCTGCTCGGCTGGGACGTCTTGGCTTGAGTTGGTTGGCTTGGGGCTCGGGACTGCTCGCACCGTCCGCGAAATTGAAGTGAAGTCCGGTACTGGAAGATCATTTTGGGATCGTTGGGGCTGTCCCGGATCGCGCGGATTGGTTTCGGGGACTGTGTACGGCATGGCGGTGGTTGAATCCTCGGTGGTCGGTGTCCGGCCTTGGTGACACTCGCCTGGGGTTGGTGGGGGTTGTGTCCGTCGTCTTCCCCGGGGAATGGCGCTCCGGAATTCCGTCTCACTTTGTGGGGCGTTGACACGTCGGATGGCCACGGTCATCTGCCATATGATGGCCGCTAGAAGGCGTCTGGTCGCCTCGCCGCTTGCCCGCTTCTTTCCTCTGGGTTTTGTCATTGCCGTTTGATTTGCTGGTGTCTGGGCTAATTTCCATCTTGATCCTGATTAAATTCCATAATCTTTATCCTGTCGACTCTGTGTAATATGATGATGCAATTGTTATTACACTATAATATTTGATGTATTACACTGTTGTAGAATCCTGCCGACTTAACCGTTCTGTGGCAATATCGTTGCGGAATTTCTTGTTGTTCGATTTGAATGGTGAGGATTGGTTGAAGCGCAGTCGTTGAGTGGTAAGTGAAGCACACAGTTAGGAATAATCAGGACACGTGATTGAGTTGGAAAATAAAAGGCAACTGGATTGGAGGGAAGAAAGCTTGAGAAGGGCTGAGCGATTTGACTTATTAATTAATTGATCACATGGCGATGATTGGATTTAGATGAAATGAGCGGAGAGAGAGATCTCTAGAGTAGATGTTACCTTGTTGGAAGCGAAGGAGCACTGTCCGAACTCGGCGAGAGCCAGTGAACCCTGTAGGTGTTGTTCCTATGAGAGCTCAAGCGTAACTACCCATTCTTGCTTTCCGATTTAACACCAAGCCTCAGTTTCTCTCTGATTGGTCGAGGGATGTCACATGATCCTTTCCTATTGGTTGACCTACTTGAGGTGTTGTCTTTTGATTGGTCGAGAGATGTCACATGCTCTTTTCCTATTGGTTGACCTACTTAAGGTACTGTCTTTTGATTGGCCCGCGGTTTCCTTTGGTATTAGTTACGCCCGGCTTGGGTCAGGAAGTCTCGTGTTTATTTGACTTTATTTACTTCCGCGGCTATCAAAATACATCCTGCTTTGTCAGGAAGTATTGAATGTTAGCTTTAACATTTATAACTTCTGGTCACTAGAGACGTCCTGTTTTGTCAGGAAGTATTGAGTGTATCTTGGCTAAAATAACTTCTGCGGTCACTAGAGACGTCCGGTCTCTGCCCCTGCAATATTGACACAGGGGTGCCCAGAATAGTCGTGCCAGCCTTAGGTCTACTTCCTATATCTTAATGCTACTTGCTTCCCTCCAGTTACCTTGTTCTTTATTAAGTCTTCGAAAATCATACATGGTACATACATAGTGGGTCGGGGTTGCATTTAATTATATACAAATTATGACATATATGCATCATACTATGTACAAAGAACATGGCACCTCTGCCACCGCTGCAGAGTTTGGTGGAGTATCGCCCGCGGGTCTCCAGCGACATCACGTATTTCGCGATCTACGAAGAATACGTACGTGTCATTGTCTAAATACTATTAGTGTGTTACATTTTCCTTTAAATTAATATTGAATTTTAACAAATGTTTCTCAAGTCAAAAATCCTCTTTTTTTGGTTAATGATTGGACACATCGCAGCGGAGACAGGTATAAATGTGATCAGAACAAGGGGGATGGGGCCCACTTCTGGACGTACTGAGCACAGGAGGCTCCGCGCTAACAGCCATGACGTGGAAATCGATCAATTAAAGTCAATGGTCGATACTGACAACTACATAAGTTGCCGAAGAACTCACTGTTGACTACTCGACAACTGTTCGCCATTTGAGTCAAATTGGACTGGAAAAGGGAGACTACGTCAGAATTTAGTGCATATCAGAAAAAAATTGCCATTTCGAAGTGTCGACAACGCTATTTTTGCGCAACAAGAACGACCTGAATCTCGAAGTTATTGCGACAAGTGGATTCTCTATGACATCTGGCGATGATTGGATCACTAGGAAACATGAAAGGTAAAATGTCACCAGAAGATGTCTACGGCTGGTCTCATCCATCACATCTTGCTGAATCACTGCGGAGAATCAGCAAATTTAAGAAATGCACCAAAAACGCCAACGAATCTCCCCGGCATTTATCAACAGGAAAGTGGCTAGCCTTCTCCACGACGTGGCTCTGCCTCAAGTCTCAATGACGGCCAAAGCTGCAGGAATTGGACTGTGGCAATTTTGACCCAACCTTCCACCAATTCTTCTAGCACCGCAGCCATTTCCTAGACGAGAAATACTACAAAAACTGACGTAACGCCGAAATGGCCGTCGATGAGTTCAGTACCTTCAGAATTTTGTGTGAAGAGAATAAACCATATTATTTCTGATTGGCAAAATATATAAAATCGGACGATTTCGAATAATAAAATTTTAATTGAAGTTTTACATAACGAAGTGGAATGTGTCCGTTGAAAATCTTACGTTATTTTTATATTAACCCAATACAATTCACTGCAGAGTTTCACAGATATATAGTGTGCCTTAGAACACTTTGTTCACTACCGTTAGAGCAGTGATTTTCTGATTTTTTTTTCAAGTTATAGCCCATTTCAGATAACATTGAAACACTGGAGAAAAGCGATCATTAAAATAATAATAGAAGATACTTTTCACGTCAAAATAGACTCAAAACTTATGCGCCTTATGGTGACCGTCCCTGTACTCTTGCAGACTCAAATCAGCGACAAAGCCACAACATTAGCTGGAAACGTCCATTTGAAGACCATGGTTTCAAGTTATGACACTTTGATGCTATCCAGAAGGAATTCATGAACTCCTTCTAACTATTATTAGAAATATAATCCTCTGTATCAATTAGTCAATCAAATCTCTGGGAACAAGTTTCTTTATTACACTTTTAACGAGTTTACAAGCTTTCGGGTTTTAAACGACCCTTCTACAGGTAAACATTTTTTTTCTGTCGCCCATTCAGTATATAATTTGGTTCACGTTACTTTTATTTAAAAATTGAGATGTTTCAGAAACAACATCGGAGAAACTCTCGCGATACACATCGTTCTAAACACGACGTCATCTACTATTCTCGAATCCGGATGATGGTCATCATTAGGACGATGATGAATTAAGACGTGGGCGAGCAAGGTTGTCTTTCATAGACTGTCTCTGATTCTAATATCAACAGAACGGTCAGGTGAGAATTATTAAACCTAATCCTATACAACCTATCCTACCCTAAACCTAATCCAACAATCCATTACTTTGGCTTTTATTTATCTGTTGGACTCGAGTGCCATTTTTGAATACAAACACAATGCTTTTATTACGACACCAGTCTTGTACAGATTCTCTCATTGCCGGCTTACAACGATATACTCACGATGATCAATCACCATCATGTAATGGAGGAGAAAACGATAAATCCAAGTTCCTACTTACTGCTTTGTTAAAGTACTATAGAGACCGAGCAACCATTCGACTTGATATGGTGTTGGTTAAAATACTTTGTACTGAGGTAAGTTGGCTGTCGTTTACTTTTGAGAAGAACGTCTCTCTTTTTTCGCTAATATGACATCCAAATATGTAATAAGATATTTAAATTTATATTTTCTATTTGCGCGAAAATTGCATATTGGTATGGTTTTCCCGAAAAATGGGTTCTCGAATACAAGTTTGTATATAAAGTTTACAATGACAAAAAATAAAACCTACAGTAGAATCTCCCATGAGAAACCACAGCCTAAATACATGGTTAAACTCGGTCTTATCCTGTAGATGGTCTTAGTTCTAATGCACATTTAGCATTTTATTTGTATATTTTATTTCTTAATTTCAATTGTTCATATATAGATTCAACTAGACGAATGACCCGGGCAACGCCCGGGTTTACACGATTAAATGTTTTATTCAAACACATAAAACATGGCGGGCGGTCGCGTGAAACAGCCCTCGCCGACAGCCATGCGCGCGCACAGGGAAGTCACGTGCTCGCCGGCAGCCAACGGGCGCGCGCCGCCGGCAGGTCGCCTGAGCGTTCTAGAGAGCGCTGCTCGTGAGCTAAGTAGAATAATTTGAATATATAGTTTTAATAATTGATTTATATATTTTTTAAAATAGCCTATCGTCATCCCCGTTATTTTTTACCTATGTATGGAAATTTAGGTTTGAATTAGTGAACTACTGCGAATTTGTATACCGGACATACAAACCAACAAACATACAAACATTCATTTATATATATATAGCTATCAGAACTTAGAATCCTATGAAATATAAATTGTAACAACACACTGTCTCCTAGGATAAGTTTGTTGTTTTATTTCAATGATCTCTCAAGCTTTCGGGTATAACAAACCCTTTTATAGAAGTATGTAACAAAAAAAATTATATATATATAGATATCAGAACTTAGAATCCTATGAAATATAAATTGTAACAACACACTGTCTCCTAGGATAAGTTTGTTGTTTTATTTCAATGATCTCTCAAGCTTTCGGGTATAACAAACCCTTTTATAGAAGTATGTAACAAAAAAAAAGTAGGAGGGTTTGTAATAATCTAAAGCTTGAGAGAGATCTTTGAAATAAAACAAGAAACTTGTGGCAATGTTTTGTTACAATATATTTATCCAAATTTTTGCATCGTTTTTCTCTTACTATTTTGCATATATTTTCTGATGCCTATAAACAAACAAATTATAAAAATAAATTAAAAACTTTGGCAAAACCGCTGAGAGAGTTCACCATTTATAAGCAAAGCTCTCTCATTCAATAACTTTTATCATTGCAGTGAGGTCTATAGAGAGATAATAGTTGATTATATTATTAAAAAGAAAAACAGAAAAATTCAATTGTTACAAATTTTATACCTCAGTTTAATTAAATACGCTCTCTACCATGAGAATGGTGGGAGAGAGTGACCGATAGAGGAAACAAGGTGGATGAGTCTTCCTGTCTTCTCAGCATGTCCAACATTCTCTGGCCATTTAGAGCTCTTTTTTAACCCATTGTCTCTCACTCTATCACTCCGGGTCCCATGCCCATTCTTAAGTCTTAAGTAGTATCATTCAGTGACGGGGGTGAACAAACAACAATTCGAGGCAATTAGAAACATTACAGAGCGAAATCCTTCGAGTAAACTTTATGAACAATCTCACCCACAGCCCAATATTGTAAAAAAGTATTTATTATTAGCAGAGTATTATTTTTTATGTTTATATTTTGCTATACTCTGTACACTTTCCTCTTTTTCTTATCTTTTGTTTATCACTCATCATTGGTTCTTCCCTAAAATAAATTGTTGTCTCATCCGGAAGTTGGTCTTCCCTAATTTTTCACGTGGCAATATGATATTGTCGACGGACAAGCCTTATAACAGGCTATAAGAAATGCATAGACATTTTCGAAGATTTCCTCCCTATATACAACAACAACAAAAAGCTTTATTAAGACCTTTTAGTCTTATACAGATTCTGAGAGAAGAAATGTAAGGTACAAGTAATCAGCAAAGTTTTTTTAACTAATCGCATTTAATGGTAATAGATTTCTTCTCTATATACATTTTCCTATTATTTACGGCATTTATGTTTCTCTTGATATATATTATCAAAGATTATCTCTGAAGACCTTACTGCAATGATAGAAATTGCTAGATGATAAGGACTTGGCTCATCAATAGTGAACCCTCTAAGAGATTTCACCAAATTATTCTCCTGGCCACTCTTATATTTTGTATTGGATCTTTTTTTACTTATACCAGAGAGGTGTATTTACCAGAGAAAGCAGTTTAGAGGCATTTTGGAAATCTATAGACATAATTTGGCGAAACCGCTGAGAAGATTCACCACTGATGAGCCAAGCCCTCTCATCTATCTTTTATCATTGTAGAGATCATTTGCACCAATACACGAGAAACGTAAATCCAAAAATAAGCGCAGAATGTATCAAATTTTATATGTAATTATACTATCCTAAAAGCTTATGTCCGTAGTTTGCTTAAATACCATTTCTAAGATTCCACCCTTCAGTGTAGCATATATAAGCAGAATCGCCCAATACAGTATTAGAACTCTGAAAAGCGATCTGTTAAATTAAATTGGCGAAACCGCTGGAACGATTCAACCACTGATAATTCAAGCCTTCCCAATATATTTTTTCATCACAGTAAAAACAGTGGAAGTCTGTTTTATGTGTAAAAGAAACATTCGTGGTTTAAGGGTTTCATTTCTTATAAAAATGCATCTATTCTATATACAGTTACGAGCGTCGTTCTTCATCTCTTAATCAGTTTTCGTCTCTTTCACCGTTTGCTTTTTTTTTTTTTTGGAATGGCGCCCTCCTATTGGTTGGCTACGATCACGCCACCTTTGCTCCCCCCCACTCGCTTTTTCGTTTTTGTAACTATTGTGTTGGAGCGGGTCGCTCATTAAATAAATGCATATATTAGTTAATAACTAAATGGAATCCTCTCTTTCTTTTTTCCAGTAAGAGACGCCTACGGAAGCCAACAGTACATAGACAGATAAAGCACATAGGCTATAGTTATTAACTAACATTTATAATTGTAACCAATTGTTGCCAATTTATAATTGTAACAAATAGTATTTGAATCAAAACATTCAATCGGGTAAAATACGGGCGTTGCCCGGGTCATTCGGCTAGTACATATATATGGGTGAACCTACCTAAAAAACATTTTCAAAATCAATGACACAATTTGAAAGGTCGCAAATTCGCTTCAATCCACTTCCTGATTTCTACTGAGCTTATAGACGCCTCATCCTGTATCACCGACCCAGTTTCCGCTACCTGCTCGCTGATGTCCGAAACCGATCTTTTTCTTCTTTCTAACCCGCGAGGACAGCAACAAAACAGCTATTTCTGGAGGAAGGAAGATTTTTTTTTTCTGGAAGAGCTCGCCGCTTCCTCAACTTTCCCTTTTACTCAAGATTCGCTTGACGTAATTCTTTCTTCTTTCTGGGTATACCTTGAAGTGGAAGGAAACTTTCGGACATCCTTTATTTCCACTTCCCTTCTAAAAAAATCTTAGATGTTTACATATTTTATATTGAATTCAACATTAATAGAGAAACAAATATATTGTCGCAAAGTATTTATTATTTTATTAACATATTATTAATTTTGATGTTTATATATTTTATTACTCTACAAAAACTTCCCTCATTGCTTCTATTATTTTTTTATCAATTGTAGTTTTTGCTTGTGCCTTGAATAAATTACTGCGTCAGCCTGAAGTTTGGCTTTCCTAATGTTCTACGTTAAATTTGGTGGAGATGCTGGGTAGATTAGGGAAGACAAACTGAATATCGGCGAGAAAACCCTGAGGCCATGGGTGCTGTGATCTACATTTTCTGAGACTGGCTCCAGGATTCCACCGCCATGTCAAAGCCAAGACTTTCTTCCGAGATGACGATGTCCCCCTATGGACGATACGACGATAATGCCGCTCTTCACACCGTAAGAAAAAGGACGCAAGGCTACTAGGGACAGAGTTCCAAGACTCCGAAGGAATACTTGGCAGAAGTACGTCAGATCCATGTCAGTATCTACATTATTTGCAAGCTGTGGATCACAGCTCCAATAGGGAAGGAGCTATGTAGTAAAGTATTTATTATTTTATTAACATGTTATTAATTTTGATGTCTATATATTTTATTACTCTGCGCAAACTTCCCTCGTTGTTTCTCTTGTATTTTATCTATTGTAGTTTGTGCTTGTGCCTTGAATAAATTACTGCGTCAGCCTGAAGTTTGTATTTCCTCATTTTCTCCGTTACAATATTGCCACGTGGAAGACCAATTAGGGAAGACCAACTTCGGGATGAGACAACAATTTATTTCAGGCAAGAACAAACTATGAATGATAAAAAAAAGATAAGCAAAAGAGGGAAGTGTACAGAGTATAGCAAAATATAAACATAAAAAATAATACTCTGCTAATAAAATAATAAATACTTTGTTACAATATATATTGACTAGCGAATGTACCCGATCGAAAGTTTGCCTAACGAACTTTTGGTAAACAATAGTTTTGGGACAAACATACACTCCCTACTCTCTCTGATTCTATTCTTGTTTTAAATCATTTAAATTATTTATTATTATTTTTTATATACAAACATTTAAATATATTTTTGGGGCAAATTTTTTTTTTTTAAGCATTTATTAAATTTTTAATAAACTATAAATCTTAAAATATAATAATAAAAATGTTAAGTTTAACAACGACATTAGAAAATTGTGTTAAAAATTATATAGAAATAAATTGCTATATATTAACTATTAAATACTAAATTTATTATTGAAATACATTTATAATTTTTATAATTTACAAATGTAATTCCATTGATGTCGCGAGAGGCGCTGTTTGCGAGTGATATTGGCAAATTTGCAAATAAAATAACAACGAATATTTATTTCTATTCAAAACCTTCTATGTAGTATACAAAACACAACTTCCCAAAGTTTTATAGCGATCAGATGAGTGGTTTGGTCAGGAATAAAGAACAGACAGACATACATTCATTTTTAATATCTACACCTGACCATTTTTCTATTTTTAATTATTTTGTCACATACATTCATCTCAATATATAAATTAATGTATTTGAAGCGCCATGATGGAATTACATTTGTGGCAAATGAGACAGAGACATTTTTTTCACACTTGTTTATCATGTTTTCAATTAAGGTCACTGTATATCAAATATCTTTCAGAGTTATTGTCTGAATTCCAATATGCATGCTAAAAAGTACAACTTCCTTAAGTTTTGTTAATGAGTGTATAAAGGTGTAATTGGCATATTTGAAGAAAGTAAACTTCGCGCTATATAGTTTATATTTTTCTTTTACAAAAAAAATTGGATCAAATCATCTTGCTCTGGAGGCTCTGTTGTCTAGAACGACAAAGAATAAATCCAATACATGTATAAGTTTTACAGGGCTGGGCAAGAGAAGAAACAGTGAGAAAAGAAAGCAGTATGTAAATGTATATATAAATGAATGATCACCTGTAAATAACTAACTCATATTTTCTAAACAATTATGTACCTGGACGAATTCTGTGTAGGGCATAGGTCCCCAATAAAAGGCTTGTTGTTGTTGTTATATAAATTATGTTCACAGGGCGAAGCAAGAGAAGAAAAACACTGAAGAAAGAGAGCCTTATGTAAATAGATATATAAATAAACGATAACCTGTAAATAACAAATCATTTCTAGATAGTTTTGCATCTGAGCGAATCCTGTGTAGGGCATAGATCCCCAATAAAAAACTTGTTGTATAGTTTCTATTTCTGAAAACAGATGGCGCGCTCTTTTGTCTTAAAACTATATTTGTAAAGCTCGGTATTGGGTAAATCTAGGGCCCCAACCATTTACTCATTTGAGAGATGACAGATGACAAGAGAGAGAGAGTTGTGTGTCACACTTGGTGACAAGGTGTCTAGGAAGGAAAACATAATTGGTCCTTTGTTTATTGTCGGTGTGTCAGTTTCCTCCTTTTGTCACCCCGCCCCGTCTGTCAATCCGCTCAGTTGATGACAGCTTTACTAAGGAATAAAATATAGTATACAAATGTGAAACTTTCTAGGAAATGATAACATTAAAACAGAAATGTTTCTTTTAACCATAAAACAAACTTCTACTGTCCTTACTGCGAAGAAAAAATATTGAGAGGGCATGGCTTTGCAATATATTGTAACGTTTGTGAATTTTATAATTAATTATTTATTTTTCTCCGGATTTTTTGTATATTAGATTAAAAAGTCTTTTGTTATCATCATACACTGCGTGACATTGAAAATGGAACACCAAGAAATAGTGGCCAGAAAATTATGCAAATTTCAGGGTAGACGCGCCTAACCGAGTTATGCAAATGATGTAAAATGCGCAGCTCTCGTGCGCACATGGAGTAAGATATAAGGGAAGGAACTTGCAGAAAGGACAGTATTCGTGTCGTTATTTCTTCAAGGAAAATCATTGTAGAAATTTTGTTCTTGTGTCAAAAGACACGTGTAATAACAGAGAATGCCAGGTCATCGTAAACGGAGGCAGTTCAAGCAGACAGACGCTTTTACGAGGGGCATGGTGATCGGACTGAAAAGGGCAGGTTGGTCCATACGTCAAATCGCAGCTGATACACACCTTGGTGCGTCCACGGTGCACCGACTGTGGAGAAGATGGTTGGAACAAGGAAATGTGGCAATTTATAGGAATGTCGGTGCAACCAGAGTGACGTCAGCACGTGTGGATCGGCGTATCCTTCGACAAGCAGTGGCGGCCCCACAAGCCACTTGTACCGCCATCCTGCAACATGTGCAAGACACCCTAGATCATTTCATCTCGACCAGAACCATTTCCCGTCGATTGGTTGCTAATGGCTTGCACTCATGCCGTCCGCTAAGAAGACTGCCATTGACCCCACCGAATAGGCGCCAACGTTTGGAATGGTGCCGGGCTAGATCGACGTGGATGACGGAATGGCACAGGGTCGTGTTCTCAGATGAGTCGCGTTTCTGCTTGTCCAGTGATAGTCGCCGTGTACGCGTGTGGCGTCGACGTGGAGAAAGGTCCAATCCGGCAGCAATTGTGGAACGCCCCACCGTGCGACAACGTGGAATCATGGTTTGGGGCGCAATCGCGTATGATTCCAGGTCACTTTTACTTCGTATTCAGGGCACTATGACGGCCCAACGATACGTTGATGATGTGCTGCGACCGGTGACACTCCCCTGCCTTCAGGGGGTACCCAATGCCCTTTATCAGCAGGATAACGCCCGACCGCACACTGCTCGCATTAGCCAACAAGCTCTGCAAGAAGTACAGATGCTTCCCTGGCCACCGTACTCTCCTGATCTCTCACCAATCGAGCACGTCTGGGACATCATTGGACGCCGTTTGCATGCCTTGCCACAGCCGCGTTCAGAAGACGAACTGTGGAAAATGGTTGAGAGGGAATGGAGAGCCATCCCTCAGGACGCCATCCGTACTCTGATTGACTCTCTACCTAGACGTGTTGCTGCGTGCATCGCCGTCCGCGGTGGTCCTACTTGCTACTAAGCCGACGCCGTTCTCGCTCTGTATTATGACTATCATTTTGAAATAAAGATCACTTATTGTTCGTCCCTGTCTCTCTCTGTCTGCCGAGTTTGATCACTTTCTGGCCACTATTTCTTGGTGTTCCATTTTCAATGTCACGCAGTGTATATATAATATATATATTGCATGCAATGTATTTGAAAACATACTTGACTTGTCGAGCGAGTTGTCTTTTGGCTACTAATTAGAAGTGGCAGTGTTTTATTTGTGTAGTCTAGAAACATTCGCGAATTTGACTAAGTAGAACAAGTTACTGTACTGGCCGGCCCGCTAACTGGCGAAACTGTTGGAAGGGGTTACTACTGGGAAGATGAGCCTAATATGTCTTCATTAAAGCCATGTGAAGCTTCTCGCACAAAGGCGATCATCATTGTATTTTTTTAATGAATCAACTTGACAAAAACTCAAAGCCTAGAAGTATTCGTGCTTCTTAAGTAATTTCTTTCATGGGAAAATTTATAAATGAATAAGAGCATCAGATTTGCCCTCCACTGCCAGAATGAAGACCAAACCATGGACCATCTTCTCTTCACCTGCCCAGCTCTCGAAAACTAAAGATACTAGACGGTTACCCTCCAAGGTATCGCGAGAAAATCTTTCAAGACATAAATCCTCTTAGCGGCACATCCAATAACTTGGACTTCCACAACCGTTATAAAAGAAGACACAAAGACTTAGGTCTGTAGGACAACCTTGGCGACATCCTCTTCAGGAACCTGTGATGGATTGTGTATGAACTTGATTATATTCTTTAGAAGAAACCCCTATTAAAAAGGCCACAAAATATAGTTGATATAGACACTGATATAAGATTTGATTGCCGGGTGCTGTAAAGGCTTGGTTAACGGCGTTATCAAGCGGGCCGGCGGACGAGGAATACCGATGATTGGCTGACGAGAGAGTTGCAATGACCTCTCCAAACCGGATACACTGATCGTCCAGGCGCAACGGAATGCGACGCATCGCAGTTTCTCGCTGGTTGATTGCCGCTAGAGGCAACGGTACCGTTGCTGGGCGGTAGGTACAGCTACTACAGTAGCAGGGCCCCTGTGATAGTTTTTCGGAGGTACAATTACTACAGTAGGTAGCATACATGGAAGATTAGCATGTCCCCTGTGATAGATGTAGGGCAGTACAAGTACTACAGTACGAAGGATACAGAGAAGATTGGGATGGTCCCTACGATACTTATTTGGAGGCACAAGTACTTTAGTAGGAAGGATACAGAGAAGATTGGTAGGGCCCCAGCGATACTTATTTGGAGGTACAACTACTACAGTATGAAGGATACAGAGAAGATTGGCATGGCCCCTGCGATACTAGTTCGACGGAACAACTACTACAGTAGGAAGGATACAGAGAAGATTGGCAATGCCCCTGTGAAACTTATTTGGAGGTACAACTACTACAGTAGGAAGGATACAGAGAAGATTGGCAAGGTCCCTGTGAAACTTATTTGGACGTACAACTACTACAGTATGAAGGATACAGAGAAGATTGGCATGGCTCCTGCGATACAAGTTTGTCGGAACAACTACTACAGTAGGAAGGATACAGAGAAGATTGGCAAGGCCCCTGTGAAACTTATTTGGAGGTACAACTACTACAGTAGGAAGGATACAGAGAAGATTGGCAAGGCCCCTGTGAAACTTATTTGGAGGTACAACTACTACAGTAGGAAGGATACAGAGAAGATTAGCAAGGCTCCTGTGAAACTTATTTGGAGGTACAACTACTACAGTAGGAAGGATACAGAGAAGATTGGCAAGGCCCCTGTGAAACTTATTTGGAGGTACAACTACTACAGTAGGAAGGATACAGAGAAGATTAGCAAGGCTCCTGTGAAACTTATTTGGAGGTACAACTACTACAGTAGGAAGGATACAGAGAAGATTGGCAAGGCTCCTGCGATACTAGTTTGACGGTACAACTACTACAGTAGGAAGATTGACGTTAGCTCCAAGGTTATTATGGAGAAGATATTGGATTTTTAGCAGTCCGTGTCGCATCGTCACCAATTCACTTCTAAGGAAGTAAAAATATCCCCCGGAAAACCACTCCGGAAAACGGTACCTTGGTTTTCTTTTTTTCAAAGAAAAGTAATTTTTTGTCCGTTTTGTCATTTCCATTGTCGCAATTTTCGTCTCTTTGAAAAAAAGGAGTGAAAATGAAAAGGATATTTTTAGGTAGTGGTGGGGAAAATATGTTACACATGAGGGCGTACACAATTTGCTCCAGTTCTTGTGATTAGTGTGGTTATGTAATCCCTCCCCCCGCGAGGTTTTCCTCATGTTATAATAGTGTTCTCCTTTACTATTATGTGTGACTGATTGTGTGTTATTACATCATCACTTGAGCGACGACCACTATTGACTTGATCTAATCCATCCTCCAATGAGCGATCACCTCCTGGCGCAACCAAGTTTTTGGAAGGCCTCTAATAGACGGTTCTACGGTCTCAAGACGTCCAGTACAATCTCCTTATATCGTCCAACATCACTATTTGTTTTAATCTCTTCGGGAAGTGGCCTCTCATTGGGAAGGTTAGGTCAGGTGAGTTCGTTTTTTGATATTACAATGGTGGTCGTGTTGATGGGATGTATAGCCTATATCAAAGGATAACTGTAAGCGTTTAAATAAAATGTTTTTTGCTTCTATAGCTAAAACATTGGGATGGTACATGGATGTCCATCTATAAGATTTTCATGGGCCTTGTAGTGAGGGGAGATAACGAAGATCCTCTGATCATGTGAAAGAGGATTTTTCTGGGTTGGGGAAGCCCCCTCGAATGTATACAATTGCAAATAGCCGTGTGTGTAGGGTTCCCCCTTAACATACAACTCATATGATTCACCATTGAGGTATGTGTCAATAAAATGGTTTGAAAATGTAAAAAATATATATATATCAAGGAGAGATGTCTGCTGGCGTGGTCCCCAACAACTCACCACATGGCCTGTACGGAGACCGGCTTGAAGATATGATGCCGGCCGTCACAGCTGACACTGAAGCCCCTGCAACCCGAGAGTGGTTAATGGCCAATTAGATCCTCGTGGTTAATTACCAGGGTGCAGGAAGGTCAGCGATCTCTCTACTGGGCCTATGCAAATGTTCTTTCCGGAATGTGGGGAACATGCAATAATCTAGCTTAGCTTTGGGTGGTGCAATATGCAAATAAAAAAAGCTCTTTCCAGTTTCCTGAATGTTCAACACCCCATTCCATCCAGCATCGTGAGGTTTGACAATTACAGAGGGCATTAGGTGACGTCGCAAATTTTCTTCTTTTTTTATTAAATAGGATTTACAGGAGCTTACGGGTTAGCCCATATTCAGGTTTAAAAAAGTGGATGTTCCCTTTTTTAGCTTTAGAAGGGATTGCCAAAAAAAAAGTTAAGGTAAATCTTTTTTAATAGAAAAAAGGTTGTGGCATCATCTTTCTGTCTCCCGTTCTACGATCTCGTGCGTTCCCCAGTAGATAGGCCAGGTGGGACACTACGCACCCGTCCCCGTCCAGCGTGATGGCCGTGGCGGCCATGACAGGCAGCACCAGCCCCAGGGTGGGGGCGGCATGCCGTCGACAGTCCACCCCCAGCAGACAGCTCTCATCTCGCCACGACACCACTGTGAGGTAGCGCCAGCCCGTCTCGCCGCAGCTCTCCAGTTTCACGGCCTGTGTACAGTCAGTCAGTACAGTACTGTGTTGTACGTAGGTAGCTAGAGTATGTTACCATCTTCAGGGTGTCTTCCGGCCGTAGTAGGCAGAACATAGACTGGAGGTGGAGTTGGATGTCGCTGGCTACACATACAGTCTAGGTGGTCGTTCAAGTTATAGAAGTCTCTCATCATAGTGTCTATAAAACACGATCAACAAGAATAAGCCTTCAGATGCAGACTACATAGGCAGAATCAGAACAATATAATACACTCATAAACACAGCAAGACAGAAGCAATTTTATTCACACTGTGTTTTTAATAAAGATCACTGTGAATCAAATATAGATGGCGCAAGTCATCATCAACTTTTAGTTTCCCGATCAGGAGATGCCTTAATTTATCCACTTGACCCCAGTTCAATTTTATTTTTGTACTATTTTTTTCAAATATCTTTCAGAGTTTTTGTATGAATCCCGATATACATGCTAAAAGGTACAAGTTTTGTCCATGAGTGTAATTGTAGCGAACTGATTGATTAAAATGACAAAATAGCTGCTGGGAAGGTTCGTTCACTTTCCAGCTAATGAGCCAACAAGACTTTTCAAATAGCCATTTCATCTTCAGAGAGTTCACTACAAAGTTGCTCTAAAAGTTCGTAAACACTTGCAAAAAATTGAAATACCAATATTATTCGCCGTTATGTATAACGTCTTTGTATTATGTATAATGTAATGGTATTATTATGTATTTGCCGTAATAATATTATTCACCAAGTAATAAGAAAAACAACGTTTTTAAGAAAAACACCAACTTTTGGGACAAGTTTATAATTGTTCAAATTCGAGGTGTAGGATTAAAACATAACTAGTGGTAAACTAATCCATCCTCAACTGTAGAAACTCAACTATGAATGTTTCAAAATAATGTCCAGAACTTTGTCGTCAGATCTCTTACCATGTGTATGTCATGTATCTCAACCGCTGACTTTCCTATTAACTTTGAGAATTGTTCAGTTAAGTAAGACCATGTGGAGTTGTTGAAAGGAAAAAGAGAATCTGGCCAGGTGAGTTACTCTAACTTGAACCGCTTTTACGCATCAAAACTCTTACCCTACCTATACGAACATGTGTAATACGGGGTCTGTGGAAGGATGGTCCAAACCATTGGTTTTCGACCGCTACGACCCGGGTTCGATTCCCGCATTGGAGCATTTAAAAAAAAAATGCTCCAATGGCTTCCGATTTTTGCAAAGTTCAACCCCACCAGCGAGTGCAACCAAGCTCTGGCACATTTGTAAGTGCAAAGGCGAATGGCTTTTCACATGTGTAGACATGTGGTGCACTTAGAGGGAAAGCAGTCGTCTACTTCTACCCACCATGATTATCATGTCCTGTACCACGTTTTCGAGATAAGAAAGAAGAAGACATGTATGATAGAAAAGTTTGAAGAAACTGTTTTAATTCACCTTAAATAAAGATTTATTTTATTTGAGGGTTGAAAACACAATAACATTTGGCAAGATAAAAAGGAAAGATTATTTTTAGAGGGATGGGTATCAAGAGAAATGGGGACAACAACTAAAAATATATTCGAAGGTATTCCGCAACGTTTCGTTTTTAAATTTTAAAAGTAGTTAAAGGGGCTAGGCACACAAGAACATAATATATAATATCGTGAAATCTTTATAAAAATTATAATACAATTATTTCATTATTTGTTTATTCAAAAAATATATTATTGTATATTTATTTCCAAGATCACAATCTTTGGTTATTTAAATATTGTTTTTCACTCGTGATTTAGTAGATGTACTAAAATGTGAAAAGTCGCCCTTAAGAACCCGTCGCCCGTAAGAACGCCCTTGCAACCTAAGAATAATTTTTAACGCCTTGCCAAATGCTTTATTTTTTTCCTTACAAGAACAAAATATTTTTGTTGAAACGCTGAGAAAACGCTGAGGCAACCTCTATCTCTCCAAGATGAAGTTCTGTATTAATAGACTTACCACTTGGCACACAAAATAGTTAAATATTCAAAATGCCTTCAAAGTTTCATCAAATGCAAAGAAATCTTATCTCAAATGTGATTTGAATCATTTCCCCCAATCTTATATAATGGGCTAGGATACCCAAATTAGAATACAGTAGAGTAAACCTCCCATATTTACACATGGGTATTTTCTGGAGGTGGTTTCACATTGAAGGTTGGCCAGTCCAAGGCATTTTAAAAAATTTTACTAAAGTGGTCGCACAAGAGACAAGTTGCTCCCAGAGGTACACTCGAGGTCACAACGACGATGAACGGAAAAAGAAGAAGAAAGGCTAATGTAAGTTGAATTCGATACATCAGACCCAAATGGCCATTTTAGGGAAGAGCTACCGACCGACCGGGTCACGCTGAGATATCTCCAAGATGGAGAAAGAACACGGAGCCAATTATCAAATTAAACAGTCATTAACCTATAAGTACGGAGGTCGGCTTCGATTACACCGCCGGGGATATGATAGGGCATGGCTGCGTACCTTCACCTCATCTCTCCCTATTCCTCTCTGTAGAATTGACGTTGTTTGTAACACACTGGACATGGGAAGGATTGCAAGAATGGAGGAACTATCACAAATATATAGCGATCATATACTCTCTTCAAAGTACATAAAATCTGTTAAAACAAATATATATATACTAGCCGAGTGACCCGGGCAACGCCCCGGGTTTACTCGAAGGGCCCGCAGGTGAGAAACTATAGGCATTGGTTCCTATGCCTAAAAAATTATTTAAAATGAAAAAAGAAGAAAAATACTAACAAATCAGAAAATAAAAGTGCAAACAACACATCTACACTACTTCAAGAACATGAGAGCACATGCACTGTGTAACCATACGTGTACCATTCGTAAAGACCCTGCTTAGGATTAAAATATCTCCGAAGCATAACAATACAACCAACTCATGTTTGCTAAGCAATTTCAGGAAAGAAACTATAGGCATTAGTTGAAGAGTTTAAATAAATATATTTTGAGTGAAAAAATGACACAAATCAGCAAATAAAATTGCAAAAAATGCTACTATATCGCAGATAAGACAACATATAAAAGGAATGAAAATATTTAAAGGACCTCATTAAAACTACATTTCTAGTTTTATATATACAATATAACCTCGATAATTCGACCATGTTTTGTTGTCTTGACCTACAGCCTATCATATAACAAAGTGTAATTCAACACTATCGATAATTCGACCATTTTAAATTTCAACAATTGTTTGTTGCTCAAATATAACTTCACTGCTAAAAAGGTATTACAGAGAAAATGGCTGACATTGTAAATGTACAAAATGTATGTATAGAGCAGGGGAATAATAAATAAAGACCAAAATCAAATTAATTGATAATAAATAGATTATTGCCAAAAAAAAATACAAAAAATATTTTTTTCTCCTTTCTTATCTTCACTCAATCATATTAGAGTGTCAAGCTTGTAAAGCTTGAAATTAACAACCATCACGATTGGGTGAAGTAGAATGCGTCTGCCTTTGTCATCAAGACTGGGAGCACTACTCAGTGGCAGGCCACTGACTTAGCTCCAAAAGAATGTATCCCTGGATTAGGAGCCCTTACAAGGTACTATCAGCCGGGCCAGCTGAGCCCAGGTTTTTTTAGTGAGCTTGTTACTGCTCCCCCTCCTCCTTTTTCATCCTGGCTTGGGACCGGCAAAGGCGGAGTTTTTTTTCTTTCAGGTGAGAAACTTTAGGCATTGGTGAAAAGTGTAAATATATATTCTGGAAATGAAAAAAAAAGGATAAAATAAATCAGAATATAAATTTACAAACTATATTTCAGAGGAGACGATTTATAATAGGAATTCATTTAAATGACCTCATTAAAAACTACATTTTATATATACTTGGGTTCAACTTTACATGTATGCTATCCAAAGTTCGCACACTTGAAAAAGTCACATAAAGTCGTCTGTGCGTAAACACAGGCTATTGTAGCAAAGGTTTGGCCTTGAGCCCTCTTTATAGTCATATATTTCAGACATTATACAGTGTGTTCAACTTTGGGTACTGTCAGTATATGTGCTTCAAGGACATGAGAGCACATGCGCTAGAACACCATACCTGTTCCATCGCAAAGATCCTATAGGCATTGGTGAAAGTGTAAATAAATATTTTGGAAATGAAAAAAAATTGCAGATATGACAACATATTAAAGGAATAAATTCATTTAAAAGACCTCATTAAAAACAACAATTCTATATTTTTATATATACAATATAATCTAATTAATTCAACACGCGATAATTCGACCATTTTTGGATTTCTCGACCTACGGCCTATCATATGACAAACTAATTCGACACTTTCGATAATTCAACTATTTTGGTAAAATCAAATTTCAACAGTTGATATTTGTCTAAAACCCCTATTATTAACAACATATTAGACTGCAGAGTGCAAAAATGTAGAAAAGTGTATGTATATAATTGTATGCATATATTTGTATGTAAATAATTGTATGCAAATAATTGTATGTATAGATCAATGAGTAAAATATTTTTTTTTTTTGCTTATCCCTAGTACACGTGGTACAGGCCTTGATAATCATGGTGGGTAGAGTAGGCGACTGCTTTAACTGTAAGTACACCACATGTCTAAACATGTGAAAAGCAGTTCGACTTTGCATTTACAAATGTGCCAGAGCCCCGTTTGATTACTTGCGCTTGCTGGTGGGGTTGGACTTTTGCAAGAATCGGAAGCCATTGGAGCATTTTTTTTTTTATTTTTCAGAAAAAAGTGCCCAATGCGGGAATCGAACCCGGGTCGTAGCGGTCGAAAACCAACGGCTTAGACCATCCTTCCACCAACCCCCAGTAAAATAAATAAGTAAAAAGAAGACCAAAAATAAGTGATAATAATTTATTGAATAACAAATAAAATAAAAAATCTTTCAGGTGAAAAATTATAGGCATTGGTAAAAAAGTAAACAAGAGAAATAGCAATTGGGGTTTTGTGTCTGCGGCGAGTCATATTAGCACGCCTAGCTGTTAGGGGAGTGAGTCTTCCACGGCCTTTTCGAGGCATGACAGAAGACGCTGAAAAAAAAAAAAGGTAAAATAAGAACCAAGCAGAGGAAAACTATAAAACTGAAAGCCAGGACAGGCATAAAAAGAAAATTCCAAGCATGTGAGGAAACAATTGATGAAAAAAAAAAAGGATTCCAAAAAAATACTGCAAAGAAGAAACCAGACACAAAAAGCAACAATTGAGTACACAAATACAGCATCAGCCTATTTATGAGAAGAAAAAAAAAACGACAGACACAAAAATGGAGCTAAATTTAAATGAAAAACTATAACAGATCAAGTAATCAAATCAGGCATTATGAAAGATACTGTAAAAAAGAAAATCAGACACAAAAATCAGACAAAAGAATAAATGAGATTTTATTCTTTAGTTCATTTATTAAATAAGACACAAAAATGGAGCTAAATTCAAATGAAAAACTATAACAAATGAATAAAAAAAAAATAAGACCTAATCCAAATGAAAAAGAAAAAATGAGATTTTATTCTTTAGTTCATTTATTCTTTTGTCTGATGCTGTTGCTGAAACGTCACACACTATTAAATTATTTGGATTAGGTCTTATTAATGAGAAAAAAAAAGATGCCAAAGAGAGATGAAAAGATGCCAAAAAAGATAACCAGATACAAAAATTGTGCTAAATTCAAATGAAAAACTATAACAAACACTTATAAAAGATAATTATTATAGAATAAAAGTAATAATTCAATCTACAATTCGAAAAATAATATAACCTCAGCCTATTTATGAGAAAAAAAACGTTGCCAAAGACATTAGGAAAGATACTGCAAATAGAAAACATACACAAAAATTGAGCTCTATTTAAATGAAAAGCTATAACAAAGTACTTACAAATTATAATCATAATCAAATGAATCAGAAATATATATTATAAATAGCGAACCCGGCCACGCGTTGCTGTGGCTAAATTGTAATATGTTAAATTAACATTATACTAAACTATTCAGTACAGTAAAGTTAATATTCACTTATAAAGATAAAAATGTTTTAGCCGATCTAAAGCCCTACGGGATTGAGAATGGAACGTTACGTTAAAATTTGAAAGATATTTTTTTATATATATCGATAATATAGCCCTTCATTGTAATCATTGATTATAATCACTGCATTAATAAATGTCAGTGAACTCGTTTATATGTATTGTTTTTTGTTTTCGAGATATTCTAATAGAACGTTCTAACATTTTCTGTTAAATATTAATATATGCACAAACACAGAATATAATAACTATGTCTTAATTTCGCTATAATTATTGTTATAAATATTATTCTAAAATAATTCGCCAGAAATCGTCCTGATAGTATACTAAACAACCTCCCAAAGTTTCATGGCAAACATCTAAAATAAAATAATACTTTTAATACTTTGCTACAATATTAAAAAGAGGGGGGCTTAGGTGTTTAAAATGTAAAATGTGCTCTAAATAGTATTACATAGAGCCTTCATAACAAACATATTTAAAATAAACCAATCAAAATATAATAATGCTGTAAAAACAGACCTTTCAACAATAATATAAAAGAAACGAAAATAAAAAAGACACCCACGCTGAGCCTCGAACCTAGGTTTGTTACAAATATTATTAAAAAATTGTGTATGTTAATTTTTATTTTAAAAAGCCTACATTTTAAATAAAATAATATTTTTAATAATTTGCTACAATAATATAAAAGAAATGAAAAAAAAAAACACCCACGCTGAGCCTCGAACCTAGGTTGCGGGGGTACGAAGCTGCGTACCTAACGTATAGGCTAAGCTTGACGTTACAAATAAGATCATGCGAGGCTATTTAAGGCCATACGTCTGCCGCGAGGGGGCCCTGATTGCGAGTGAATCTACGTTTTATCGTAAATAAAAATGCAACGAAAGGTTATTTCTAAAGAGTAATTAGCCAGAAACCATCCCGGTAGTATACTAAACATCTTCCCAAAGTTTCATCACGATTGGTTGTAGTAATAAGACAAAAGAACGCATTTCAAAACAAAAAATTTGATGATGATAAATGCAAAAAATCTACGATTGTAAAATAGATTAAATTAAAAAATACAAATAACTGTTAACATTAGGAAAATAAAAACAGGCCTATCATATGAAGAAAAAAATAACGAAAATTTTGGTATATAGATCGTTATGTGTAGTTCAGAATCTTCGGAGGAGATAGCTCAGGACTTTACAATGGAAAACTCTGTTACGGTATTATCTATATAGATATAGAGAGAGAGAGGGAGATTTGCAACAAAAAAATATATATATTTTATATACAGTTACGAGCGTCATGCGTTCTTAATTCTTCCTCTCTGTCACCGTTTGCTTTTTTTTTTTTTGGAATGGCGCTCTCCTATTGGTTGGCTACGATCACGCCACCTTTGCCCCCCCCCCCACTCGCTTTTTGGTTTTTGTAACTATTGTGTTGGAGCGGGTCGCTCCTTAAATAAATGCATATATTAGTTAATAACTAAATGGAATCCTCTCTTTCTTTTTCCCAGTAAGAGACGCCTACGGAAGCCAACAGTACATAGACAGATAAAGCACATAGGCTATAGTTATTAACTAACATATGCATTTATTTAAGGCACCAATTTATAATTGTAACAAATAGTATTTGAATAAAAACATTCAATCGGGTAAAACACGGGCGTTTCCCGGGTCATTCGGCTAGTATTACTACAAAGGGAACCCACGAACAAGTATTGCAGCATGGCAGTATACATTGCTGCTCGGAATAAATGGCCATTCTACACTGAAGCTACACTTACTACTCTATTATTTTTATTTATTTAATATAATATCAAAAAGTATCCAGGGCTAAGTTTCAATTTTATTTCTCTATCTTTTGTGCCGTCCTTCAACATGAGCAACTAGTAGTATAACATCTAGGTAATTATACACATACACTACTCGATGTCACACTAACATGGTTAGTTGTCTCACGTAGGTTAGTTCATAAATAAATGCCTAGAGATTCTGTCTTTCTACACCAGGACCGAGTGTTGCCCCACAGTGCACCATCAATAAATCTTCAACAACCACCGCACAAGGTCGTCGTCGGGACATTCTTCCGGGTGAAGAATGGGACTTTCGTCAGCAACCTTTCTTTCACTTGCCTCTTCACTCATTCAATCTTGTCTTAATCACATCATCACCACAGGCCCGTGTTTCTAGGGAGTATTCCAACCCCATCGTTGAATGTAAGTGTAAAAACTGATTTATGGCATCTAATGGGTTGTTGCACTTACAGTATAGGAGCAATACGAACTCTCTACACACCATTGATTTTAACATATGTATTTTTTTGGGAGCTATGAGAATGACAAAACATCGAATTTACACGTTGTACTTTATGTTCAGTTGGAAAAATAGTTACAAATATAGTTACCAAAATTGTTTAGTATATTTATTTATTTATATAATATATGCGAATAATTAATTAAAAATAATATTATTATTACACTGACTATTAATGAAGTTCATATATAAGACTTTTGTTCACAATTTAATAACCAGATCCGATCGAACCCGAATGTCAATGGCCTTTATTTCTATGAGAAAGAAAAGCAGGCAGCTTTTGGTCGAGATCTAAAACCATCTCAAGTAAAGAGATTACACTGAAGTCATAGTGACAGTGAAACTTCTCTTCCAGAACGATCACTTTTATATATACAAAAAAATAATAATAAATAAATAAATAACCGATCTGAACCAACGTCCGAAGAATGACCTGTACCGATCTGAACCAACGTCCGAAGAATGATACCTGTAACGATCTGAACCAACGTCCGAAGAATGACCTGTACCGATCTGAGCCAACCTCCGAAGAATGACCTTTACCGATCTGAACCAATGTCCGAAGAATGACCTGTACCGATCTGAACCAACGTCCGAAGAATGACATGTACCGATCTGAGCCAACATCCGAAGAATGACCTGTACAGATCTGAACCAACGTCCGAAGAATGATCTGTACCGATCTGAACCAACGTCCGAATAATGACCTGTACCGATCTGAGCCAACGTTCGAAGAATGCCCTGTACCTATCTGAACCAACGTCTGGCCTGTTCCGATCTAAACCAACGTCCGAAGAATGACACCTGTACCGATCTGAGCCAACGTTCGAAGAATGATCTGTACCGATCTGAACCAAAGTTCGAAGAATGACCTGTACCGATCTGATCCAACGTCCAAAGAATGACATGTACCGATCTGAACCAACGTCCGAAGAATGACCTGTACCGATCTGAACCAACGTCCGAAGAATGACTGTACCGATCTGAACCAACTAATAAATTAACAAGATAGACCACGAGCATCCATGTTTTGATCTTTGGTCTCTCATGGGAGCGTCTGTACTACATATATCCCTTACATTTTGATATATTGAAATATCCACGAGCCGCACTTATTTATCTACGACACTATATATACATCCAATCTTTTGTTTCCATTTTTATAAGCAACAACAAAAACGTCATGAACAGATCAACAACCCCCAGCTGAGAAATGCAAGTAACGACAAGGTCACGGTGATAAGAAAGGCCTATCCAACACAAGAAAGAGATGAGGGGGTGAAGGCGCGATATAGAAAAATGGGTCCCACACCACATATCATTATCACCCTCTACAACAATAAACAATCATTACAGATGATTACATTGGGTAAAAGGAAATCGGGTGAGTGGGTTGCTCAATGGGGGGCATTGTTGCGGCGGTGGGCGCGGATTGGGCATTGTTTTCTCTGCCGCTATCTCTGATCTACGCTGACACGTGATCTGTGCAGTGGATGACGTCAGGTGCTGAAGTACAGTTTGAGACGAATGAAGGCAACATTGATCCATTTAACCCGTCTCCTGAAGATGGTGCCCTTCAAGACAGTTGAGTACTTTCTGCGGTTGTTTATATAGAGTACTTTTGTCTATTCCAATACAGTCCTGTATACGCCAGGGAATGCTCTCTTTAAATATGTGCATTTAAGAAAGGTTTTTGTTACTTATTATAAATAGAGTAATGGACGTAAATTGACGTGATTTCAATCTGGCTAATTTAGTGGATTCTTTCCTGTATAGTTGGAGAGTTCTCTTCTTTGATACATAATTGATGTAAAACATGATGTACCGTCAAATAGCGCGTCCACAAAGTTTGGGTCAATCAGCGCGACATGATTGGGTGTTGTTGTGGGATTGAGGATGTAATCTCCCCGGGGATTAGGGTTAACTACCTTCCTGGTGACCGGGGTTTAGTTACGAGGGTATTGCCGCCGGTTTGAACTGTTCCGCTTATACTTGGGCCAAAGTACGTTGATGATCACACAAGTGCACAAGTCTTTTCGGCACCTTGAAGCGAATGCGCTTACAGAGCAAGTAAGCATTCATCATTATTATCTGCTACACTTTCTGGATAGTTCTCGTAAGACGGTATTCTGTTCAGTAGAGCATCAAGGATAGATTAAGGGAAATGGATTGAAGAAGAAATTTCTGGAGGTTAAAATGAATGGGAAGAGAACAGTAGGAAGAGAGAATTAGGCTGATAGACTGGAAGCTACGAAGATAAGAAGAACTCAAGATAGAGAAACATGCCGTCACTGGAGACTAGGCCTGCTCAGAAACAGAACACTGAAGGTATAAATGGTGTATAGTTCTAGTAAGGACAGTCTTAAACTATCTTAAACTATTCAGGGGACAAAGTTTCGATAACATTGGTTCAACATGTGCTAGGTAACAACTGGAAAACTCTAGGTTTTAGGCCATGCCGCAGAATTTCTCTTGAGAGATATTTACTGTATTGGGAGTATTAAATAAGTTCGTGCGGTTTTGATAAAGATGGCGCTACTAGTTTATCATTCCACTGTTTCATCTGGCAACACCATTATTTTGAAGCGTCATCATAAGGCTTCCTTTGTCAGTAACCGTCATTTCTCTGAAGTATGTACAACCTAGTTTCTGTTTGCTCCTAAAATGTCAACTTTTGTACCAAATAATGTGTTTTTGTGAGGAGTTTTACTTCATTACTTCAATATGAAGAAAAAAGCTGCTGAGAGCCATCGTAGTTTATGATGGCCATGCTCTAGCTGATCGAACGTGTCAGAAATGGTGGCACGGTTTAAAAGTGGCAATTTTGATTTGAAAGACGAAGAAAGACCCGGAGCGCCACTAAAGTTTGAGGGTGAATAATTTGGAGTCACTCAACCAGCCATTTTTCATAGCTTAAAAGAAATGGGAATGATCTGAAAGGTAAGAAATTAGGTGCCATATGAACTGAAGCCAATAGACGTCGAACGCCGTTTTTTTCACGTGTGAACAACTGCTCAAACGTCAAAAAAGAAAGGGGTTTTAGCATCGAATTGTAACTGGTGATGAAAGGTGGGTCCATTACGATTGTCCAAAACGTGGAGCAACGTATGGACACCCTGGCCGTGCCTATCATCGACGGCCAAGCTGAATATTCATGGCGGGAAGATTATGCTGTGTATTTGGTGGGACCAGCTAGGAGTGGTATATTATGAGCTGCTACAACCGAACAAAAGTATCACTGGGGAGGTCTCTACTGAAGACAATTGATGCCTTTGAGCCGAACATTGCGAGAAAAACGGCTGCAATACGCCAATAGACACGTCAAAGTTATTTTGCAACATGATAAGCTCGGCCAAATGCTGCGCAGCCGTTAAAACGTACTTAGAAACGCTCAGATGGGAAGTCTTACCCCACCCGCCATATAGCCCAGACATTGCTCCTTCCGATTATTATCTCTTCGGATCAATGCAACATGGCCTGGCTGACCAGCACTTTTCCAAATACAATGAAGTAAAAAAATGGATAGATGAATGGATAGCAGCCAAAGAGCCGGCTTTTTTCCGCGATGGGATCCGTCAATTACCAGAAAGATGGGAAAAGTAGTGGCTAGCGACGGACAATACTTTTAACATTAAAGGTCTAACTAATTTTTCACAATAAAGCTCCAAGTTTCGGAAAAAAAACCGCACGAACTTATTTATACTACTAATAGTAAAATCAAAAGAAGGCTGGAAGGGTGCGACAATTAGGATAATACTGGTACAAGCTATCATAGGTGTACCATACCAATTGATACCTTAGGTGCAAATTGAGGTCCCCATGCACGTATGTACAGTGCCCAGTTGGATGAATAACCTGATATTTATGCTTTAAGCTTCCAAATCAATGTTGTGATAGAGACGTACCATTCTGTGAGGAGGAGGCGTTCTTGCGGTAGACATGTCGACATTCATCTCTTGGCAGTACGATGGCCGCACCTTTCACGGCGAAGTAACACTCGCTGACCACCCTGCAACACCAATACTGGTTAGTATTTTTACGATACTATATATGTAGAGTGGTACAATACTAATGTTGTGGCTGAGGGAAGTTAATCTACATAAAAAGATACATTTTTGCTGCAACGGGTTTGTTGGGAATATTTTTAATAGGTGTGACTCTTCCAAAATATTATTTTGCGGTTATTCTAAATATTGAATTTGACCACTTCGACCGGTGAACTTCGAGAAGGTGGAAGATGACCACTTCCACCGGTGGACTTAGAGAACGTGAAAGATGACCACTTTCACCGGTTGACTTCTAGAACGTGAGAGATGACCACTTCCACCAGTGGACTTCGAGAACGTGAGAGATGACCACTTCCACCAGTGGTCTTCGAGAACGTGAGAGATGACCACTTCCACCAGTGGTCTTCGAGAACGTGAGAGATGGCCACTTCCACCAGTGGTCTTCGAGAACGTGAGAGATGGCCACTTCCACCAGTGGACTTCGAGAACGTGAGAGATGGCCACTTCCACCAGTGGACTTCGAGAACGTGAGAGATGACCACTTCCACCAGTGGTCTTCGAGAACGTGAGAGATGACCACTTCCACCAGTGGTCTTCGAGAACGCGAGAGATGGCCACTTCCACCAGTGGACTTCGAGAACGTGAGAGATGACCACTTCCACCAGTGGTCTTCGAGAACGTGAGAGATGACCACTTCCACCAGTGGACTACGAGAACGTGAGAGATGACCACTTCCACCAGTGGACTTCGAGAACGTGAGAGATGGCCACTTCCACCAGTGGACTTCGAGAACGTGAGAGATGGCCACTTCCACCAGTGGTCTTCGAGAACGTGAGAGATGGCCACTTCCACCAGTGGACTTCGAGAACGTGAGAGATGACCACTTCCACCAGTGGACTACGAGAACGTGAGAGATGACCACTTCCACCAGTGGACTTCGAGAACGTGAGAGATGGCCACTTCCACCAGTGGTCTTCGAGAACGTGAGAGATGGCCACTTCCACCAGTGGTCTTCGAGAACGTGAGAGATGGCCACTTCCACCAGTGGTCTTCGAGAACGTGAGAGATGGCCACTTCCACCAGTGGTCTTCGAGAACGTGAGAGATGACCACTTCCACCAGTGGACTTCGAGAACGTGAGAGATGGCCACTTCCACCAGTGGTCTTCGAGAACGTGAGAGATGGCCACTTCCACCAGTGGTCTTCGAGAACGTGAGAGATGGCCACTTCCACCAGTGGACTTCGAGAACGTGAGAGATGACCAAATAGAAAATATATCAGAGACGCGTGCTGGCCGTCACATTGCAGGGGACTTTCCAAATCACTATCGTCACGTAACGTAGTTAATCTTCAATGTCACAACGTGTCGTGGTGCGTGGACAATGACAGCCGTTGCCCAACGTCGCCCTTTGTCACACTACGTGGCGCACTTTATTTCTGCAAAATAATAAAAATGGAGAACGAGAGAAGGGGGAGAAATATCCAATTATATTTCTGTGGAGAGAGAGGACGTTGTTATTTCTGGGTGGGTCAATTGAATCGGTCACGCTGGTGCTACCTCGCTTTGTCTGTCTGATATGATGGATTCTCTAGTTGATATTTCAGTCCTAAATTAACCGAGATAGGTTTATGTGGCTCTTCATTTACTTTCTTAGTTTTCTGAGGCTCTTTCCCCAGTTATAAATTTATTTTATTAGGTTTCTGTGGCTCTTTCCAAGTTCTAAATTTATTTTATTAGGTTTCTGTGGCTCTTTCCAAGTTCTAAATTTATTTTATTAGGTTTCTGTGACTTTTTACAAGTTCTAAATTTATTTTATTAGGTTTCTGTGACTCTTTCCAAGTTCTAAATTTATTTTATTAGGTTTCTGTGACTCTTTCCAAGTTCTAAATTTATTTTATTAGATTTCTGTGACTCTTTCTACACACAAGCTCTAAATTTACTTTTATTAGGTTTCTGTGACTCTTTCCAAGCTCTAAATTGATTTTATTAGGTTTCTGTGACTCTTTCCAAGCTCTAAATTTACTTTTATTAGGTTTCTGTTACTCTTTCCAAGCTCTAAATTGATTTTATTAGGTTTCTGTGACTCTTTCCAAGTTCTAAATTTATTTTATTAGGTTTCTGTGACTCTTTACAAATTCTAAATTTATTTTATTAGGTTTCTGTAACTCTTTCCAAGTTCTAAATTTATTTTATTAGGTTTCTGTGACTCTTTCCAAGTTCTAAATTTATTTTATTAGGTTTCTGTGACTCTTTCCAAGTTCTAAATTTATTTTATTAGGTTTCTGTGACTCTTTACACACACAAGCTCTATATTTATTAAATTAAATTAGTTGATAATGAATATATTGATTAATTATAATTATACTCAATTGTGATGAAAACCTTCCCCTATAGACAACATAAAGTTACGGGAGGATGATATTCAGGTACGTAAAGAGGCAACTTTCCCTTTAATTATGCATCAGAACGATGTTTAGCAACATAGTAAAACTAGTGATGATAAAGACACATCACCAGTTTTGGCAGATTTAGACAAAAAGCCAGTCTGTATACCATGGTTTATGGCTTTGGCCTTCATTAGTACAGGGGTGGCTTCGATTTATTAACATCATACGAGAGGGGTTATACTCAATTCTCGGGTTTTTTTTTTTCATATTTTGAACACCAATCTATTCAGAAATAATGTCGATACCACATCGGGTACTTGGGCGTCCTGAGCCAAGAGAGGGCAGGGCAACCTGAGATGTCCATTAGAGAGTTGGCTGATTGTTTCTCATTTCCCAACATCCCATAATTTCTGGGCCAGACATTGCAACAATGGCTGCTCTTTCAAGGCCGCCATTTTACCTACTGGGCGGAAACAAACGGTGGACTTGGCCAAGAAAGTTGGAAGGCCAACGCCCTATAACGGTGGAGTACATCTCCATCCTTGCCTAAGAAAAAAATCCTCTCTTTTAAAAATAATATTTAAGAGATATAGAATGCATTCTGCAGAGACAAAATGTCAAAGGAGATTTGAACATTTTTTTAGCAAGAACAACAAGCCTTCTATTGGAGACCTATGCCATACTTAGGATTCGCCTAGGTACATAATTGTTTAGAAAAGATGAGTTAATTATTTACAGGTGATCGTTCATTTACATATTGTTGTGGAGGCCTCTGCGTGGGTTACTCAGTACCAGGCAACTACAATCTCTTAGCATTTATTAGTACGCAAACTACTACAATACGGACTGACTGACTTACTTACTTAACTAACTAGCTGCTGACAACTTGTAGCGCTTTTATACATTCAGTCAGAATCGAGTATGCAAAGAGGATATTTGCATTTCTGCAAATATCCCAAGTATGTAAATACACAACACATATCCATTTACATACGGCTTTCTTTTTCCAATGTTTCTTCTCTTGCGCAGCCCTATAAAACATGTACAGGACCAATACACATTAGATTTATTCTTTGTCGTCCTAGACAACAGAGCCTTCAGAGTAATGTTTCACATTTTATTTATATTTATGGCGAGAGCGCGTGGTAATTACGAGAAATTCAATTAAAAAATAAAAAAATACTCGAGTTTCAATGTGGCGGCTATGTTTGCTAGTTTCGATAGATTTATTTAGGATTCACATTTGATGAGATAAAATTATTACTATCTGTGAATAGATTATTCTATGAGAGAGGCTGGCTTCAGCTACTTCTGTAGTCTTGCCTGTTGAAGGTTGATAAATTGAGCACTGTTATTTATCTACAATACGAAGATAGTCAACGATTATCTCCCTATTATCTATAGAGGAAGAAACACAGGCCGGAGAGAAGAGCTTCTTTATATAAGAAAACGATCGTACAAGCTTTCGGGCAAGACGCCCTTCTACGGTTATAAAAGGACACGAGTGGTAATGATACACTTCTTGAAGTCTATATAAACCATTGCCACTTGTGTCATTCTGTTATCCCTCCCTATTATCTATAGAAGAAGAAACACAGGTCGGAGAGAAGAGCTTCTTTATATAAGAAAACGATCGTACAAGCTTTCGGGCAAGACGCCCTTCTACGGTTATAAAAGGACACGAGTGGTAATGATACACTTCTTGAAGTCTATAACAAACCATTGCCACTTGTGTCATTCTGTTATCCCTCCCTATTATCTATAGAAGAAGAAACACAGGTCGGAGAGAAGAGCTTCTTTATATAAGAAAACGATCGTACAAGCTTTCGGGCAAGACGCCCTTCTACGGTTATAAAAGGACACGAGTGGTAATGATACACTTCTTGAAGTCTATAACAAACCATTGCCACTTGTGTCATTCTGTTATCCCTCCCTATTATCTATAGAAGAAGAAACACAGCTCGGAGAGAAGAGCTTCTTTATATAAGAAAACGATCGTACAAGCTTTCGGGCAAGACGCCCTTCTACGGTTATAAAAGGACACGAGTGGTAATGATACACTTCTTGAAGTCTATACAAACCATTGCCACTTGTGTCATTCTGTTATCCCTCCCTATTATCTATAGAAGAAGAAACACAGGTCGGAGAGAAGAGCTTCTTTATATAAGAAAACGATCGTACAAGCTTTCGGGCAAGACGCCCTTCTACGGTTATAAAAGGACACGAGTGGTAATGATACACTTCTTGAAGTCTATAACAAACCATTGCCACTTGTGTCATTCTGTTATCCCTCCCTATTATCTATAGAAGAAGAAACACAGGTCGGAGAGAAGAGCTTCTTTATATAAGAAAACGATCGTACAAGCTTTCGGGCAAGACGCCCTTCTACGGTTATAAAAGGACACGAGTGGTAATGATACACTTCTTGAAGTCTATACAAACCATTGCCACTCGTGTCATTCTGTACCCGTAGAAGGGCGTCTTGCCCGAAAGCTTGTACGATATTCCTCTTATATAAAGAAGCTCTTCGAAGAGAATATTTGCCATGGTAATAGGATGACATTAGCGATAGGAGAGTGGCATAAATAAAAAAAGGATTTCCTTGAAGGAAAAAAAATCAAATTTTCATATCATTTGATTCAATCATCAGATACCTGAGAAAAATACATAAAATTTGACGTTTCCGCAGTGAAAGTAAAAGAAACATTTTTATACATTTTTTTTATACATTGTGTAACCCATCTATTGAATATTTTCAACACAAACAATATATAGACCATAACGAACCGTTCATCCTTATCGTTGCTAATATATCTACAATATTTTACCAATTGCAACAGAGGTCGTAGAAATTTGTCGTTAACAAAAAAATAAAAAAAAAAATGGCTAAAACACTTTCACTCTTCAAACAAGAGTAGGTTTTTCTTGTCAATTCAAGGGATGATGGTTCAAGGCCAGTATCGCTAAGTATAGAACACCGCTGGTGTTTGTCAACACCAAGGGCCGTCCGTTTTTGGCAGCCTTCACAGGTTCTTCACATCGTCTTGGTTGGGTACCTGCCCGGGTCCAATCTCCTGGTGGGGAGATACCACAACCCGCGGTCTCGATTCTTGAAAACTTCGCCATTTCTTTATTGAAAGTTGGTTACCGCTTATATAACAAATTCCATATCTCAATAATTGTATTGCAGGGCTGGGTCTTCGGGGGAGACCTGGATGATGACGCTCTGGCCATCCTGGCGTCTGCCAAGACACACATCTATAAGTACTTCCTCGGTGTGGAACTGAGGAGTGTTCAAGAAGACCTTGTCTGGTGGAGGACTCTCTCAAGGTGGGGAAACCTCCCTTGCTGAAGAAATGTGTACACATACACCACTGTATATATTTCCCTACATTTTATCTACCCTTTTTTTACTCCTTTATTATATATTACCCTTTATTTTATTTTTTTTTCTCTCTATCAATTGATTAGAAGAAACAATAAAATATTTTACATTTTCAATTGTCTAGAATTGCATATTTTTAAAATTTTCAATCTATTTCCTGAAGTCAAAATTGACGAAGGATGATTCAAAACTCATTCAAAATTATCGACAAACTTTTGTTTGTTATAATAATATTCCTGGGGGCCAATTATATAATTAAACACTAGCGAAATATTTGTAACCAATCGTTATATCAGATACGTTAAATAGAGGTACATTTAATCGAAAGACTTTATTAACATTCTCATTAAATTGAGGTTCGGTTAATCGGATATCGATGTTCCACAACATCATCCACGAATTCCACTCCTAAATTCGCCAGAATCTGTTCATCCGTAATGATGAAAAGACTCACCTCCACATTTCCAATAAACCTCTCTAA
>CP092869.1:50472480-50507788 GCA_030710605.1 Cordylochernes scorpioides | reverse complement strand
TCACACCGCGCAACAAACTTTGGCTCAAATTTCCAGATATGGGTGGACTTGATGCTTCACTTAGCTTACAGTCCTGAACTGGCTCCTTCCGACTTCTACTTTTTGGTATTTTAATGAATTCTCTACGCGGTAGAACATTTGAAAATGATGAAATGTTACTCCATGAGGTTAGAGGGTTAGCAAGATGTAGCATTGTGAGTTGGAATGAACTTTGGACCAAATGTGTACAGGGGGAAGGTGGATATATTGAATGATGCTGATATATAGCTAATAGGTAGGTATTCATATATGCAAATTTTCATATTTATGTTTTGTCAAATAAAAAAAAATATTGATGATTGTTTATTACTTATTGACCCAACCTTGTAGAAAGTAATGGAACTAGAAGATGGATGATTGTCAAAATATTTAAAGATATTGATAAGCAAACTCCGTACAATTGGTATAAGTGTATAACGAATCAAAAGTTTTTACGAAGGAGTATCTTTTATTATATTTGTGCAAGCTTTCGAACTTTGCAGTTCTTCCACAGGCATGGATAGCACAGTGCAAAGTTCGAAAGCTTGCACAAATATAATAAAAGATACTCCTTCGTAAAATCTTTTGATTCGTTATACACTTATATTGATAAGCATTAATCAATTTTGATTCAGGAAAATCTCAACAGCATCAATATATTCATATTTTTATGTCCCCTCTTTTGTTAAAGCATTATCTTGCTATGAGAAATGATCTAAGTTGCTAACGTATAAGCTGAACATTTAATGTAACAGTTGATTGGCTTGGAGAGTTATCCCATCAAACCGCTGGAAGAATTGACAACTAAAGATTAAGAAGCTTCTACTATTTTTTTTATCTCAAAAGGAAATGGAAAAAACTATTCAAAATAAATAAAGTTTTTGCTTTAAACAACAATTTTTTTCTTTTAAAATTAAATTTATTTTGTGATAAATTTAACGTAGAACCACATTATAAGGCTTTAAAAGAAACAAAATTAATGAATTTACTTACCCGGAGATGTTCCTTTTTATTGAATTATAGGTTTAGCAGAAAATCAAAGGTTCATAAAATTCTTAAAATCATTCTACTTTTGGATTTGCAAGTAAATATTGCTTTTTGTACAAAGTTTCATCAATATATTTAAATTAGTAATTTCAAAAATATACGCTGAAGCTCTAAAAATGCTCCAATACAATTTTTAAGGAATTTATTCATAAAAATATTTATTTAAAGTACATCCTCATTAATGTAAAATGAATAGTTAAGGTAAATGATATTTTTTTATTTGAAAAATGTACAATATTTTCATATTACCCGATGTAACAGTTTTTCTGTCTTTGACATTGAATGTTTTTACCTGTTTCCTTATATCTAGAAAGTACAGAAAATACCAATATAATGCTGCTAATTATTTACTCCTTGGTTAGAAATTTTAATTGTGGAATTTGCCTATTTTTTCATTACATGTTGTGGTTAGTTATATATTTGCATACTGCGATATATTTACACCGTGTGTAGGTAAACAGAATAACTCCAAAAATCTGAAAACATTCATCAGCTTCATTTTGCTTTCTTTACAGTCTAGATTTGGTCAGAGTTTAGCAAAACTGGTGTTTTGGCAAATTCATAATTAAGTGAAATTCAGGACTCTAAACATCTACTTTTGGAATGCCCAATTTTCCGGGTTTATAGGGAAAATAAATTTGGTCGTATTGGACAGCTTGATGAATTTGTAGACGTTAAAGAAAAGTACAAAAATTTTGATCAATTTTGCAAATTTATTTACAACTTTCTTTTAAATTGGAAAAGGGAGAGGGAAACTTAGAAGGAAAATAATTGCGATGCTTGCTTTTTGTGTTTTGCTTTGTTGTTTATTTTTCTCTTTGGACAATTTTCTTTGATTAATTATGTAAAATAATGAATTGAACAGGATTGTATATAGCCGATTTGTTGCGATGTAGAGAGAGGTGTTGACGCAAATATCCCTGAGTTAGGGATATCGCGTTTCATGATGTTAATAAAGGTTATTATTAATTACATCAGAATCTGTGGGTTCTGCACAGAATTTTTAAACCATTTTAGATAAATAAAGAAAAAAGCATCTCCTTATTGTGCAACTGAAATTTTATCCCCCTTATCCCGGTACAATTTCACATTTGTACTATTTTATCACATTTATTAATTTGTTTCAAATATTATTCGTAATTCGTATTTAATTAATACATTCAGAGCCATGTAATCTATATCCCATGTAGACACACACAGCAGCTTCTCTCTCGGTACTTTTTGATGTGGAATTCCTTAAAAGCACTATAAATATAGAACTAAAATTAAAGTTCAAAGTGAATATCAAGGATATGATTTTAATGATACTACTATAACGAATAATAACATTTGAAACATATTAATAAATGTAAAAAAATAGTACAAATTTGAAATTGTACTGGAATAAGGTGAATAAACTTTCAGTATCACGATAAGGAGATGCTTTTTTTATCAATTCATCCATCTTATCCCAGTACAATATTACATTTGTACTATTTTTTTACATTGTGTCGCGGTCTCACGCACTTCTGGCCTTAACTACCTGTTTCATGATTTTTAGGATGACTGAATGACCAGTTTTTTGGTCATTGAGGTACAGCTTGCACCACGCTGACGAGGGCCAAAAGCCCGAAACGCTTACGTGGTTAGCTTTTTTTTTAATTAATCAATAATGGTTATTTGCCCAATTCTGGAATAATTAAAAATCAACAGAATAGTTGATATTTATTCCGACAGATGGTGCAAGCCATCAACTTTCAGTTGCACGATAAGGACAAATAAATATTATAAAACAATTTTTATTTTGTTCAAACGCACACAGAATAACAGACGTGGGTTTATATATATATAAAAGATGGCGTATTTATCCAGCCAACCAATCAACAGGTGCGGTGACCACCTACTTGTCTGAAGGAACGGTGGACATAACTTTGAAATTGCGCAAGAGTTACTTAGATGGAGAGTTGGGAAGTATAAGAGAGCCAATCAGCGGGGAAATAAAACGGACACCATATAAAGTTGTTGACATATCTAATCTTTAGATTCACACAAAACTCTTTAAAATTTTCATATATGACCTATTCTCTCCACGTATCGTTTATTTCACGATGGTTTGAAACTATCAAGCTGCAAATATATATACACATAAACACTACTTACGTATACGAACTGCAATATAGGTCCTCATGTGTAATTTAAACATACTGTAAAATAGATGACAAAGCCAATATATCAGAGTAAAGTTGGAGGAAGATGAGTGTGGGATGGCCATGTGTTGTCTGGGGTGGGACAGGCGTCAAAAACGGCATTCCTGTGTGAGGGAGGACAGAGTCTGGTGACATCTGCGGCGAGAAGAAGACTTGCCTCTAGGCGTTTGGATGATTATTCAAGACGGTGCCAGGAGAGCCTTAGACCGGAGTGGCCTACAAGGTGGTGTAGTCCAAGCTGGACGTGTATAGTGTGGGCAGAGCGTTTCTTCACAAGAGTGACATCCACGGTGCCAAGGATTCTTCTGACGGGGAGGCTGAAGGCAAGTCCTACTCATTGTACTCCTTCTGTTTAGTGAGACATAATAAAGCGAAAACTTTTGCTGCATCCTTTCGAACTCACGTGTGTATCTTTTTGCCATCCTGATTAGACAAAGAAAACGAACAGCGTCTAGGTACGACCTAACAATACCTTTCTCTTTGAATTTTCTTTAAAAAAAATCGCTTTCTTGATATACTCTGTTAATATTTTCCTATATAAGCCCCAGTAACAGCTTTGAAAACAATGGCATGTGTGTAGTTTCAGGCAATGGTTCTTATCCGCACAGAGACTTCTAGACTTTCCTACAGAAGAATTAGCGAAATCGTCCGAGCTGGACAAAAGGTGCAGCTGGCCAGTGGCCTAGCCTGAATCCATGGTATCTAGTTGGCTTTATTGAATAGCTGGTTCTATGATATTTTCTAATGATAATTTTGGCGCTCCGAGCTGAGAATATCAGGAATTTGTATTTATTTGATGTATTTTTAAAGGTAAAGTTAAATATTAAGATGAATCTCTTTTAAAGTTTCCACTTAATTCTATTATTGACTATAAGGTATATAAGTAATACATTTATTGTGATATAGAATTATTATAATACAATATAATGCTGCTTATGACACTGTAGGACGACGTTTAAACAATTTTACCGCAAATGTTTTTTTTTTTTT
Source organism: Cordylochernes scorpioides (assembly GCA_030710605.1). NCBI lineage: Eukaryota > Metazoa > Arthropoda > Arachnida > Pseudoscorpiones > Chernetidae > Cordylochernes > Cordylochernes scorpioides. The sequence continues at coordinate 50,503,547 of CP092869.1, read as the reverse complement.
GAACGAAAAATCGTAATTTATTTTAAGGAGAAATAACGACTATTTATATCATTAGGGATGATGTATGAAAGGATGAATTGTGAAGAGTAATGATAAACGGTAAAATAAAAGTGTCCATCCCTGGATATATAGAGCGCTATAGAATTATTATAATTTCCACGATTCGTAACCTTTTGATTTTGTGAATAATTGGACTATCCTCTCAAATGGCATTTTGAGAAATTAGAATATATGTTGGCTCTTGGCATTCCAACAATAAGATTTTATATATGTGGAAAAGATTCCTCTATTTAATAATGTGCTAAATAACCAAATGATCTATTGCAACTTTATCAATATTACATTCTCTGAAATTAGTCAAATTTGACTTATTTGCTCCATGATCTTATTATAATTGTTCAACTTTATTGATATCTCCATGAAGGAATTGTTTTTATTATCCTCAATTTTAAGTGGCATTCATAAGAAAACTTTAATATCCTATATTCCAAGGAATATGTATATCCCAAGTTACAGAAGTGTATTACGTCTGAGCTCAACCAAACAACAATAACGTTCAGACATTGCATTTGTTTGAAGAGGTAGTGTGAAATAGCGATTCTAAACTTGAACAAGTGTCTCGTTTGTCTATCTAGAAATTATGGAAAAACATTTCTGAACGAAGAAATATTTGGAATTATTCAATTGGTTTTTGAAAAACAAGAAATACGAGGTGAGTAATATAATACTATGAACATTATGAAAAGGAAATTCTATATAAAATGTTTATAAAACAAATGATTATTTGAGAATATCAAGAAATTAAATTTTTAAGAAAAGGATTTCTAAGAAAAATTATTGGATGTTATCAAGCTATACTTTATAATAAAATGGATAATGTATATTCATTCTGCAGAGTTGAAAATTATCTACTTCTTATATACGATGTGATCTGCCCTTTAATTAGAAAAATAACCTATAGATATTTAGTGAATGCGCCAAACTTCATAAAAACTCCTACAAATATAAATCAATTAGTAAATAATTTAAATATTCAGTGTGTATATTTTTATTATTAATATTTGCAAATGAAGAAAAATGAAATTTTTTAAAATGTCTTCATATATAAATATTTTTAAATTTTCTAGATTTATTATTCACAGATAGTTGAACTTTACTCTCTAGAAATCCAGGCTACCTCTTTATCACCGTTATACCAACTCTATTATCAAATCTTTATTGAATTCTCCAATGGTTTGTTTCTGTAGTGTCCCGAGGATCCATTGTTCGCAGAAGTCAATAGTTTATCGGCTTTCAAACAGCGAACAAGAAAAAGAGGTAAGTCACATAGTCAAATTTCCTATAATCGTCCGTTTACAATGTGGATAAATGCTCCAATATGTGAACAACCTTTTTACTCTACAACAGGGCTCGGCAAACTGCGGCTCTTTGGATGTGAAGCTGCGGCTATTTATATAGTTCCATACGCAAATATTATTTATGCGAGTACTATTTATTGTTGGCAAGAAAAAAATTGTGTCGCTCTTCAAAAACTTTCAAATTTTGTATATTGTAATTTTTGACTCTTCCGACTCAAAAGTTTGCCGACCCATGCCTGCTCTAGATAATTGTCAAGCAGGTTTCGTCCACGACCAATGGAATTTCAAATTCAACTCAAGTTAATTAAATCGAATTCCAAAGCTCAACTAACCAAAATGAGGGTTAACCCCAAAACAGTTTTAACATTCGAGTGCCATTTCAACACTAGTTTTACCCGGTTCCCAGAAAAACAAACACACTTCTGGCCAAGTGGTGACATTGATTATAATAGAGATATTTTACTAGCTTTCCAACAATGCACAACGCTTTTCCCTCTAGAGAGAAATGGTCCTTTATAATATATAATATACTAGGCGAATGACCCGGCTTCGCCCGAGAATTCCCCCCGAGTGAAATTTCCTTCATACCGAAAGTACAACAATAATAAATAGTAGAAGTGCCATAGAATAGCAATACAGAAGTAACACATAAACCACAGGCAAAAAGTGCGTGTGAAGGCGAAATTCTATTATATTATTATATTATAAACACTAATGTTTAGGTATTTGATTTCATTATTTTTTGCAATCTATTTAGTTGTTTCAAAATCAATATAGTTTAAATAGATGGCAGCTTTTCCACCCAACCCCCGAGGTACCCCCCCCCCCCCCCCCAGCGCATTAACCCTTGAAATTGCCTGAGTTGAGTGAGTGGCTGCGATGGATCTTGACTGCGATGCCCATCTTCTCAGTAAGAATAAGAAAAAATAGGTTTATAAAAAAAATAATCCAAAATACTGGCATGTAAATATTTTTCAGTAAAAAATAAAAGAGCACGTGGAAATTAGGCAAACATATGTGTTTGCTAATGACTGCGACTGCATTTTAAACGATTAAAAAAAGAGATAAAAAAAACAAAGGCCAGAAAAAAATTAATAAAAATACGAAACCCATTATTTGCATACAGTAACGCTAATTTGTGAAGTTTTTTTTAAAATGCATTGTGTTCACTTACTATAACTTAGTAATATAAATTTCTCTCCTCAATACTCATTACTTTTGTAAAAAAAATTAACACTCGTATAAAAAGATATTTAAAAAAAAAAGTACGCAAGCAACTTGAAAAAAAAAATACAGAACGCTCATTGGTCGCTTAATTGGCCTGGTGTTGTTACTTCGCCTCGTATTTACTCCGCGTAAAAAAAGTTCTTCAAATAAAAAAAAATAAATAGCCAAAAATACTAATCAAAATGTAGCCGAAAATTTTCCTCGGGTTTATTAAAAAGCGACGCGCAAAATTTGCTACCAATTGATTCAGTAGTTTTTGAGTTTATCGTGAAACAGACAACAGACATTGACTTTTATATATAAGAAAAAGATGGAGATATATAAAGAGAATAAGAAAATAATTGATGCATTTTTATCGAAAAATTCAAATAATATATATATAAAGGTATTAAAAATAAATAAGGCATCTCCTGACCACGAGCACATGTGCTTTTTAGATGGCAGAGCGCCATCTAGTGGAGCAAGAATAAACTAAACGTTTATTTAGCTTGTTCCGTGATATTTGGCCAACCCAATTTCTTGATAAATCAAGAAAAGTCATCCACGAACGCGTTTCGCGCTGTTGGCGCTCGTGTATATATAAAGCTATATGAATTTAATAATAAAGCGAGAAAAAAAGCCATGAGAAAGCTATTAATATATATTTTTTTCTTATCCTTTTATTAGTCTAAATTAGACAAGATCTTGGAGGTCGTGCTCATAAAGAAGTTCAAGAACTCTTCTTGGTTCTCTGTACAGGGATCTTTGTCCTTTCCAATACAATTTAATATATGTTGGGGAGTGGCCTCTTCGGTTTTGCACCTAGTGCAAATGGGGAAGATTTTGGCTCCCTCTTTATAGACTAAAGGGCGCAGGTGACCAGATTTCCATCTGGCCAACTGTTTCGACTCCCTTCTGTTTAGTTGGAGGGTCTGTTTTTTTTTTTTGGGTTTTCTATCTATAAATATGAAAATGCCTAAATGTGAAATCTGTTCAATAAACTGCTAATAATGGGTAACCTTCCCTTCATATCAGATAAACGCTGTAAAAAAAGAGTTAATTATGTTAATTTAAAGAAAATTATTTTTTAAATCTTCTTATATATAAAATTCAATGTCTGTTTCGCGATAAACTCAAAAACTACTGAACCAATTGGCATCAAATTTGGCATGTCGCTTTTATAAACCTGAGGAAAAATTTCGGCTACATTTTGATTAGTATTTTGGCTATTTATTTTTTTCATTTGAAGAACCTTTTTTTTTTTTTTTTTCGCGGAGTAAATACGAGGCGAAGTAACAACACCAAGCCAATTAAGCGACCAATGAGCGTAGTGCTTTTTTTTTTTCAGTTGCTGGCGTACTTTTTTTTAAAAATATATTTTAATACGAGTGCTACTTTTTTTACAGAAGTATTGAGTATTGAAAAATAAATTTATATTACTAAATAAGTTACGGAAAAACACACAATGCAATTCTAAAAAAAACTTTACAAAATTAGCGTTAACTGTATGTAAATAATGGCTTTCGTATTTTTATTATTTTTTTCTGGCCTTTGTTTTTTTTATCTTTTTTTTCTTATCGTTTAAAATGCAGTCGCAGTCATTAGTAAACACATATGTTTGCCTAATTTCCAAGTGCTCTTTTATTTTTTACAGAAAATTATTTACATGCCAGTATTTTGGATTAATTTTTTTATAAACCTATTTTTTCCTATTCTTACTGAGAAGATGGGCATCGCAGTCAAGATCCATCGCAGTCACTCACTCAACTCAGGCAATTTCAAGGGTTAATGCGCTGGGGCAGATACCTCGGGGGTTGGGTGGAAAAGCTGCTATCTATTTAAGCTATATTGATTTTGAAACAACTAAATAGATTGCAAAAAATAATTAAATTAAATACCTAAGCACTAATATAATATAATTTTTGCCATCACACACACTTTTTGCCTGTGGTGTATGTTTTACTTCTGTATTGCCATTCTATGGCACTTCTACTATTCATTATTGATGTATGTCCAGTATGAAGGAAATTGCACTCGGGGGAATTCTCGGGCGAAGCCGCGTCATTCGTCTAGTGTGCTATATATTTTATCAATAAGTTGTGTACTGAAACCTATTTTAAAAATATAAAGATATTTTTATAATGATGTCATTTTTAAAAAGTTTGAAAATTAAAACGTGGAAGAAATTGAATAATAAAGCACAGAAACTAAAGAAATATCAGCACCTCGGACAGACGAAAATCTTCCAAAAGACGATTCAGTAAATATAATTCGCACTCTTGTCAGGTGTGACACACACTTTTTAAAATCATAAAATATTTCAAAGTATAAAGCCGCGTTTACACATAAACATTTTCGCACAGTCACATTCATCCTGACATCTGAAAGTAAAAAACACTATAACTACATTTCTATTGTAAGAAATATCACCTCTTCTTCCAAAATAGACACCAAAACTAAACGCCTTCCAGATAGGAGTTCTCAATTGGTTGAAGCTGGTGTCACCGACATGACATCGCTAGTTTATAATGGTGACTGACCATCGTGAGGATATCGTTGTAAGCCGGCAATGATAACGCAGAATCTGTAGAAGACTGGTGTCTTAATAAATGATTTGTGTGTCTGACTTCACTAGTTTTATGGTGATTGACCATCGTGAGGATATCGTTGCAAGCTGGCAATGAGAGAGGAGAATCTGTATAAGACTGGTGCCTTAATAAAGGCTTTGTGTGTCTGACTTCACTAGTTTATAATGATGATTGACCATCGTGAGGATATCTTTGTAAGCCGTCAATGAGAGAGGAGAATCTGTATAAGACTGGTGCCTTAATAAAGGCTTTGTGTGTCTGACTTCACTAGTTTATAATGGTGATTAACCATCGTGAGGATATCTTTGTAAGCCGTCAATGAGAGAGAAATATCTGTATAACACTGGTGTCTTAATAAAGGCTTTGTGTGTCTGACTTCACTAGTTTATAATGGTGATTAACCATCGTGAGGATATCTTTGTAAGCTGGCAATGAGAGAGGAGAATCTGTATAAGACTGGTGTCTTAATAAAGGCTTTGTGTGTCTGACTTCACTAGTTTATAATGGTGATTGAACATCGTGAGGATATCTTTGTAAGCTAGCAATGAGATAGGAGAATCTGCATAAGACTGGTGTCTTAATAAATGTTTTGTGTGTCTGACTTCACTAGTTTATAAAGGTGATGGACCATCGTGAGGATATCTTTGTAAGCTGGCAATGATAGAGGAGAATCTTTATAAGACTGGTGTTTTAATTAATGTTTTGTGTGTCTGACTTCACTAGTTTATAAATGGTGATTGACCATCGTGAGGATATCTTTGTAAGCTGGCAATGATAGAGGAGAATCTGTATAAGACTGGTGTATTGATAAAGGCTTTGTGTGGTTGACTTCACTAGTTTATAAAGGTGATTGACCATCGTGAGGATATCTTTGTAAGCTGGCAATGAGAAAGGAGAATCTGTATAAGACTGGTGTCTTAATAAAGTATTTGTGTGTCTGACTTCACTAGTTTATAATGATGATTGACCATCGTGAGGATATCTTTGTAAGCTGGCAATGAGAGAGGAGAATCTGTATAAGACTGGTGTCTTTATAAAGGCTTTGTGTGTCTGACTTCACTAGATAATAAAGGTGATTGACCATCGTGAGGATATCTTTGTAAGCCGTCAATCAGAGAGGAGAATCTGTATAAGACTGGTGTCTTTATAAAGGCTTTGTGTGTCTGACTTCACTAGTTTATAATGGTAATTGACCATCGTGAGGATATCTTTGTAAGCTGGCAATGATAGAGGAGAATCTGTATAAGACTGGTGTCTTAATAAAGGCTTTGTGTGTCTGACTTCACTAGTTTATAATGGTGATTGACCATCGTGAGGATATCTTTGTAAGCTGGCAATGATAGAGGAGAATCTGTATAAGACTGGTGCCTTAATAAAGGCCTTGTGTGTCTGACTTCACTAGTTAGTTGGGACGTTCAATGGATGGTGTTTAGTTTCGGCATTTATTTTGACGGAAGAGCGACTTTTCCTAGTCATAGTTCAATATTCTCCGAAAATTCCATTTTCAAATAGAGAGTTTATTTTTAAAACTGTCTCGCGAAATTTAATTAAAAATATTTATGTAACCTCTTGTACATTTGGGTTTAAAGACACATTACTAGCTAATATCTCTTTTTTTTTTTGTTGTATTATCCCACTATTTACGTTTAAAATTTAACTACTAGGATCAAATTAACTTCAAAATATTAAAAGGTCATATTTTGTCAAATCGTCTCTACCACTGGTTAGTTCAAACATCTTTTCTTAATTTTCGGCCTATCGAATAATTTCCCTCGTAGCATGTCACCAAGTTGCCCTCAATTTATTAACGAGAGCCATAGCCTGGTACAGAGGATGGTCTTTTATTGTAATTTTTAAAAAGTTGTAGTAATAGGCACGAGTGGACTATCACTGGCACATGGAAAATCCAAGAAAGCCGTAGTACTTCAGTAAACCTCTAATAGGCGACTCATCTGATGATCCTTTACCTCCATGAGCGACCACCTTTTAGTGAAATATAAAATTGCCTGACAAACAGGCCGTCCCGAGAGCTGTACATACCTGACATCTCCATCCAATGCCTTCTCTTCCAAACTTTACAACTTTTATATTAAAGTGAAAACGTTAGTTGAAGCCACATATTGTGAACTCACATATTTTATAGTTTGATGGGGATTTTTTCAGGAGAAAATTGCTCTCTAAAAATAAATATCATCATTCTCGTCAAAAAAGGACAAAAACAGACGTCGATGTCACAGATTCTGGTAGTTTGTAGAGATGGTCGTTAGATGGTTCGTCCATTTTGCAAGGAGGGGTGACCTTTCTTTTATAATAGTATAGACTCAACTTTGAACATAATATAAAAAAGGGAATTTAAAATGGTGATTTAGGTATCTTCATGATTATTTGCCACTTTGCAATGTCTTCTCTAACCTTGTAACCCAACAACCTCTAATGAGAGACCACATCTAATGAGAAGCCAGAAGTAGCGGTGTTATCTAAAGTTCTCTAAAAGAAGGTCTTACCCTACATGCATATTTCTTAGTCTAGAATATTTAAAATGATCTTAGTCTCTTTATATAGACTTTAAATGTAAAATAGGAATTCTTTTTAAAGAATTTATTTTTGTTGATATTGAGTTTTGACTCGTTATTTGTGTGTTAAGAAAAATTATAAAGCTTCCGTGAAAACGCTGAATTACTTTTGAAATTTACGCTTTCATACTATTTAATTTGGTTTTTACCCGATGAAGGTAATAGATTCACACTGAAACGTCATGGAAATAAAGATCTCAATCTAGCTGAGGTAGTGTCCTTTCAAATATAAATACCTGCCATCCATCTTTAATAGAATATATAGGAGAGTTAGGAAAAAAATAGGAAAGGGACCACAATGTGAATCAGTTCTATACATAACCACTAACTCTATTTGACAAACACACACACAATTCAATAACAACACATCACATCATTGGAAAAAAATGTTTATTCCATCAATAAGAATAAACTTTTTTTGCGAAGCTTCTTTTCTCGTAACATTTTTAATGCAAAAAAATAAGATAAATTTACAAAAAAAAAAAAGTAATAAAAAACTTGTATTACAAATGGTAATAAACATATATTTCTGTACAATATATAAGTTACTAAGGTGATACATGTGTGTAAATAGAGAATAATTTACATTCAATCACCAATGTGAGAGACATCCAGAAACAAGGAATTTCCCCTAAATGCTGGGAGAACATGCATCCAACAACAACACGCGCTAAGCGTAACTCTAATAAAGCAATCGTAGCTACATTGAATTGTATTATAAAGGCATAGAGGTGTTTTATAAGTTTTCTCAAAGAAAGATAAGCATTAGCGTCAGTTATAAACATAAAAAAAAAAGACTTTTTTTTTTAATCTCTCTAAGGCATTTTTTGTACAGTAAGAATTGATTGTGAGAATGACACAACTTTAAAAAGTAAAGGAAAAAATCTTCAAAGTTTACATTATTTAATTTTGTAATAGCCAAGTAGAATGTTTTTTTCTGTTCCTATACAACTTTAAAAAAGCAGCAAACAGGGAAAATAACTTGGATTTATCGTTTTCTTTTCCACTACATGATGGTGATTGATCATCGTGAGGATATCGTTGCAAGCCGGTAATGAGATAGGAGAATCTGTATAAGACTGGTGTCTTAATAAAGGATTTGTCTGTTTGAAAATCCAGTAATATGCATCGATATATTGAATCGCTACTTTAATCAAGCTAGGTTTGACCTTGAGTTGGTCGCTTTAACATCCGAATCAATTAGGTAAAAGTTCGATGCGCGATTTGCTCTCACTTCTCGTTTAATAGATTCCAACATGAAATTATCAATATTTCCTTTTTTTGGCCTGATTACCACTTATTTGGTATGTATCATCAAAATAGGGTCAATTCTTTTTTAATAATCAGCCAACTTCTGTAAGCTTAGTTAGGATTTCAAAAAAAGGGTTGTATTATATTAAGTTTTGAATTATAAACGGTTGAATATTGAAGCTAAATACTGTGTCTCTATAATTTAAAAAGGAGAATCAGTTATATTTAATTTATTAAAGTTGTGTCAATTTATTATTCTCTAATGTTTAGTAATATCAATTTGAAAGTAAATTTCAAAAGAAAACTATAGAGAGGAAGACATTTTGTGATAAAACTGAAAAAACCTAAAACACTTCTAAAAAATAGTTATCAAGCACTCAACCCACTGTTGATTAGGGACAACATTGGCACTGGATGCAGAAAACTATTTAGCAAAATGGAGCAAAAACTGGAGATTACTTAATTTCAATTAAGATGTTTTATCTTACCTTTAATATTTGAAGCTATCTTGAAAGAATAAAAATATTTTTCTAATATACACGTTTTAAAAACACATTTTTACATATCCTCTAATAATAAAATTTAGTCGATAATATACCAATTAATCATAAAAAAACACAAATTAATAATATTATCAATTTTCATAATAAAGTTGAATAAATTTATAATACTACAACGTCATCTATGATCAAGAAAACTTGAGAAATTCAACATGGTTTTAATTTCTATATCAACTTATTGATGCAAATGGAATACAAATTCAAAAATTCATAAAACATAACTTTCTGTTTATATTCTAAAGTAAATCGATGTAAAACAGCAATCTAATATGTAAATAGAAAAATTCAAGTTGATCTTCAATGAGCTGTGATCTCCTACCAGGATTTTTCATCTTATTGAAAGCAGATTTCTCTTTAAAAAGATAAACGTCTTCGAATTGTAAGAGGCACAATTGGGTTTAAAGATGGTACTCGTATAACCAGACCAAAGAATAAACTAGGCGTGATGTAATACGTTTGCTCTTATGATTCAACTCTTGTTCCAATCAATAGACTTGAAAACTTAATGGAACCACCTTCTTCCTCTTTTGTCTGATAAGGTTAGCGATGTCAGAAAATATCATAATCATGTAGGATGAAATTGATCACAATAGCCACCTAATATCTTTTATTCCAAATTTTTAAAGACTTTCATCCCTTTCAAGAAAATACTTGTATATCGCTTATAGATTTTCACGAATAATATTACTTCTTTGTTTATATTACAAGATAACGAAACCAAAACTAAAAACGTTAATAATACATGACAATACAGCGTTGTTATCAACATGAGAAAAAAAGGACTGAAGATTGTCTGAAAATGGTAATAACGATGTTACAAAAATGTCACCTGTCATTTATGTTTATGGGTTTGGTCTTATATAACCTTATGATTTTATTTTAGTCTAAATTGTACCTCACCACCTTATTTAGATTTTATTTGTAATCAAATTTTGACGTGCTACATATTCTGTGTCTTGTGACCGCTTACAATTTTACCTAACAAATAAACGGTTATGTTGCCCGAATTTCCGCATGAAAAAGTTGCTATGATTTTGCTCAATTTCGAACGGTCAAGAAAGCTTTTACCAAAACACATTGTCATTTCAACATGTATATTGAACAAACTTTAGAATAGTATTAACGAAAACCTTATTAACATATATTCCAAAGATATTTAAAAAATTTTTGAATATATTAAAATTAAATTGTATATTAGAGGACATAAAAATGTGTTTCTTAAATGCATATATTTTCAAGTTTTAGAAAAAAAATCTATCAGTATTTTTTGTTTCTTAATAGCACAAAGTAGATAATAGTGAAAACAACCACTCACTATAACAAAACTCATTAGCAAACAGTTTCATTGGGAAAAGAAACATCTGAGCCTTAAAAATGTAGTTTGATCGTGAATTATTTTTTGAATTGAGAATCAATTATATAGTGAAAACCTATTGGTAATAAATATCTTTAATACGAATAAATAACGCGCCATATATATATACAACAAATGAAAACATTAAGATGCGAATGTTTATTTATAAATCAAACTCTTTTCCATTGTCCTTACTGCGATTAAAAATGTTTCATTTATTTATATGTGAAAATAAACATTTGCGTCTTAATGTTGTCATTTGTTGAATAAAAACACATCTTTATAAAAAAAAACTTCTTATTAATAAACAAAACTATTCCTAAAATCCACTTAATGTTGTCCCCCCCCTTTTTTTTTTCTTCATATAAATCTTCTATAGAGGAAAAATAATGCGTTCTTCTTCCCTTTAGGTGCCGGCCGTTTTCAAGGTCATTCCTGATTATTGTTAGCCTTCAAAAGACACACATCAAGCTATTCTTCAAATTATTATTTTTTTAAATAAACGCTTTTATAATTTATACAAACATATGAAACACAATGCAACAGAATATACGCTTTAAAATACAATTAATTTTCATTAGATTATTTTAAGGAGAAAAGGTTACAATCAACACGATCACATCAAAACGATACATCGTCTTGCCTGGTGCTTAAAGGGTTAATTGCAACATATAGTTTAAACCACTTCATATATGATAAAAGCAATCAATATATTTCTTTAAACTTATCTAAAAAAAAAAGTAGTCAAATATAAATTTAAATACAATTTTTAATTGGAATAATGGTCTTGTCGGTTTTCAGAAAGAGAAAAAATAAACTTTGTTAACTATAAGAAGAAAGTTTATGTAAAAGCGTTTTCTTTTGCAAATGGACGGTAAGCTATTTCTACTTGTATAACAGAATGGTAGAAGAAAAACTTGTTTTCGATTAAAAAAACGAACATAAATTAAAAAGATAGAGATAAAATACAAACAAAGAAAACTATCAACCTCTATATTCAATGATTCAGACTTTTAAAAAAATCTAATAATATATAAACAACACAAAAAAAATTTTGAAATATTAAACATAATTTTTTTTCAAATGCTCTAATGCACATATACACAAAAAAATAAAAAAAGGAATAATTATTCACAAACATATATACAACGCAAAATAAGCTATACAAAAAACTAAATATATACAAATTGATAAAGTCGGTAATAAAAAAGGTAGTTTTTTTTTAAATAACCATTATATGCAGACATTCCATATATGAGATCACCTATAATCTGGTATATAACATCAAGAATATATAACTGAACGCCTATATTAAAACAAAATATAGGACTTAGCAGAAATAATAATAGATAACATTATGTTTTACAAGTATAACACATTACTTGTATAACACATTAGGTCAATATGTTAATATAGAAAAAAATAGTAGAGATAATAATGATTAATCATAATGATAAGTTATAACCCAACTAAACCTATTCAGATACGGATTGGACTATTAATAACCTAGCAAAAATGTGAAATAATTAAAATGTTAGAATCTAAGTTTAAGTATCGCAAAGAGTTAGCCAAAAAATGATTCTGATGATCAATATAATGAAAAATATATTAATAAAAATATAAAAAATAATGAAGATGGCAAAGATATTAATGATAAGAATGCTAATAAAAACTATACAAATTATTATTAAAGTAAAAATAATAATATAATAAGGTTTAGGACTGCTTAGCTATCATTCTAGATCTCCGTTCAGAGAAAGGGTTCCAGGTTTCTTTGGAAGTTTAAAATATAGTGAAATCTGGAAACAAAACTGAATTTCGGCCGTATTTCTTCACTATTTTCAATATTCTAATCTTCTATCACAAATAAAAAAAACATATAGGTAGATTAATATTAGTCCTTACAACTTGTCTATCCAGCTAGCCAATCAGATAATTCAACAACTACAAAAAGTAATATTGCAACTTTTTTTCACTAAAAGGAATTACAAAAGTTTTCAGGTACATACCTTTCTCATTATAATATATGAACATTATTGGCTGATAAAAGGCTTGATTGCAAGAATTTTAAATTCCTTTTAATAAAACAAAAAATTATGTCATCACCTTTTATTCTGTTTTCATTTTCGAAACCTGCCATCTTATGAGAATTCAGCAATTATTGGATTGATGAACTGAACATTTCGTATTTAGAGAAAGGTGTGTGCATCAATATAACATATACAATTATTTAAAATACAGCCAAGTATGTTGGAATTTACTAAAAAAAAACAAAAAATAATATCAATCATCTTATATTCACATAAAAAAGTGTTATTACTTAATTAACGCCATTCCTTGTAAATTTGAGTTAATTTTAATAAATACACTAATTAATATTAAAAATAAAGAAGGCATATCCTGACCAGAAGCACATGTGCTTTTTAGAAGCCTCTGGCACCAAAAATAATTTTGTCGCAGTGGTACAGCCTATTCCACGCTAACGAGCGCCAACAGCGTGAAACGCGTTCGTGGATGGCTTTTCTTGATTTATCAAGAAAATGGGTTGGCCAAATATCAGGGAACAGGCTAAATCAATGTTTAGTTGATTTCTGTTCCACCAGATGGCGCTCTGCCATCTAAAAAGCATATGTGCTTCTGGTCAAGATCTGCCTTCTTTATTTTAATATCAACACCTGACCTTTTTATTATTTATTTTTTCTATTATTTTTCACGCCAAATGATATATTGAGAAACAATTGATAATTAGAACTGTTGTTTTTATCTCTTCATACTAAAAAAGTTCTAAATAAACAGAGTTGACCATATCCTTATTTTGACAAAAAAAACAATATTAAAATAGTTCGTTTTCATGTTCCTAGATGACCCTATATTTTGGTTTCTCATTATAACCTATCACACTATTAGCTATGGAAGATTTTATAAAGAGCTATATATGGTATAGAGATATATATAAGTTTAGATATAGCGCTAACCATACAAAGAAAGTGTTATATTTGATGTTAAAACCAAATCACCGGTGACCCAACATCATCACAACCGACTAGCACACTATTATAACTCCTTCACTCTAAAACAAGTGAACAGTGTTACAAGCTACAACAAGCTTTTTGGCTTTTTTTTTTGGCTGCACCTGAAGAGAACAAAACAAATTATTAGAAAGATCTGCGAAGTTTCAAATAGATTGATCTTGTAAAAATATTTCTCCTACAGCAAATTTTCTCTAGGAAATATATAAGGAAACCTAACTTTAAAATAGAGATTTCTTTCTATTTATATATAAAAAAACTATAAATTAAAAAATATTTTTTTTTATATTAAAAAAGTAGATAAATCTTCAATATGGGAAAAGCAAGTATTCACAAAAAAGGAGGTGCGAGCTAATAAGGCCAAAAATATATAAATTTGAACAATGAATATTAATGCACATGCCCCATTATGGGAGAGTCATTGCACTGAAGTTTTGAGCCTAGGGCATGTAGGCGGGACATTATAGAGTGGGGGTGGAGTAATAAGAAAATGGGTGTGGCAAAGAGAAAGTAGGCGGGAAAATAAAAAAGTAGGAGGAGAAATTTCAAAGTGGGTGTGGCAAAGAGAAAGTAGGAGGAGCAATAAGAAAATAGGCGGAGCAATTTTAAAGTAGGTGTATCAAAAGAGTGGAGGGCTACATGGTGTTATAAAGGGGATGTCTGGCAGGAATAAGGCGAGATAAGGGGTGGGTCTTCCCCTGGAGTTGCTTGCGGACCTTGCGTGGGGGAGAAGTTTGAAAGATTTTGAGGGCGGGGGGCGGCCTACTGTGTAGCAGCTTGTGGAGGAGGGGCACGGGGGCAGTTGCGGACTTGGCTAGCTGGTGCCCTGCGCGTGCCTCCAGCTGTTGGGTCAACCTGCGCACTGTGCCCGTCTTCTCTCCCGCGACTAGATTCTCCTTCTCTGCTTCCTTCTGCTCCTCTGGGAGGATGGGAGCGACCTGCCTGGGCGCGCCGCGGAATGGCATGGGGCCGTGCACTGCTAGCGCGGTGAGGGGGTACCACTTGGGGCAGTAGACTGAGAAAGGCCTGGACTCTACTCGGAGACTCTGCGACCTCTGTACTGGACAACTCTTGGGGGAGGAGTCCTCCTCGGGGCTCTGGGAGAAGGTGCTATCACAGGACGACGTTCGCTTCAGGCTCTTCTCTTCCAATTGCTGTTTGGTCTTCTTCACGGTGCCTGGAGTCCAAGGAATGGACTCCTTGTCATAGCTGAAGCCGCCCTGAGGAACGGACTCCAGTGGACTAGCTTGAGGGACTAACACCTGCAAGGATTGAGAGAGGTCCCTTTGCTTCCCCATCAGCCGCTCAGTGGCGTGATCATCAGGGGACCACGATTTGGGTCTGGCCTGGCAACCTGGGGAGTTAGAGAAGGTTTCCTTAGAGGAATCAACTCCCGCGGATTGCTTCTTCATCTTGAGGAACCTGTCGATTGGGGGCTTGAGGCTGGTGTCTGACTTGGACCTCCAGAGACTGTTGTGCCGGTGTTTGCTGCAGCCACACAGCCAGGTTGGACAGGTCCTGTGCCTGGTGCCGACAGACCTACCTGGCTCCCAGAATGCCCTGGTAGATCTCCAGCTGCCGCAGGAAGCCCTGGTTGGGCTGGACACACGACCTCCGTGTGCGGACAAAGTGCAGCGCCTGTTGCAAGTCCCAGTCGTACGCCTTCATCACGTAGGCAATGACAACTGAGGCGGAACGTGACACGCCCTTCTTGCAGTGAACCAGCACCTTGGACCCATCCGCCCTGCACATCTCACTTGGGTGAATACAGACAGGACACACAGCAATGGAAAGTTGATAACGTGTACACCATAATATCTTATTAATGTAAAATCTTTGTAACCAATCACTCTTGGGACAGCCCAAAATTGGATAATTAAAGGAGTTTGATTGTTGGCGAGATTGGATGTGTGAAAAGAAAGTGAGAGATTTGATGATTTTTCAAACATCTTTAATTCAAGGTTATTCCTGTTGAATTGTAAAATAGATATTGAATTATAATTGCCTAAAAATTAAATGTACCTACTTATGTAGATACTTCAGTGGGGATTTGAAAAATGGAAAATTTATATTAAGAATAGTTGGTTGAATTAAAGAGGTTATACAGGTTATATGAGGCAGTTTGTTAAATAAAAAATGTATGAATCAATGTTGGTATAATAAGCTTCTTGGCAAAGGAGATAGGAGAAAAGGCATAAAAAGTTTTTTTTTTCTAAAGAAAAAAATCGAACTGAGTAAAATAAGATGTGTAAAGAAGGAGCTACTAGAGTACTTGTGTAATTTATGTCTGGTCCATTGTTATAGTTGCTATAAACTACGCAGTGAGTACCAGGGTTGTACCTACTTGGCCCGTTGGATATAGCGGTACGTGCGGTCCCAGTGGCGCAACATCTCCGTGGCCTCGTCGTCGTACACCCGCACGTTGAAATACTCAAACTTCCCCGGGAAGAAGTTGTCGATCTCCCGGGTGACGTTCAGGATACGGTTAACCCTGGGGACACACAACCTCGTCACTTATAACAAACTTGTAACTCAGCTTGTATTACAGATATGTAACTTAGCTTGTATTACAGATATGTTACTTGGTTTGCATCGCAGCCACGTAACTTAGCTTGTATCACAGCCACGTAACTTAGCTTGTATCACAGTCACATAACTTAGCTTGTATCACAGATATGTTACTTGGCTTACATCGCAGCCACGTAACTTAGCTTGTATCACAGACGTGTGGCTTAGCTTGTATCACAGTTATGTAACTTAGCTTGTATCACAATCACATAACTTAGCTTGTATCACAGCCACGTAACTTAGCTTGTATCACAGCCACGTAACTTGGCTTGTATCACAGACATGTAACTTAGCTTGTATCACAGATATGTAACTTGGCTTGTATCACAGACATGTAACTTGGTTTGCATAGCAGTCACATAACTTAGCTTGTATCACAGCCACGTAACTTGGCTTGTATCACAGATAATGTAACTTGGCTTGTCTTACAGATATATAATTTTGCTTGATTCACAGATATGTAACTTGGTTTGTATCACAGCTACGTAACTTAGCTTGTATCACAGACATGTAACTTGGCTTGTCTTACAGATATATAATTTTGCTTGATTCACAGATATGTAACTTGGTTTGTATCACAGCCACGTAATTCAGCTTGTATCAGATATGCAACTTAGATGGAAAGATGGTCACATAACTTGGCTGTCATAGCCCCACTGCCATCTTTGAAACTGTAATGGGTTTTCGGAAAAAAATATGGTTACATTTTAAAGAAACATTCCCATTCTACCAGTCACTAAACAAGAGCCAATAACGGCTCATTTAAAGTGTAAAACTAGCCAATAGCGAGTTTTTTTTCACTTCAATACCGCCGCGAGGTAGAACCTTTTGGTACCTGATCGCTAGTTTCTTCACAAAAGCATCGTTCACTGTACGTCAACAATACTGTTGATTGGCTTTCCACTTCTTTAAATATACCAGTGCTTGAGATAGGATCAAAGATGTACGAAGTTAAAAAATCAGGTTACATTGTCAATTTTGTACAATAGAACGGGTTTTCAGCTTCAAGGTGCTGAGTGAGGATCTTGAAGTGGTGGTCAGGCCAGTTTATGTAACCACCACCATTCCTGTGGTCCTGATCCTGAGACTTCGTTCTACATTGATGGAGCATCCCGACTTTCTGATGACTGAGCACTTTATATAACATATATGTAGTTATATTTGTCAATATATACTATATTTTCATAAATACTATACACACACAAAAGCCTTTATTAAGACACACAGGTCTTACAGAGGATTCTCCTTGGGGTTACAAAACGGAGAAACCCATGAAAGTGGGAAATAAAAAATGGAGAAAGATTATATACATATGGTAAATAAATACAGATTATAAGAAAGAATAAAAAAATAAATAAGAAGAATAAAAATAAAAATAATAATAAAAAAAAATTTGGAAATATGGATGGGAGAAGTGGAGAGCGAAAAGAGGAAAGAAAACAGGTATTTACATATGGAACAAGTCAATTTAAGTTCTTCTGTTCACACAGCACAGGTGGGCCAAGTTTTTTTCAAGAAATCTTTAAGAAATTTTCCAGGAAAATCCGAGTGTCCAGGGTTGTAAGGTAAACACCGTTTTATCAGTGTGGGGGTACTTATCGTACCTGCCTAAACAAATAATTGGATGTTGGTTCTGTCTTTCTCATCAAACAGAAATTTTTGGTATGTTTGGATGTTCGGTTAAGTCTTCTTTTTTACAGCATTTTTATGGAAGTTATATAGATTCAGAGCTACTGAACTATTGTCTATAAAGTTGGATAATAAAGAATATAATGTGAAGTGTGTATTGCCTATCTTAGAAAAGAGTATTTTTCTTTCCGTGTCAAGAGGCATGCATTCAAATATATAATGTTCTAAAATTCATTTTCGGTTCTATTTTTGCATAGTTGGCAATACAAGTCTTCTGTCCTTAGATATTTTATATGGTCTTCTCGATATAAAACAAATAGAATTCTCAATTGCGCAATGAGGCGTTTAGTCGGCAATGGGAGTTCACTTAGTAGATAGTTCTCTGCTGCGAATGTTTTATGTAAATATTTGTAGTGTGTGTGCAGCTTCGAATTGGTTATTCTTGATTGATCGGTTTGGATAGACTGTTCTATAGTGATTCTGATAATTTGAGGTATTGCTTTCTGTAGAATATTGGGGTCTGAACAATTCTTTAACCACATGAATCCAGTTGAGTTTAGGATATTCATTAAATTTTCTGTAAAACCTATAAAGGTATTCGTCAGAGTGGACGTTTCCCATAATTGGGCTAGACAGATTTCAGGCAATCTGGATTTTTCCATTTTTAATATTCTTAACCAGAACTTTAGAATTAGTTTGGTTGCTGTGACTCCTAGTGAGAAGCGTCCGGTTTCCATGCGTAGTATGTAGCCTGGTGTGTTACTCGGCAAGTTCAATAGTCGTCGGAGATAGTTATTCTGAATTTGGTCCAAGATTTTGTACTTTTCGTTTGCCCAAATTGGAGCAGAATACAGCAGAGTTGACAGGATAATCGAGTCTAATAGTTTCATTGATGAACCAAATGAATTCAACCTGGATTTCTCCATAATTTTCCATACTTCGCCGGTAGCTGCAAGCGCTTTGCCTTTAAAGTATGAAGCCACTTGACTAAACGAGATTATTGTTGTGAGGGGATAGCCAAGATAGAGATATTTCGATGTCACTGTCAACAGTTGGTCTCTCCCCAGATAAATACTATACTTATAAATAGTATAACAGCCCCAAAATGTAGATAAAATTCAATGTACTAGCTTGGCCATCATGTAATCACAAACAATATAATAAAGGTTTTTGAAAGAGCCGCACCCAAGGCAGGGCGAGGTCCAATATCGTCGAAATTACATTATTTCTTCCCAGAAAACTTCCATAAGTCCTTATTGAGTTTTACGACCACCACCGAACGCCGACAAACAGGCTGGACAGCAAAAGATCATCTCTCCCTCTCGTTCAGATCACACCCTCCTGGACCTTGCCGCGTCTTCGGTCGCTGACCTCTCGCAGGTGGCATCCAACCTGCCTCGTCCTTTGTGTTGCACTTAGACGCCTGTGGTACGATATATATAAATTTTATTCTATAGTCTATTCTAGAGCATCGTGGTAATCTAGTAGTCTAATATTTTGTGCCCTTGTGTTGTTAGCTTATTTGAGCGAGTGTACAAAATTTTGTACTTCTAGGTAGTTTGGAAGTTTATTAAATCTCCCTCACTCCTGATCACAAAAATTGAAAGGAAATATAGAAAATATTAGTTCACTTTTCAACCACCCCAACCCCCTTTTTAATGGAATTCTAGCCTCTTATTATTTCAGAGAAAGGACTGAGCCTATTTTCTTCGTTTGAAAGAAAATATACTAATTTTCTTCAATTTTATGCTCGACCACCACAGCCACCTGGAATTCATAAATTTTCCAAACTTTCAATGTTATTGATATAAGAGTAGGATTGAACTAGTCTACATATTTCAGACTTTTGTGTAATCTGGGATTATATTAAAATTGATCATGATTTGCTGTAGCCTGATAGCTTATCAATGCGCAGGGTGGCGGCGAGGTGTCGCTAAGCCCGCCGTAGCGTTATAACAATGCGCAGGGTGGCGGCGAGGTGTAGCTATGTTCGCCGTAGCCTTATAACAATGCGCAGGGGTGGCGGCGAGATGTAGCTAAGCTCGCCGTAGCCTTATAACAATGCGTAGTGTGGCGGCGAGGTATCGCTAAGCTCGCCGTAGCCTTATAACAATGTGCTGGGTAGCGGCGAGGTGTCTCTAAGCCCGCCGTAGCGTTATAACAATGCGCAGGGTGGCGGCGAGGTGTAGCTATGTTCGCCGTAGCCCTTATAACAATGCGCAGGGTGGCGGCGAGATGTAGCTAAGCTCGCCCTAGCCTTATAACAATGCGTAGTGTGGCGGCGAGGTATCGCTAAGCTCGCCGTAGCTTTATAACAATGTGCTGGGTAGCGGCGAGGTGTCTCTAAGCCCACCGTAGCCTTATAACAATGTGCTGGGTAGCGGCGAGGTGTCGCTAAGCTCGCCGTAGCCTTATAACAATGCGGTGGGTGGCGGCGAGGTATCGCTAAGCCCGCCGTAGCCTTATAACAATGTGCTGGGTAGCGGCGAGGTGTCGCTAAGCTCGCCGTAGCCTTATAACAATGCGCTGGGTGGCGGCGAGGTGTAGCTAAGTTCGCCGTAGCCTTATAACAATGTGCTGGGTGGCGGCGAGGTGTCGCTAAGCCCGCCGTAGCCTTATAACAATGCGCTGGGTAGCGGCGAGGTGTCGCTAAGCTCGCCGTAGCCTTATAACAATGTGCTGGGTGGCGGCGAGGTGTCGCTAAGCTCGCCGTAGCCTTATAACAATGTGCTGGGTAGCGGCGAGGTGTCTCTAAGCCCACCGTAGCCTTATAACAATGTGCTGGGTAGCGGCGAGGTGTCGCTAAGCTTGCCGTAGCCTTATAACAATGCGGTGGGTGGCGGCCAGGTATCGCTAAGCCCGCCGTAGCCTTATAACAATGTGCTGGGTAGCGGCGAGGTGTCTCTAAGCCCACCGTAGCCTTATAACAATGTGCTGGGTAGCGGCGAGGTGTCGCTAAGCTCGCCGTAGCCTTATAACAATGCGCTGGGTGGCGGCGAGGTGTAGCTAAGTTCGCCGTAGCCTTATAACAATGTGCTGGGTGGCGCGAGGTGTCGCTAAGCCCGCCGTAGCCTTATAACAATGCGCTGGGTAGCGGCGAGGTGTCGCTAAGCTCGCCGTAGCCTTATAACAATGTGCTGGGTGGCGGCGAGGTGTCGCTAAGCTCGCCGTAGCCTTATAACAATGTGCTGGGTGGCGGCGAGGTGTAGCTAAGCCCACCGTAACCTTATAACAATGCGCTGGGTAGCAGCGAGGTGTCGCTAAGCTCGCCGTAGCCTTATAACAATGTGCTGGGTGGCGGCGAGGTGTCGCTAAGCTCGCCGTAGCCTTATAACAATGTGCTGGGTGGCGGCGAGGTGTAGCTAAGCCCACCGTAGCCTTATAACAATGCGCTGGGTGGCGGCGAAGTGTCGCTAAGCCCGCCGTAGCCTTATAACAATGCGCTGGGTGGCGGCGAGGTGTCGCTAAGCTCGCCGTAGCCTTATAACAATGCGCTGGGTGGCGGCGAGGTGTAGCTAAGTTCGCCGTAGCCTTATAACAATGCGCTGGGTGGCGGCGAGGTGTAGCTAAGTTCGCCGTAGCCTTATAACAATGTGCTGGGTGGCGGCGAGGTGTCGCTAAGCCCGCCGTAGCCTTATAACAATGCGCTGGGTAGCGGCGAGGTGACGCTAAGCTCGCCGTAGCCTTATAACAATGTGCTGGGTGGCGCGAGGTGTCGTTAAGCTCGCCGTAGCCTTATAACAATGCGCTGGGTGGCGGCGAGGTGTAGCTAAGCCCACCGTAGCCTTATAACAATGCGCTGGGTAGCGGCGAGGTGTCGCTAAGCTCGCCGTAGCCTTATAACAATGTGCTGGGTGGCGGCGAGGTGTCGCTAAGCTCGCCGTAGCCTTATAACAATGTGCTGGGTGGCGGCGAGGTGTAGCTAAGCCCACCGTAGCCTTATAACAATGCGCTGGGTGGCGGCGAAGTGTCGCTAAGCCCGCCGTAGCCTTATAACAATGCTCTGGGTGGCGTCGAGGTGTCTCCAAGCCCACCGTAGCCTTATAACAATGCGCTGGGGTGGCGGCGAGGTGTAGCTAAGCCCGCCGTAGCCTTATAACAATGCGCTGGGTGGCGGCGAGGTGTAGCTAAGTTCGCCGTAGCCTTATAAAAATGCGCTGGGTGGCGGCGAGGTGTAGCTAAGCCCGCCGTAGCCTTATAACAATGCGCTGGGTGGCGGCGAGGTGTAGCTAAGCCCGCCGTAGCCTTATAACAATGCGCTGGGTGGCGGCGAGGTGTAGCTAAGATCGCCGTAGCCTTATAACAAAGATGTATGGCGGCGAGGTGTAGCTAACAAAGATTATCAAGGCGTTGAGTGGCGGCGAATTGAAGTCAAGCCAGTTGTTTACATTAACCAGACTCAGCATAAGACATATGTACAACAGAAAAGTAATACACGTGGGCAAGTCAATACACGGGGTAGACCACACACCCATTCTCTGTGAGCTCATCCAGGTTGGAAGCGTTCCACTCCGAGCCGAGGTAGAGGAAGGAAAGGATCTGCGAGGGGGCGTCCATCTGCCCCAGGATGGTCAACATGGTCTGGTCGATGTAGGGCCTGAAGTCTATCAGACTGCGGCACAGCTCCTGCTCTAGCCGGGTCCGCATCTGGACAACGTCACTTTATAGTCAAACCTCTCTCTCGCTATAACGACATCACAGGGAAAGAGAAAGATTTTAAGTTATTAATACTATTGTTGTTGTTATAAAACCATGGTTAAAACAATTAGAAACAATCAGGGGCTTAATTAATATTTAATAGAGGGGCAAGTAATCAGGATCTTTCACACTAAGATATTTTAACCTTCTTAGAAACACTACACTCAACTAACTACATGTTACCAGTAGGAGAAGAATCTACCAAGATGTAGACTTACAAACTTGCTGGTGACTTCATCCAGATCGACCGACATCATCAGTTCTTTCAGCTTGGTCCGGATCAGTTTCTCCGTATTCTCCCGTTCAGTCGGTGGTCTGCTCACACAAAGGTCACATTACCAGCTGCATACAGGTAAGATTTAAATAACGTTTATACATGTGCGCTGGAACATTGAGAGGAAACAGGGTGAAATTCAACAATAGTAGGAAGCATTATTACAGGATTGCGAATTTTGACAAATTACAAAAAATATATATCGTAAAACGGCGCGCAACTATTTATTTACTTGATTAAATGAAACTTTCGGGAAAGCCCTTCTAGGTGTTGTAATAGCTAAACTAAGAATTGTCACACGATGACTTTATAGTTATAAGAGATGAAACAATTTTAACACACATTTGATCTTTTCCAACCAAATACCTGGGTCAGCAAAGTCAAATTAATCCAGGCTCTAGTAAAGAAAGATTTATCGGATTTGAGACCAAGCCTTTTACTATCCCGGGGTTCCAGATACAATTGGAGAATGGCAACTAATGGTAAATAAGACCT
Source organism: Cordylochernes scorpioides (assembly GCA_030710605.1). Taxonomy (NCBI): domain Eukaryota; kingdom Metazoa; phylum Arthropoda; class Arachnida; order Pseudoscorpiones; family Chernetidae; genus Cordylochernes; species Cordylochernes scorpioides. The sequence goes on along the minus strand of CP092869.1, from coordinate 50,479,964 downwards.
ATAGGCTAAGCCAGACCAATATTTAAAACCCCAAATTCAATTTTAGTATTCAAATTGATCGCATTTATGACCACAATAGTTTCAAATCTCACATCTATTTGTGTATATCATATTATTATAATTTATAATCGCACAAATTCAAACTAGGATAGAAATATACACCAATAATATCACACAATGTCAGAGTATGGCAGGGCATTGTTGAAATTGGCGAAAACTGATGGCCCTTTAAATTGATGATAGATTATGCCTGAGGATGATAAAGGGGGAACGGCGAACATTTCCAGCACAGTTTTAAGACAATGATAATATCTCTATTCGCGATAGAAGGAGAAAGACAAGTCGGGGAGAAGAGCTTCTTTATATAAGACGACAATCGTACAAGCTTTCGGACAAGACGTCCTTTTACGGGTACAGAATGACACGAATAGCAATGGTTTATACACTACTAGCCGAATGACCCGGGCAACGCCCGTGTTTTACCCGACTGTAGATGTTACAACGGTGATCCTTAGGTCGCTGGTTCAAATCCGGCTCGAGGGAGCCGGCGAGCACGTGACCTCCCTGTGCGCGCGCATCCGTGACAGAGGCCGATGTCACTATTCTACCAGCTTTCTATGTTCTCAATTATTTCATTACTTAATCTGCCTCTATGAGGTCCAGCACAATCGTTTTCTTGGTGTTTATAATGATGCTTGGAAATCTTTCAAGCTCTCAAAAAAGAAATACTACATTCTATCATCACCAGTTCCAATACTAGAGTTCTATAAGGATTTTTAAAACTTGTAAAAAAATAATTTGCTGGTTGAAAATTTCTTGTAGAAAGATCATATACAGCTATATCGAAACCAATTTTCAAACTTTATATCGAAACCAATTTTAAACTTTTTATTGGTCCGGCATTTCGGGGACTTACTGTCGCCTTCTTCAGGTGTAAAATGTGTTGTATATATCCCTATATATATATAAAAGTCAGTGTATGTATGTATGTATGTGTGTTTGTTCCTATGTCGGCTATACACGTCCACAATATGTAATTAATCTGACTGAAATTTTAACAGTATATAGAGTAGAATTTGGAAAAACTTATAGTGAAATTTTCAGGTCTCTATCCCGAATATTCTTCTAGTTATTTACAAATTGCGTTGCGAATTTGCCCTTTCGCTCGCAAGCAGGGCCTCTAGCGGTGAAGATGGAAGGTAATATCAGCTGACCTAATGTACATGTAAAGCGTGTTTTAACAGAAAATAGAGAAAAATCTGGAAGATATATTTATCGGATTTTTAGCCAAGAAAAATTTAAATTGACAGGTTCTGGGCAGAAATAGTTGTTTTATAGTCAGAAAATGATGATGACAATATTTCTGTATCATGTTTGATTATCATATACAAAATTATAACGGGAAAAATTCCAAAAAGCAGAGGCAACGGGTGAAGCCAGTTAATTTTTAGTGTGCAGGAACAAAATTCTAACAGAAAAACATTCATTCGAACAGAAGACACAAAGCCAGATCATCTCTCTATAAAAATATCGCTTCTCAGACACAAAGTTTGGAGCGGGACGTTTCACAAGAGTGACATCCACAGCGCCAATTTATAATTGTAACGAATAGTATTTGAATAAAAACATTTAATTGGGTAAAACCCGGGCGTTGCCTGGGTCATTCGGCTAGTATATATATATAAAAAGTGAAAAGTGGAGACTTACTCCGATTTGGCAGGATCTGGGGACGGCGGTCGCTTCGAGACCAAGTCATCCATGGCATTCCTGTACACAGACGTTTGTTGGGGCGGATTTGAGCTGCTGAAGGTTTTAAAGTCGCGACACACGACAGCACCAACATGCTGTGTCTTGTGTTCTACTTAACATAAGTGTCCTTCGCTGGACATAGAGCTTTGATGTCGAATTAATAGATTAAAAAAACCTACTGTGCAACTGATTTACAAAGTTGGACAACAAACAAGCTAGTTGCGGTCACATTCTAACAGCAAGTTCAATGTTGGTGCATGACTGTCTACCTCTCAGAATAAACCACACAGTGGTAGGTCATGTATCAAATTGAAGCGAATTTTTTTAACACTCTCGATAGTATTGAAACAACAAGGTACCATTCACTGCTATACATATCTAGATACCTACAATCCATTGCAAACATACGCTATGGTCAACCATTATCTTAAACTCTGATAGAGCCAAGTTGGAACGTAGAACCCACTACACACATTTACAGTAAAACCCCTGTCTTAACCATAAAGGAGAAGGTAAGAAGACCAGTTAACACAGTAGGTTCAAGAACATGTATTAGGTAAGTAACTATGGGATCCTGTGGTTTTCACTTAGAACAGATTGTGCCGTACACACATCTCATTTCAAACACAGGCTACCGCGTACACTTATATGGTATATACATACACTATAAACTATTATAAAGTGACTAATGAATTATAAGATTAGAAAAAAAGGACGCACCATTCGTTGATACAGGACTGGCTGGAGTTGATACTCCGCTCGTAGAAGACGGTCCAACGGTGGGAGCCTCCGCCCGTGAAGTGGTTGAGTTCCCGGGCTCTAGCGCTGGCCTTGTGGAGGGTCTGGAGGGCCGACCTGGACACAGCCTGGGGTGTGAACCTATGTAAACCACGAGTGATCCTTATGTGAACCACGAGTGATCCTTATGTAAATCATGATTGAACTTTATGTGAATAAGCCATGATTTAACTTTATGTAAATAATCAATGAACCCTGTATAAACCATAGAGTGAATCCTATATAAACCCTGTATGAACCATAGAGTAAGCCCTGTATCAATCCTGCATGTATCCTGGGTGAACCATCAGTAAACCCTGTACCAATCCCGAATGAACTATAGGGCGAACCCCGTTTCAATCCTGTATAGAGATATCCAATCCTGTATATATATAGAGTGAACCCTATATCAATCCTGTATGAACCACGAATGAACCCTGTATGAACCAGGAGTGAAACCTGTATAGCCCATAGAGTGAATCTTGTATCAATTCAGTATAAACCACAAGTGAACCCTGTATCGATCCTGCATGTATCCTGTGTGAACCATGAGTAAACCCTATACCAATCCTGTATGAACCATAGAGTGAATCTTGTATCAATTCTGTATGAACCACAAGTGAACCCTGTATCGATCCTGCATGTATCCTGTGTGAACCATGAGTAAACCCTGTACCAATCCTGTATGAACCATAGAGTGAATCCTGTATAACCCATAAAGTGAATCTTGTATCAATTCTGTATGAACCACAAGTGAACCCTGTATCGATCCTGCATGTATCCTGTGTGAACCATGAGTAAACCCTGTACCAATCCTGTATGAACCATAGAGTGAATCCTGTATAACCCATAAAGTGAATCTTGTATCAATTCTGTATGAACTACAAGTGAACCCTGTATCGATCCTGAATGTATCCTGTGTGAACCATCAGTAAACCCTGTACCAATCCTGTATGAACCATAGAGTGAATCCTGTATAACCCATAAAGTGAATCTTGTATCAATTCTGTGTGAACTACAAGTGAACCCTGTATCGATCCTGCATGTATCCTGGGTGAACCATCAGTAAACCCTGTACCAATCCCGAATGAACCATAGGGCGAACCCCGTTTCAATCCTGTATAGAGATATCCAATCCTGTATATATATAGAGTGAACCCTATATCAATCCTGTATGAACCACGAATGAACCCTGTATGAACCATGAGTGAACCCTTGTGAACCCTGAGTGACCTCTTAATGAACCCTGTGAGAACCAAGTCTCCCTTAGGGCTGGCTCCAACTGGCATAAAATATCGCCGTGGCTTTTTCAACTTTATTTTTAGCTCATGTGTTTGGTGGGTCTGCCGCCGGGTGTTTCCTGTCCCCGATACAATCTATTTGCATAAATGTCCCCTCTTTATTGCTGACCGTTTTGTTTAACGGCCGCAGTACTCTCCATCCGCGGACTCAAATAGAGGATATTTATTTGTAGTACACACATAGGGGAAGTGAATATGCTATTCATTTTCAATCTTTATGGAGGTGTAAACAACGATTCGTGTATGTGTGAAAACGTTACTAAATATAGTACTTTCAACTATAATTTATTAGGGAAAGTTTATATATTCAAAATAAAAAGAGGTATTGAGAAAAAGGACACATTGTAGAAAAATTGGAAATTAGAAGTTTAATTTTTTTATCTTAATTTTTAGAAAGACATGCTCTTTTCGCTCTCCACTTCTCCCATCCATATTTCCAATTTTTTTTTTCTTATTTTTTTATTCTTTCTTATAATCTGTATATATTTACCATATGTATATAATCTTTTTCCATTTTTTATTTTCCACTTTCATAGGTTTCTCCGTCTTGTAACCCCAAGGAGAATCCTCTGTAAGACCTGTGTGTCTTAATAAAGGCTTTTGTGTGTGTGTGTGTGTGTGTGAAAGACATGCTAGAAAGTTGCAAATAACGATTGGGTAATGGGAAAAAGGGCCATCATCGATAAAGTTATGTTTGTATCACAGCTGTCATTTTGACACACAACTACATAGCTCTTCGATTTCAATTACAACAATACCATTCTAATACATTTTTGACTTTTTATAAACATCTTCATAAAAAAAAACTATTTAAAATGTTGGATGGAAGAATAATCTCTACTGTTCTGGGGTACATGCCTATTGAAGTAGAGTGGTGTACTTGTAAGTTTGAAAAGTAATAGTGTCATTAACATTGTTGTACCAGATGCTAAGTATGTCTCCAACTCTCTTTTCCTGGCTAACGAAGTCTACAAGGCCGCGTTAAACCACCGATACTCGGAGTACGCCGCGTTAAAAGGAAGAAATCGAGCCATTAAGTACCTTACAAACGCGTGACCAAAGTTAGCACTACAGCTGCTTCTGTTGTGGGAATATCATTTTTTATATTGTTTATCGTTCGAAACTGCAGGTATTATGCTATCAGATTGGTATAGAAATAATGGAGGATTGTCAATATTGAGAGGAAAACATTTAGTATATTCCTGTCATATATTATTTTGTTTTGTATATACTTTTTTGACAATTAAAATAATTTGGTTGACATCTTATCAATACATGCAAAGTGCACAGTCTGCACTATTTAAAAAAATATAATTATATATATATGCATCATACTATGTACAAAGAACATGGCGCCTCTGCCACCGCTGCAGAGTTTGGTGGAGAATCGCCAGCGGGTCTCCAGCGACATCACGTATTTCGCGATCTACGAAGAATACGTACGTGTCATTGTCTAAATACTATTAGTGTGTTACATTTTCCTTTAAATTAATATTGAATTTTGACAAATGTTTCTCAAGTCGAAAATCCTCTTTTTTTTGTTAATGATTGGACACATCGCAACGGAGACAGGTATAAATGTGATCAGAACAAGGGGGATGGGGCCCACTTCTGGACGTACTGAGCACAGGAGGCTCCGCGCTACCAGCCATGACTTGGAAATCGATCAATTGAAGTCAATGGTCGATACTGACAACTACATAAGTTGCCGAAGAACTCACTGTTGACTACTCGACAACTGTTCGCCATTTGAGTCAAATTGGACTGGAAAAGGGAGACTACGTCAGAATTTAGTGCATATCAGAAAAAAATTGCCATTTCGAAGTGTCGACAACGCTATTTTTGCGCAACAAGAACGACCTGAATCTCGAAGTTATTGCGACAAGTGGATTCTCTATGACATCTGGCGGTGATTGGATCACTAGGAAACATGAAAGGTAAAATGTCACCAGAAGATGTCTACGGCTGGTCTCATCCATCACATCTTGCTGAATCACTGCGGAGAATCAGCAAATTTTAGAAATGCACCAAAAACGTCAACGAATCTCCCCGGCATTTATCAACAGGAAAGTGGCTAGCCTTCTCCACGACGTGGCTCTGCCTCAAGTCTCAATGACGGCCAAAGCTGCAGGAATTGGACTGTGGCAATCTTGACCCAACCTTCCACCAATTCTTCTAGCACCGCAGCCATTTCCTAGACGAGAAATGCTACAAAAGCTGACGTAACGCCGAAATGGCCGTCGATGAGTTCAGTACCTTCAGAATTTTGTGTGAAGAGAATAAGCCATATTATTTCTGATTGGCAAAATATATAAAATCGAACGATTTCGAATAATAAAATTTTAATTGAAGTTTTACATGACGAAGTGGAATGTGTCCGTTGAAAATCTTACGTTATTTTTATATTAACCCAATACAATTCACTGCAGAGTTTCACAGATATATAGTGTGCCTTAGAACACTTTGTTCACTACCGTTAGAGCAGTGATTTTCTGATTTTTTTTTTTCAAGTTATAGCCCATTTCAGATAACATTGAAACACTGGAGAAAAGCTATCATTAAAATAATAATAGAAGATACTTTTCACGTCAAAATAGACTCAAAACTTATGCGCCTTATGGTGACCGTCCCTGTACTCTTGCAGACTCAAATCAGCGAAAAAGCCACAACATTAGCTGGGAACGTCCATTTGAAGACCATGGTTTCAAGTTATGACACTTTGATGCGATCCAGAAGGAATTCATGAACTCCTTCTAACTATTATTAGAATTATAATCCTCTGTATCAATTAGTCAATCAAATCTCTGAGGATAAGTTTCTTTATTCCACTTTTAACGAGTTTACAAGCTTTCGGGTTTTAAACGACCCTTCTACAGGTAAAAAAAAAATTCTGTCGCCCATTCAGTATATAATTTGGTTCACGTTACTTTTATTTAAAAATGGAGATGTTTCAGAAACAATATCGAAGAAACTCTCGCGATACACATCGTTCTAAACACGACGTCATCTACTATTCTCGAATCCGGATGATGGTCATCATTAGGACGATGATGAATTAAGACGTGGGCGAGCAAGGTTGTCTTTCATAGACGTTCTGTCTCTGATTCTAATATCAACAGAATGGTCAGGTCAGGTGAGAATTATTAAACCTAATCCTATACAACCTATCCTACCCTAAACCTAATCCAACTATCCATTACTTTGGCTTTAATTTCTCTGTTGGACTCGAGTGCCATTTTTGAATACAAACACAATGCTTTTATTACGACACCAGTCTTATACAGATTCTCTCATTGCCGGCTTACAACGATATACTCACGATGATCAATCACCATCATGTAGTGGAGGAGAAAACGATAAATTCAAGTTCCTACTTACTGCTTTGTAAAAGTTGTAATGGGACTGATCAACCATTCGACTTGATATGGTGTTGGTTAAAATATTTTGCACCGAGGTAAGTTCGCTGTAGTTTACTTTTGAGAAGAACGTCTCTCATTCTTCGCTATAATATTGCATCCAAATATGTAATGAGATATTTTTATTTTCTATTTGCGCCAAAATTGCATATTGGTTTGGTTTTCCAGAAAAAAAAATGGGTTCTCGAATACAAGTTTGTGTATAAAGTTTACAAAGACAAAAATAAAACCTACAGTAGAA
>CP092869.1:50457460-50472380 GCA_030710605.1 Cordylochernes scorpioides | reverse complement strand
TTTCTCCCATGAGAAACCACAGCCTAAATACATGGTTAAACTCGGTCTTATCCTGTAGATGGTCTTAGTTCTAATGCACATTTAGCATTTTATATGTATATTTTATTTCTTAATTTCAATTGTTCATATATAGATTCAACTAGACGAATGACCCGGGCAACGCCCGGGTTTACACGATTAAATGTTTTATTCAAACACATAAAACATGGCGGGCGGGCGGGCGTGCGGGCGGTCGCGTGAAACAGCCCTCGCCGACAGCCATGCGCGCGCACAGGGAAGTCACGTGCTCGCCGGCAGCCAACGGGCGCGCGCCGCCGGCAGGTCGCCTGAGCGTTCTAGAGGGCGCTGCTCGTGAGCTAAGTAGAATAATTTGAATATATAGTTTTAATAATTGATTTATATATATATTTTTAAAATAGCCTATCGTCATCCCCGTTATTTTTTACCTATGTATGGAAATTTAGGTTTGAATTAGTGAACTACTGCGAATTTGTATACCGGACATACAAACCAACAAACATACAAACATTCATTTTTATATATATAAGATATCAGAACTTAGAATCCTCTGAAATATAAATTGTAACAAGACACTGCCTCCGAGAGGATAAGTTTGTTGTTTTATTTCAATGATCTCTCAAGATTTCGGGTATTACAAACCCTTCTACAGGAGTATAACAAAAAAAAGTAGGAGGGTTTGTAATAACCTAAAGCTTGAGAGAGATCGTTGAAATAAAACAAGAAACTTGTGGCAATGTTTTGTTACAATATATTTATTCAAATTTTTGCATCGTTTTTCTCTTACTATTTTGCATATATTTTCTGATGCCTATAAACAAACAAACAAAAAAATAAACTATGGCGAAACCGCTGAGAGAGTTCACCACTTATGAGCAAAGCTCTCTCATTCAATAACTTTTATCAGTGCAGTGAGGTCTGTATAGAGATAATAGTTGATTATATTATTAAAAAGAAAAACAGAAAAATTCAATTGTTACAAATTTTATCGATAGATGGCAGCTGAATACCTCAGTTTAATTAAATACGCTCTCTACCATGAGAATGGTGGGAGAGAGTGACCGATAGAGGAAACAAGGTGGATGAGTCTTCCTGTCTTTTCACCATGTCCAACATTCTCTGGACATTTACAGCTCTTTTTTTAACCCATTCTCTCTCTCTCTATCACTCCGGGTCCCATGCCCATTCTTAAGTCTTAAGTAGTATCATTCAGTGACGGGTGGAGAACAAACAACAATTCGAGGCAATTAGAAACATTACAGAGCGAAACCCTTCGAGTAAACTTTAAGAACAATCTCACCCACAGCCCAATATTGTAACAAAGTATTTATTATTAACAGAGTATTATTTTTTTATGTTTATATTTTGCTATACTCTGTACACTTTCCTCTTTTGCTTATCTTTTGTTTATCACTCATCATTGGTTCTTGCCTAAAATAAATTGTTGTCTCATCTCGAAGTTGGTCTTCCCTAATTTTCCACGTGGCAATATGATATTGTCGACGGACAAGCCTTATAACAGGCTATAGGAAATGCATAGACATTTTCGAAGATTTCCTCCCTATATAAAACAGCAACAAAAAGCTTTATCAAGACCTTTTGGTCTTATACAGATTCTGATAGAAGAAATGTAGGGTACAAGTAATCAGCAAAGTTTTTTTAACTAATCGCATTTAATGGTAATAGATTTCCTCTCTATATACATTTTCCTATTATTTACGGCATTTATGTTTCTCTTGATATATATTATCAAAGATTATCTCTGAAGACCTTACTGCAATGATAGAAATTGCTAGATGATAGGGACTTGGCTCATCAAAAGTGAACCCTCTAAGCGATTTCACCAAATTATTCTCCTGGCCTCTCTTATATTTTGTATTGGATCTTTTTTACTTATACCAGAGAGGCGTATTTACCAGAGAAAGCAGTTTAGAGGCATTTAGGAAATCTATAGACATCATTTGGCGAAACCGCTGAGAAGATTCACCACTGATGAGCCAAGCCCTCTCATCTAACTTTTATCATTGTGTAGAGATCATTTGCACCAATACACGAGAAACGTAAATCAAAAAATAAGCGCAGAATGTAACAATTTTTACATGTAATTATACTATCCTTAAAGCTTATGTCCGTAGTTTTCTTAAATACCATTTCTAAGATTCCACCCTTCAGTGTAGCATATATAAGCAGAATCGCCCAATACAGTATTAGAACTCTAAAAAGCGATCTGCTAAATTAAATTGGCGAAACCGCTGGAACGATACAACCACTGATAATTCAAGCCTTCCCAATATATTTTTTCATCACAGTAAAAACAGTGGAAGTCTGTTTTATGTGTAAAAGAAACATTCGTGGTTTAATGATTTCATTTCTTATAAAAATGCATCTATTCTATATACAGTTACGAGCGTCGTTCTTCATCTCTTAATCAGTTTTCGTCTCTGTCACCGTTTGCTTTTTTTTTTTTGGAATGGCGCCCTCCTATTGGTTGGCTACGATCACGCCACCTTTGCTCCCCCCCCCCCACTCGCTTTTTCGTTTTTGTAACTATTGTGTTGGAGCGGGTCGCTCATTAAATAAATGCATATATTAGTTAATAACTAAATGGAATCCTCTCTTTCTCTTTCCCATTTAGAGACGCCTACGGAAGCCAAGAGTACATAGACAGATAAAGCACATAGGCTATTGTTATTAACTAACATATGCATTTATTTAAGGCGCCAATTTATAATTGTAACAAATAGTATTTGAATCAAAACATTCAATCGGGTAAAACACGGGCGTTGCCCGGGTCATTCGGCTAGTATACATATATGGGTGAACCTGCCTAAAACATTTTCAAAATCAATGACATAATTTGAAAGGTCGCAAATTCGCTTCAATCCACTTCCTGATTTCTACTGAGCTTATAGACGCCTCATCCTGTATCACCGACCCAGTTTCCGCGACCTGCTCGCTGATGTCCGAAACCGATCTTTTTCTTCTTTCTAACCCGCGAGGACAGCAACAAAACAGCTATTTCTGGAGGAAGGAAGAATTTTTTTTTTTTCTGGAAGAGCTCGCCGCTTCCTCAACTTTCCCTTTTACTCAAGATTCGCTTGACGTAATTCTTTCTTCTTTCTGGGTATACCTTGAAGTGGAAGGAAACTTTCGGACATCCTTTATTTCCACTTCCCTTCCAAAAAAAAAGTTTAGATGTTTACATATTCAACATTAATAGAGAAACAAATATATAATATTGTCGCAAAGTATTTATTATTCTTACGATGTACTAGAATAAAAAAAAATAGTTTTATTATTTATTATTCTATTAACATATTATTAATTTTGATGTTTATCTATTTTATTACTCTACATAAACTTCCCTCATTGCTTCTATTATTTTTTTATCAATTGTAGTTTTTGCTTGTGCCTTGAATAAATTACTGCGTCAGCCTGAAGAGTGTCTTTCCTAATTTTCTACGTTAAATTCGGTGGAGATACTGGGTAGATTAGGGAAGACAAACTGAATATCGGCGAGAAAACCCTGAGGCTATGGGTGCTGTGATCTACATTTTCTGAGACTGGCTCCAGGATTCCACCGCCATGTCAAAGCCAAGACTTTCTTCCGAGATGACGATGTTCCTATAGACGATACGACGATAATGCAGCTCTTCACACCGTAGGGAAAAGGACGCAAAGCTACTAGGGACAGAGTTCCAAGACTCCGAAGGAATACTTGGCAGAAGCACGTCAGAACCATGTCAGTATCTACATTATTTGCAAGCTGTGGGTCACAGCTCCAATATGGAAGGAGCTATGTAGTAAAGTATTTATTATTTTATTAACATGCTATAATTTTGATGTTTACATATTTTATTACTCTGCGTAAACTTCCCTCATTGTTTCTATTATATTTTATCAATTGTAGTTTGTGCTTGTGCCTTGAATAAATTACTGCGTCAGCTTGAAGTTTGTATTTCCTCATTTTCTCCGTTACAATATTGCCACGTGGAAAATTAGGGAAGACCAACTTCGGGATGAGACAACAATTTATTTCAGGCAAGAACAAACTATGAGTGATAAACAAAAGATAAGCAAATGAGGGTAGTGTACAGAGTATAGCAAAATATAAACATAAAAAAATAATACTCTGCTAATAAAATAATAAATACTTTGTTACAATATATATTGATTGACTAGCGAATTTACCCGATCGAAAGTTTCCCTAACGAACTTTTGGTAAACAATATTTTTGGGACAAACATCCACTCCCTACTGATTCTATTCTTGTTTTAAATCATTTAAATTATTTAATAATTTTTTACATACAAACATTTAAATATATTTTTGGGACAAATTTATTATTATTTTTAAAGCATTTATTAAATTTTTAATAAACTATATAAGATGTTGTCTTAAAATATAATAATAAAATGTTAAGTTTAACAACGACATTCGAAAATTGTGTTAAAAATTATATATATATATATATAAATTGATATATATTAAATATTAAATACTAAATTTATTATTGGAATACATTTAGAACTTTTATAATTTACTGATGTAATTCCATTGATGTCGCGAGAGGCGCTGCTTGCGAGTGATATTGGCAAATTTGCAAATAAAATAACAACGAATATTTATTTCGATTCAAAACCTTCTATGTAGTATACAAAACACAACTTCCCAAAGTTTTATAGCGATCAGATGAGTAGTTTGGTCAGGAATAAAGAACAGACAGACATACATTCATTTTTAATATCTACACCTGACCATTTTTCTATTTTTAATTATTTTGTCATATATATTCATCTCAATATATAAATTAATGTATGTGAAGCGCCATGATGGAATTATATTTGTGGCAAATGAGACAGAGGCATTTTTTTCACACTTGTTTATCATGTTTTCAATTTTTTTTTGCTTATCCCTAGTACACGTGGTACAGGCCATGATAATCATGGTAGGTAGTTAGCGACTGCTTTTTTTTTTTTTACTGTAAGCGCACCACATGTCTACACATGTGAAAGCAGTTCGACTTTGCACTTACAAATGTGCCAGAGCCCCGTTTGGTTACATTTTTAAAAAAATGCTCCAATTGCCCCCGATTCTTGCAAAAGTCCAACCCCACCAGCGAGTGCAAGTAACCAAACGGGGCTCTGGCACATTTGTAAGTGCAAAGTCGAACTGCTTTCACATGTATAGACATGTGGTGCGCTTACAGTAAAAAGCAGTCGCTAACTACCCACCATGATTATCATGGCCTGTACCACGTGTACTAGGGATAAGCAAAAAAAAAAAATGTTTTCAATTAAGGTCACTGTATATCAAATATCTTTCAGAGTTATTGTCTGAATTCCGATATGCATGCTAAAAAGTACAACTTCCTTAAGTTTTGTTAATGAGTGTATAAAGGTGTAATTGCCATATTTGAAGAAAGTAAAGTTCGTGCTCTATAGTTTCTATTTTTCTTTTACAAAAAAAATTGGATCAAATCATCTTGCTCTGGAGGCTCTGTTGTCTAGAACGACAAAGAATAAATCCAATACATTGGCCCTGTATAAGTTTTACAGGGCTGGGCAAGAGAAGAAACAGTGAGAAAAGAGAGCCGTATGTAAATGGATATATAAATGAATGATCACCTGTAAATAACTAACTCATCTTTTCTAAACAATTATGTACCTGGACGAATTCTGTGTAGGGCATAGGTCCCCAATAAAAGGCTTGTTGTTGTTGTTATATAAATTTTGTTCACAGGGCGATGCAAGAGAAGAAAAACACTGAAGAAAGAGAGCCTTATGTAAATAGATATATAAATGAACGATAACCTGTAAATAACAAATCATTTCTAGATAGTTTTGCATCTGAGCGAATCCTGTGTAGGGCATAGGTCCCCAATAAAAGGCTTCTTGTTGTTGTTATATAAATTTTGTTTACAGGGCGATGCAAGAGAAGAAAAACATTGAAGAAAGAGAGCCTTATGTAAATAGATATATAAAGAACGATAACCTGTAAATAACAAATCATTTCTAGATAGTTTTGCATCTGAGCGAATCCTGTGTAGGGCATAGGTCCCCAATAAAAACTTGTTGTATACTTTCTATTTCTGAAAACAGATGGCGCGCTCTTTTGTCTTAAAACTATATTTGTAAAGCTCGGTATTGGGTAAATCTAGGGCCCCAACCATTTACTCATTTGAGAGATGACAGATGACAAGAGAGAGAGAGAGAGAGAGAGTTGTGTGTCACACTTGGTGACAAGGTGTCTAGGAAGGAAAACATAATTGGTCCTTTGTTTATTGTCGGTGTGTCAGTTTCCTCCTTTTGTCACCCCGCCCCGTCTGTCAATCCGCTCAGTTGATGACAGCTTTACTACGGAATAAAATAGAGTATACAAATGAAACTTTCTAGGAAATGATAACATTAAACACGAATGTTTCTTTTAACCATAAAACAAGCTTCTACTGTCCTTACTGCGAAGAAAAAATATTGAGAGGGCACATGGCTTTGCAATATATTGTAACGTTTGTGAATTTTATAATTAATTATTTATTTTTCCCCTGATTTTTTTGTATATTAAATTAAAAAGTATTTTGTTATCTTTTCATATATATATATTGCATGCAATGTATTTGAAAACATACTTGACTTGTCGAGCGAGTTGTCTTTTGGCTACTAATTAGAAGTGGCAGTGTTTTATTTGTGTAGTCTAGAAACATTCGCGAATTTGACGAAGTAGAACAAGTTACTGTACTGGCCGGCCCGCTAACTGGCGAAACTGCTGGAAGGGGTTACTACTGGGAAGATGAGCCTAATATGTCTTCATTAAAGCCATGTGGACCTTCTCGCACACAGGCGATCATCATTGTATTTTTTTAATGAATCAACTTGACAGAAACTCAAAACCCAGAAGTATTCGTGCTTCTTAAGTAATTTCTTTCATGGGAAAATGTATAAATAAATAAGAGCATCAGATTTGCCCTCCACTGCCAGAATGAAGACCAAACCATGGACCATCTTCTCTTCACCTGCCCAGCTCTCGAAAAACAAAGATACTAGACGGTTACCCTCCAAGGTATCGCGAGAAAATCTTTCAAGACATAAATCCTCTTAGCGGCACATCCAATAACTTAGACTTCCACAACCGTTGTAAAAGAAGACACAAAGACTTAGGTCTGTAGGACAACCTTGGCGACATCCTCTCCAGGAATCTGTGATGGATTGTGTATGAACTTGATTATATTCTTTAGAAGAAACCCCAATTAAAAAGGCCACAAAATATAGTTGATATAGACACTGATATAAGATTTGATTGCCGGGTGCTGTAAAGGCTTGGTTAACGGCGTTATCAAGCGGGCCGGTGGACGGGGAATACCGATGATTGGCTGACGAGAGAGTTGCAATGACCTCTCCAAACCGGATACACTGATCGTCCAGGCGCAACGGAATGCGACGCATCGCAGTTTCTCGCTGGTTGATTGCCGCTAGAGGCAACGGTACCGTTGCTGGGCGGTAGGTACAGCTACTACAGTAGCAGGGTCCCTGTGATCGTTTTTCGGAGGTACAATTACTACAGTAGGTAGCATACATGGAAGATTAGCATGTCCTCTGTGATAGATGTAGGGCAGTACAAGTACTACAGTACGAAGGATACAGAGAAGATTGGGATGGTCCCTACGATACTTATTTGGAGGCACAACTACTTTAGTAGGAAGGATACAGAGAAGATTGGCAGGGCCCCTGCGATACTTATTTGGAGGTACAACTACTTTAGTAGGAAGGATACAGAGAAGATTGGCAGCGCCCCTGTGATACTTATTTAGAGGCACAACTACTTTAGTAGGAAGGATACAGAGAAGATTGGCAGGGCCCCTGCGATACTTATTTGGAGGTACAACTACTTTAGTAGGAAGGATACAGAAAAGATTGGCAGCGCCCCTGTGATACTTATTTAGAGGTACAACTACTACAGTAGAAGGAATATAGAGAAGATTGGCATGGCTCCTGCGATACTAGTTCGACGGTACAACTACTACAGTATGAAGGATGCAGAGAAGATTGGCAAGGCCCCTGTGATACTTATTTGGAGGTACAACTACTACAGTAGGAAGGATACAGAGAAGATTGGCAAGGCCCCTGAGATTCTAGTTCGACGGAACAACTACTACAGTAGGAAGGATACAAAGAAGATTGGCAAGGCCCCTGTGAAACTTAATTGGAGGTACAACTACTACAGTAGGAAGGATACAGAGAAGATTGGCAAGGCCCCTGAGATACTAGTTTGACGGTACAACTACTACAGTAGGAAGGATACAGAGAAGATTGGCAAGGCCCCTGAGATACTAGTTTGACGGTACAACTACTACAGTAGGAAGGATACAGAGAAGATTGGCAAGGCCCCTGCGATACTAGTTTGACGGTACAACTACTACAGTAGGAAGATTGACGTTAACTCCAAGGTTATTATGGAGAAGATTTCAGATTTTTAGCAGTCCGTGTCGCATCGTCACCAATTCACTTCTAAGGAAGTAAAAATATCCCCGGAAAACCACTCCGGAAAACGGTACCTTGGTTTTCTTTTTTTTAAAGAAAAGTAATTTTTTGTCCGTTTTGTCATTTCCATTGTCGTAATTTTCGTCTCTTTGAAAAAAAAAGGAGTGAAAATGAAAAGGATATTTTTAGGTAGTGGTGGGGAAAATATGTTACACATGAGGGCGTACACAATTTGCTCCAGTTCTTGTGATTAGTGTGGTTATGTAATCCCCCCCCCCCCCCGCGAGGTTTTCTTCATGTTATAATAGTGTTCTCCTTTACTATTATGTGTGACTGATTATGTGTTATTACATCATCACTTGAGCGACGACCACTATTGACTTGATCTAATCCATCCTCCAATGAGCGATCACCTCCTGGCGCAACCAAGTTTTTGGAAGGCCTCTAATAGACGGTTCTACGGTCTCAAGACGTCCAGTACAATCTCCTTATATCGTCCAATTGCACTATTTGTTCTAATCTCTTCGGGAAGTGGCCTGCCATTGGGAAGGTTAGGTCGTTTTTTGATATTACAATGGTGGTCGTGTTGATGGGATATATAGCCTATATCAAAGGATAACTGTAAAGTGTAAATAAAATGTGTTTTGCTTCTATAGCTAAAACATTGGGATGGTACATGGGTGTCCATCTATAAGATTTTCATGGGCCTTGTAGTGAGGGGAGATAACGAAGATCCCCTGATCATGTGAAAGAGGATTTTTCTAGGTTGGGGAAGCCTCCTCGAATGTATACAATTGCAAATAGCCGTGTGTGTAGTGTTCCCCCTTAACATACATCTCTTAAATTTATTTGTATGATTCACCATTGAGGTATGTGTCAATAAAATGGTTTGAAAATGTAAAAAAACATCAAGGAGAGATGTCTGCTGGCGTGGTCCCCAACAACTCACCACATGGCCTGGACGGAGACCGGCTTGAAGATATGATGCCGGCCGTCACAGCTGACACTGAAGCCCCTGCAACCCGAGAGTGGTTAATGGCCAATTAGATCCTCGTGGTTAATTACCAGGGTGCAGGAAGGTCAGCGATCTCTCTACTGGGCCTATGCAAATGTTCTTTCCGGAATGTGGGGAACATGCAATAATCTAGCTTAGCTTTGGGTAGTGCAATATGCAAATAAAAAAGCTCTTTCCAGTTTCCTGAATGTTCAACACCCCATTCCATCCAGCATCGTGAGGTTTGACAATTACAGAGGGCATTAGGTGACGTCGCAAATTTTCTTCTTTTTTATTAAATAGGATTTACAGGAGCTTACGGGTTAGCCCATATTCAGGTTTAAAAAAAGTGGATGTTCCTTTTTTTTTTTTTTAGCTTTAGAAGGGATTGCCAGAAAAAAAAAAGTTAAGGTAAATCCTTTTTAATATAAAAAAAGTTTGTGGCATCATCTTTCTGTCTCCCCCGTTCTACGATCTCGTGCGTTCCCCAGTAGATAGGCTAGGTGGGACACTACGCACCCGTCCCCGTCCAGCGTGATGGCCGTGGCGGCCATGACAGGCAGCACCAGCCCCAGGGTGGGGGCGGCATGCCGTCGACAGTCCACCCCCAGCAGACAGCTCTCATCTCGCCACGACACCACTGTGAGGTAGCGCCAGCCCGTCTCGCCGCAGCTCTCCAGTTTCACGGCCTGTGTACAGTGTCAGTCAGTACAGTACTGTGTTGTACGTAGGTAGCTAGAGTATGTTACCATCTTCAGGGTGTCTTCCGGCCGTAGTAGGCAGAACATAGACTGGAGGTGGAGTTGGATGTCGCTGGCTACACATACAGTCTAGGTGGTCGTTCAAGTTATAGAAGTCTCTCATCATAGTTTCTATAAAACACCATCAACAAGAATAAGCCTTCAGATGCAGACTACATAGGCAGAATCAGAACAATATAATACACTCATAAACACAGCAAGACAGAGGCAATTTTATTCACACTTGATTATCTCGTGTGTTTTTAATAAAGATCACTGTGTATCAAATATAGATGGCGCAAGTCATCATCAACTTTTAGTTTCAAGATCAGGAGAAGCCTTTTTCTTAATTTACCCACTTGACCCCAGTACAATTTTATTTTTGTACTATTTTTTTCAAATATCTTTCAGAGTTATTGTATGAATCCCGATATACATGCTAAAAAGTACAAGTTTTGTCCATGAGTGTAATTGTAGCGAACTGATTGATTAAAATGACAAAATAGCTGCTGGAAATGTTCGTTCACTTACCAGCTAATGACCCAACAAGACTTTTCAAATAGCCATTTCATCTTCAGAGATTTCACTACAAAGTTGCTATAAAAATTCGTAAACATTTGCAAAAAATTGAAATACCAATATTATTCGCCGTTATGTATAATGTCTTTGTATTATGTATAATGTAATGGTATTATTATGTATATTCGCCGTAATAATATTATTCACCAAGTAATAAGAAAAACAACGTTTTTAAGAAAAACACCAACTTTTGGGACAAGTTTATAATTGTTCACATTCGATGTGTAGGATTAAAACATAACTAGCGGTAAACTAATCCATCCTCAACTGTAGAAACTCAACCATTTCAAAATAATGTCCAGAACTTTGTCGTCAGATCTCTTACCATGTGTATGTCATGCATCTCAACCGCTGACTTTCCTATTAACTTTGAGAATTGTTCAGTTGAGTAAGACCATGTGGAGTTGTTGAAAGGAAAAAGAAAATCTGGCCAGGTGAGTTACTCTAACTTGAACCGCTTTTACGCATCAAAACTCTTACCCTACCTATACGAACATGTGTGATACGGGGTCTGTGGAAGGATGGTCCAAACCATTGGTTTTCGACCGCTACGACCCGGGTTCGATTCCCGCATTGGAGCATTAAAAAAAAAAAAATGCTCCAATGGTTCCGATTTTTGCAAAAGTCCAACCCCCACCAGCGAGTGCAACCAAGCTCTGGCACATTTGTAAGTGCAAAGTCGAATGGCTTTTCACATGTGTAGACATGTGGTGCACTTAGAGTGAAAGCAGTCGTCTACCTCTACCCACCATGATTATCGTGTCCTGTACCACGTTTTCGAGATAAGAAAGAAGAAGAGATGTATGATAGAAAAGTTTGAAGAAACTGTTTTAATTCACCTTTAAAATAAAGATTTATTTTATTTGAGTGTTGAAAACACAATAACATTTGGCAAGATAAAAAGGAAAGATTATTTTTAGAGGGTGGGTATCAGGAGAAATGGGGACAACAACTAAAAATATATTCGAAGGTATTCCGCAACGTTTCGTTTTTAAATTTTAAAAGTAGTTAAAGGGGCTAGGCACAAGAACATAATATATAATATCGTAAAATCTTTATAAAAATTATAATACAATTATTTCATTATTTGTTTATTCAAAAAAAAATTATTATTGTATATTTATTTCCAAGATCACAACCTTTGGTTATTTAAATATTTGTTTTTCCCTCGTGATTTAGATGTACTCAAATTTGAAAAGTCGCGTAACCCCTTGCAACCTAAGAATCATTTTTAACGCCTTGCCAAATGCTTTATTTTTTTCCTTACAAGAACAAAATATTTTTGTCGAAACGCTGAGAAAACGCTGAGGCAACCTCTATCTCTCCAAGATGAAGTTCTGTATTAATAAACTTACCACTTGGCACACACAAAATAGTTAAATATTCAAAATGCCTTCAAAGTTTCATCAAATGCAAAGAAATCTTATCTCAAATGTGATTTGAATCATTTCCCCCAATCTTATATAATGGGCTAGGATACCCAAAGTGGAATACAGTAGAGTAAACCTCCCATATTTACACATGGGTCTTTTCTGGAGGTGGTTTCACATTGAAGGTTGGCCAGTCGAAGGCATTTAAAAAAAAATACTAAAGTGGTCGCTCAAGAGACAAGTTGCTCGCAGAGGTACACTCGAGGTCACAACTACGATCAACGGAAAAAGAAGAAGAAAGGCTAATGTAAGTTGAATTCGATACATCAGACCCAAATGGCCATTTTAGGGAAGAGCTACCGACCGACCGGGTCACGCTGAGATATCTCCAAGATGGAGAAAGAACACGGAGCCAATTATCAAATTAAACAGTCATTAACCTATAAGTACGGAGGTCGGCTTCGATTACACCGCCGGGGATATGATAGGGCATGGCGGCTCACCTTCACCGCATCTCTCCCCATTCCTCTCTGTAGAATTGACGTTGTTTGTAACACACCGGACATGGGGAGGATTGCAAGAATGGAAGAACTATCACAAATATATTGCGATCATATACTCTCTTCAAAGTACATAAAATCTCCCACTCGCTTTTTCGTTTTTGAAACTATTGTGTTGGAGCGGGTCGTTCCTTAAATAAATGCATATATTAGTTAATAACTAAATGGAATCCTCTCTTTCTTTTTCCCATAAAGGACGCCTACGGAAGCCAACAGTACATAGACAGATAAAGCACATAGGCTATAGTTATTAACTAATATATGCATTTATTTAAGGCGCCAATTTATAATTGTAACAAATAGTATTTGAATCAAAACATTCAATCGGGTAAAACACGGGCGTTGCCCGGGTCATTCGCTAGTATATATAGAGAGAGGGATATTTGCAACAAGAAAAAAAAATATTACTACAAAGGGAACCCACGAACAACTATTGCAGCATGGCAGTATACATTGCTGCTCGGAGTAAATGGCCATTCTACACTGAAGCTACACTTACTACTCTATTATTTTTATTTATTTAATATAATATCAAAAAGTATTCAGGGTTAAGTTTCATGCACAATTTTATTTCTCTATCTTTCGTGCCGTCCTTCAACATGAGCAACTAGCAGTATAACATCTAGGTAATTATACACATACACTACTCGATGTCACACTAACATGCTTAGTTGTCCCACGTAGGTTAGTTCATAAATAAATGCCTAGAGATTTTGTCTTTCTACACCAGGACCGAGTGTTGCCCCACAGTGCACCATCAATAAATCTTCAACAACCACCGCACAAGGTCATCGTCGGGACATTCTTCCGGGTGAAGAATGGGACTTTCGTCAGCAACCTTTCCACTTGCCTCTTCACTCATTCTATCTTGTCTTAATCACATCATCACCACAGGCCCGTGTTTCTAGGGAGTATTCCAACCCCATCGTTGAATGTAGGTGTAAAAACTGATTTATGGCATCTAATGGGTTGTTGCACTTACAGTATAGGAGCAATACGAACTCTCTACACACCATTGATTTTAACATATGTATTTTTTGGGAGCTATGAGGATGACAAAACATCGAATTTACACGTTGTACTTTATGTTCAGTTGGAAAAATAGTTACAAATATAGTTGCCATATTGTTTAGTATATTTATTTATTTATATAATATATGCGAATAATTAATTAAAAATTATAGTATTATTACACTGACTATTAATGAAGTCCATATATAAAACTTTTGTTCACAATTTAATAACCAGATCCGATCGAACCCGAATGTCAATGGCCTTTATTTCTATGAGAAAGAAAAGCAGGCCGCTTTTGGTCGAGATCTAAAACCATCTCAAGTAAAGAGATTACACTGAAGTCATAGTGACAGTGAAACTTCTCTTCCAGAACGATCACTTTTATATATACAAAAAAATAATAATAATAAATAACCGATCTGAACCAACGTCCGAAGAATGACCTGTACCGATCTGAACCAACATCCGAAGAATGACCTGTACCGATCTGAACCAACGTTCGAAGAATAACCTGTACCGATCTGAACCAACGTCCGAAGAATGACCTGTACCGATCTGAACCAACGTCCGAAGAATGACACCTGTACAGATCTGAACCAACGTCCGAAGAATGATCTGTACCGATCTGAACCAACGTCCGAAGAATGACCTGTACCGATCCGAGGCAACGTCCGAAGAATTATCTGTACCGATCTGAACCAAAGTTCGAAGAATGACCTGTACCGATCTGAGCCAACGTCCGAAGAATGGCCTGTACCTATCTGAACCAACGTCCGAAGAATGATCTGTACCGATCTGAACCAAAGTTCGAAGAATGGCCTGTACCTATCTGAACCAACGTCCGAAGAATGACCTGTACCTATCTGAACCAACGTCTGGCCTGTACCGATCTGAACCAACGTCCGAAGAATGACACCTGTACCAATATGAACCAACGTCCGAAGAATGACCTGTACCGATCTGAACCAACGTCCGAAGAATGACCTTACCGATCTGAACCAACGTCCGAAGAATGACCTGTACCGATCTGAACCAACGTCCGAAGAATGACACCTGTAACGATATGAACCCACGTCCAAAGAATGACACCGATATAAACCAACTAATAAATTAACAAGATAGACCACGAGCATCCATGTTTTGATCTTTGGTCTCTCATGGGAGCGTC
>CP092869.1:50416319-50457360 GCA_030710605.1 Cordylochernes scorpioides | reverse complement strand
TGTACTACATATATCCCTTACATTTTGATATATTGAAATATCCACGAGCCGCACTTATTTATCTACGACACTATATATACATCCAATCTTTTGTTTCCATTTTTATAAGCAACAACAAAAACGTCATGAACAGATCAACAACCCCAGCTGAGAAATGCAAGTAACGACAAGGTCACGGTGATAAGAAAGGCCTATCCAACACAAGAAAGAGATGAGGGGGTGAAGGCGCGATATAGAAAAATGGGTCCCACACCACATATCATTATCACCCTCTACAACAATAAACAATCATTACAGATGATTACATTGGGTAAAAGGAAATCGGGTGAGTGGGTTGCTCAATGGGGGGCATTGTTGCGGCGGTGGGCGCGGATTGGGCATTGTTTTCTCTGCCGCTATCTCTGATCTACGCTGACACGTGATCTGTGCGGTGGATGACGTCAGGTGCTGAAGTACAGTTTGAGACGAATGAAGGCAACATTGATCTATTTAACCCGTCTCCTGAAGAAGGTGCCCTTCAAGACAGTTGAGTACTTTCTGCGGTTGTTTATATAGAGTACTTTTGTCCATTCCAATACAGTCTTGTATACGTCAGGGAATGCTATCTTTAAATATGTGCATTTAAGAAAGGTTTTTGTCACTTATCATGAATAGAGCAATGGACGTAGATTGACGTGATTTCAATCTGGCTAATTTAGAGGATTCTTTCCTGTATAGTTGGAGAGTTTTCTTCTTTGATACATAATTGATGTAAAACATGATGTACCGTCAAATAACGCGTCCACAAAGTTTGGGTCAATCAGCGCGACATGATTGGGTGTTGTTGTGGGATTGAGGATGTAATCTCCCCGGGGATTAGGGTTAACTACCTTCCTGGTGACCGGGGTTTAGTTACGAGGGTATTGCCGCCGGTTTGAACTGTTCTGCTTATACTTGGGCCAAAGTACGTTGGTGATCACAAAAGTGCACAAGTCTTTTCGGCACCTTGAAGCGCAATGCGCTTACAGAGCAAGTAAGCATTCATCATTATTATCTGCTACACTTTCTGGATAGTTCTCGTAAGACGGTATTCTTTTCAGTAGAGCATCAAGGATAGATTAACGGAAATGGATTGAAGAAGAAATTTCTGGAGGTTAAAATGAATGGGAAGAGAAGAGTAGGAAGAGAGAATTAGGCTGATAGACTGGAAGCTACGAAGATAAGAAGAACTCAAGATAGAGAAACATGCCGTCACTGGAGACTAGGCCTGCTCAGAAACAGAACACTGAAGGTATAAATGGTGTATAGTTCTAGTAAGGACAGTCTTAAACTATCTTAAACTACTCAGGGGACAAAGTTTCGATAACATTGGTTCAACATGTGCTAGGTAACAACTGGAAAACTCTAGGTTTCAAGCACATGCCGCAGAATTTCTATTAAGAGATATTTTACTGTATTGGGAGTATTAAATAAGTTCGTGCGGTTTTGATAAAGATGGCGCTACTAGTTTATCATTCCACTGTTTCATCTGGCAACGCCATTATTTTGGAGCGTCATCATAAAGCTTCTTTTGTCAGTAACCGTCATTTCTCTGAAGTATGTACAACCTAGTTTCTGCTTGCTCCTAAAATGTCAACTTTTGTACCAAATAATGTGTTTTTGTGAGGAGCTTTACTTAATTACTTCAATATGAAGAAAAAAGCTTTTGAGATTCATCGTAGTTTATGATAACCATGCTTTAACTGAACGAACGTGTCAGAAGTGGTTTGCACGGTTTAAAAGAGGCAATTTTGATTTGAAAGACGAAGAAAGACCCGGAGCGACACCAAAGTTAGAGGGTGAATAATTTGGAGTCACTCAACCAGCCATTTTTCATGGCTTAAAAGAAATGGGAATGATCTGAAAGGTAAGAAATTAGGTGCCATATGAACTGAAGCCAAGAGACGTCGAACGCCGTTTTTTTCACGTGTGAACAACTACTCTAACGTCAAAAAATAAAGGGTTTTTTGTAATCGATTTGTAACTGGTGATGAAAGGTGGGTCCATTACGATTGTCCAAAACGTGGGGCAACGTATGGATATCCTGGCCGTGCCTCATCTTTGATGGCCAAGCTGAATATTCATGGCGGGAAGATTATGCTGTGTATTTGGTGGGACCAGCTAGTAGTGGTATATTATGAGCTGCTACAACCGAACAAAAGTATCACTGGGGAGGTCTACTGAAGTCATTTGATGCGTTTGAGCCGAACATTGCGAGAAAAACGGCTGCAATACGCCAATAGACACGACAAAGTTATTTTGCAACATGATAAGCTCGGCCAAATGCTGCGCAGCCGTTAAAAACGTACTTAGAAACGCTCAGATGGGAAGTCTTATCCCACCCGCCATATAGCCCAGACATTGCTCCTTCCGATTATTATCTCTTCGGATCAATGCAACATGGCCTGGCTGACCAGCACTTCTCCAAATACGATGAAGTAAAAAAAATGGATAGATGAATGGATAGCGGCCAAAGAGCCGGCTTTTTTCCGCGATTGGAAACGTCAATTACCAGAAAGATGGGAAAAGTAGTGGCTAGCGACGGACAATACTTATTTATACTACCAATAGTAAAATCAAAAGAAGGCTGGAAGGGTGCGACAATTAGGATAATACTGGTAAGCTATCATAGGTGTACCATACCAATTGATACCTTAGGTGCAAATAGAGGTCCCCATGCATGTATGTACAGTACCCAGTTGGATGAATAACCTGATATTTTAGCTTTAAGCTTCCAAATCAATGTTGTGATAGAGACGTACCATTCTGTGAGGAGGAGGCGTTCTTGCGGTAGACATGTCGACATTCATCTCTTGGCAGTACGATGGCCGCACCTTTCACGGCGAAGTAACACTCGCTGACCACCCTGCAACACCAATACTGGTTAGTATTTTTACGATACTATATATGTAGAGTGGTACAATACTAATGTTGTTGCTGAAGGAAGTTAATCTACATAAAAATATACATTTTTGCTGCAACGGGTTTGTTGGGAATATTTTTAATAGGTGTGACTTTTCCAAAATATTAGTTTGCGGTTATTCTAAATATTAAATTTGACCACTTCGACCGGTGAACTTCGAGAAGGTGGAAGATGACCACTTCCACCGGTGGACTTCCAGAACATAAAAGATGACCACTTTCACCGGTGGACTTCGAGAAAGTAAAAGACCACTTCCACCGGTGGACTTCGAGAACGTGAAAGATGACCACTTCCACCAGTGGACTTCGAGAACGTGAAAGATGACCACTTCCACCGGTGGACTTCGAGAACGTAAAAGATGACCACTTCCACCGGTGGACTTCGAGAACGTGAAAGATGACCACTTCCACCGGTGGACTTCGAGAACGTGAGAGATGACCACTTCCACCAGTGGACTTCGAGAACATGAGTGATGACCACTTCCACCGGTGGACTTCGAGAACGTGAGAGATGACCACTTCCACCAGTGGACTTCGAGAACGTGAGAGATGACCACTTCCACCAGTGGACTTCGAGAACGTGAGAGATGACCACTTCCACCAGTGGACTTCGAGAACGTGAGAGATGACCACTTCCACCAGTGGACTTCGAGAACATGAGTGATGACCACTTCCACCAGTGGACTTCGAGAACATGAGAGATGACCACTTCCACCAGTGGACTTCGAGAACGTGAGAGATGACCACTTCCACCAGTGGACTTCGAGAACATGAGTGATGACCACTTCCACCGGTGGACTTCGAGAACGTGAGAGATGACCACTTCCACCAGTGGACTTCGAGAACATGAGTGATGACCACTTCCACCAGTGGACTTCGAGAACGTGAGAGATGGCCAAATAGAAAATATATCAGAGACGCGTGCTGGCCGTCACATTGCAGGGGACTTTCCAAATCACTATCGTCACGTAACGTAGTTAATCTTCAATGTCACAACGGTGTCGTGGTGCGTGGACAATGACAGCCGTTGCCCAACGTCGCCCTTTGTCACACTACGTGGCGCACTTTATTTCTGCAAAATAATAAAAATGGAGAACGAGAGAAGGGGGAGAAATATCCAATTATATTTCTGTTGAGAGAGAGGACGTTGTTATTTCTGGGTGGGTCAATTGAATCGGTCACGCTGGTGCTACCTCGCTTTGTCTGTCTGATATGATGGATTCTCTAGTTGATATTTCAGTCCTAAATTTACCGAGATAGGTTTATGTGGCTCTACATTTACTTTCTTAGGTTTCTGGGGCTCTTTCCCCAGTTATAAATTTATTTTATTAGGTTTCTGTGACTCTTTCCAAGTTAGAAATTTATTTATTAAGTTTCTGTGACTCTTTCCAAGTTCTAAATTTATTTTATTAGATTTCTGTGACTCTTTCTACACACAAGCTCTAAATTTACTTTTATTAGGTTTCTGTGACTCTTTCCAAGCTCTAAATTTATTTTATTAGGTTTCTGTGACTCTTTCCAAGTCCTAAATTTATTTTATTAGATTTCTGTGACTCTTTCTACACACAAGCTCTAAATTTACTTTTATTAGGTTTCTGTGACTCTTTCCAAGCTCTAAATTTATTTATTAGGTTTCTGTGACACTTTCCAAGCTCTACATTTATTTATTAGGTTTCTGTGACACTTTCCAAGCTCTAAATTTATTTTATTAGGTTTCTCTGACACTTTCCAAGCTCTAAATTTATTTATTAGGTTTCTGTGACACTTTCCAAGCTCTAAATTTATTTATTAGGTTTCTGTGACTCTTTCCAAGCTCTAAATTTATTTTATTAGGTTTATGTGACTCTTTCCAAGCTCTAAATTTATTTTATTAAGTTTCTGTGACTCTTTCCAAGTTCTAAATTTATTTTATTAGGTTTCTGTGACTCTTTCCAAGCTCTAAATTTATTTTATTAAGTTTCTGTGACTCTTTCCAAGTTCTAAATTTATTTTATTAGGTTTCTGTGACTCTTTCCAAGCTCTAAATTTATTTTATTAAGTTTCTGTGACTCTTTCCAAGTTCTAAATTTATTTTATTAGGTTTCTGTGACTCTTTCCAAGTTCTAAATTTATTTTATTAGGTTTCTGTGACTCTTTCCAAGCTCTAAATTTATTTTATTAGGTTTCTGTGACTCTTTCCAAGTTCTAAATTTATTTTATTAGGTTTCTGTGACTCATTCCAAGTTCTAAATTTATTTTATTAGGTTTCTGTGACTCATTCCAAGTTCTAAATTTATTTTATTAGGTTTCTGTGACTCTTTCCAAGTTCTAAATTTATTTTATTAGGTTTCTGTGACTCTTTACACATACAAGCTCTATATTTATTAAATTAAATTAATTGATAATGAATATATTGATTAATTATAATTATACTCAATTGTGATAAAAAAAAAACCTTCCCCTATATACAACATAAAGTTACGGGAGGATGATATTCAGGTACGTAAAGAGGCAACTTTCCCTTTAATTATGCATCAGAACGTTGTTTAGCAACATAGTAAGAACCTTTACTAGTGATGATGAAGAAACAACACCCGTTTTGGCAAATTTAGACAAAAAGCCAGTCTGTATACCATGGTTTATGGCTTTGGCCTTCATCAGTACAGGGATGGCTTCGATTTATTAACATCATACGAGAGGAGTTATACTCAATTCTCGGGTTTTTTTTTTTTTTCATATTTTGAACACCAATCTATTCAGAAATAATGTCGATGCCACATCGGGTACTTGGGCGTCCTGAGCCAAGAGAGGGCAGGGCAACCTGAGATGTCCATTAGAGAGTTGGCTGATTGTTTCTCATTTCCCAACATCCCATAATTTCTGGGCCAGACATTGCAACAATGGCTGCTCTTTCAAGGCCGCCATTTTACCTACTGGGCGGAAACAAACGGTGGACTTGGCCAAGAAAGTTGGAAGGCCAACGCCCTATAACGGTGGAGTACATCTCCATCCTTGCCTAAGAAAAAAAATCCTCTATTTTAAAAATAACATTTAAGAGATATAGAATGCATTCTGCAGAGACAAAATGTCAAAGGAGTTTTGAACTTTTTTTTTAGCAAGAACAACAAGCCTTCTATTGGGGACCTGTGCCATACACAGGATTCGCCTAGGTACATACTTGTTTAGAAAAGATGAGTTAATTATTTGCAGGTAATCGTTCATTTACATATCCATTTACATACGGCTCTCTTTTTCCAATGTTTCTTCTCTTGCGCAGCCCTATAAAACATGTACAGGACCAATACATTAGATTTATTCTTTGTCGTCCTAGACAACAGAGCCTCCAGAGTAATGTTTTACATTTTATTTATATTTATGGCGAGAGCGCGTGGTAATTACGAGAAGTTCAATTAAAAATAAAAATACTCGAGTTTCAATGTGGCGGCTATGTTTGCTAGTTTCGATAGATTTATTTAGAATTCACATTTGATGAGATAAAATTATTATTATCTGCAAATAGATTCTTCTATGAGAGAGGTTGGCTTCAGCTACTTCTGTAGTCTTGCCTGTTGAAGGTTGAGAAATTGGAAGACAAACAGCACTGTTTCTTATCTACAATACGTCAACGATAATCTCCCTATTATCTATAGAAGAAACACAGGTCGGAGAGAAGAGCTTCTTTATATAAGAAAACGATCTTACAAGCTTTCGGGCAAGACGCCCTTCTACGGTTATAAAAGGACACGAATGGCAATGATACACTTCTTGAAGTCTATTCAAACCATTGCCACTCGTGTCATTCTGTTATCCCTCCCTATTATCTATAGAAGAAGAAACACAGGTCGGAGAGAAGAGCCTCTTTATATAAGAAAACGATCTTACAAGCTTTCGGGCAATACGCCCTTCTACGGTTATAAAAGGACACGAATGGCAATGATACACTTCTTGAAGTCTATACAAACCATTGCCACTCGTGTCATTCTGTTATCCCTCCCTATTATCTATAGAAGAAGAAACACAGGTCGGAGAGAAGAGCTTCTTTATATAAGAAAACGATCTTACAAGCTTTCGGGCAAGACGCCCTTCTACGGTTATAAAAGGACACGAATGGCAATGATACACTTCTTGAAGTCTATACAAACCATTGCCACTCGTGTCATTCTGTTATCCCTCCCTATCATCTATAGAAGAAGAAACACAGGTCGGATAGAATAGCTTCTTTATATAAGAAAACGATCGTACAAGCTTTCGGGCAAGACATCCTTCTACGGTTATAAAAGGACACGAATGGTAATGATGCACTTCTTGAAGTCTATACAAACCATTGCCACTCGTGTCATTCTGTTATCCCTCCCTATTATCTATAGAAGAAGAAAAACAGGTCGGAGAGAAGAGCTTCTTTATATAAGAAAACGATCGTACAAGCTTTCGGGCAAGACGTTCTTCTACGGTTATAAAAGGACACGAATGGTAATGATACACTTCTTGAAGTCTATACAAACCATTGCCACTCGTGTCATTCTGTTATCCCTCCCTATTATCTATAGAAGAAGAAACACAGGTCGGAGAGAAGAGCTTCTTTATATAAGAAAACGATCGTACAAGCTTTCGGGCAAGACATCCTTCTACGGTTATAAAAGGACACGAATGGTAATGATGCACTTCTTGAAGTCTATACAAACCATTGCCACTCGTGTCATTCTGTTATCCCTCCCTATTATCTATAGAAGAAGAAACACAGGTCGGAGAGAAGAGCTTCTTTATATAAGAAAACGATCGTACAAGCTTTCGGGCAAGACATCCTTCTACGGTTATAAAAGGACACGAATGGTAATGATGCACTTCTTGAAGTCTATACAAACCATTGCCACTCGTGTCATTCTGTTATCCCTCCCTATTATCTATAGAAGAAGAAACACAGGTCGGAGAGAAGAGCTTCTTTATATAAGAAAACGATCGTACAAGCTTTCGGGCAAGACATCCTTCTACGGTTATAAAAGGACACGAATGGTAATGATGCACTTCTTGAAGTCTATACAAACCATTGCCATTCGTGTCCTTTTATAACCGTAGAAGGGCGTCTTGCCCGAAATCTTGTACGATCGTTTTCTTATATAAAGAAGCTCTTCTCCCTGTGTTTCTTCTTCTATATTCGAAGAGAATATTTGCCATGGTAATAGGATGACATTAGCGATAGGAGAGTGGCATAAATAAAAAAAAGATTTCCTTGAAGGAAAAAAAATCAAATTTTCATATATCATTTGATTCAATCATCAGATACCCGAGAAAAATACATAAAATTTGACGTTTCCACAGTGAAAGTAAAAGAAATATTTTTAAACATTGTGTAACCCATCTATTGAATATTTTCAACACAAACAATATATAGACCATACTGAACCGTTCATCCTTATCGTTGCTAATATATCTATACAATATTTTACCAAATGCAACAGAAGTCGTAGAAATTTGTCGTTAACAAAAAAAAATGGTTAAAACACTTTCACTTTTCAAACAAGAGTAGGTTTTTTCTTGTCAATTCAAGGGATGATGGTTCAAGGCCAGTATCGCTAAGTATAGAACACCGCTGGTGTTTGTCAACACCAAGGGCCGTCCGTTTTTGGCAGACTTCACAGGTTCTTCACATCGTCTTGGTTGGATACCTGCCCGGGTCCAATCTCCTGGTGGGGAGATACCATAACCTGCGGTCTCGATTCTTGAAAACTTCGCCATTTCTTTATTAAAAGTTGGTTACCGCTTATATAACAAATTCCATATCTCAATAATTGTATTGCAGGGCTGAGTCTTCGGGGAGACCTGGATGATGACGCTCTGGCCATCCTGGCGTCTGCCAAGACACACATCTATAAGTACTTCTTCGGCGTGGAACTGAGGAGTGTTCAAGAAGACCTTGTCTGGAGGAGAACTCTCTCAAGGTGGGGAAACCTCCCTTGCTGAAGAAATTTGTGCACATACACGACTGTATATATTTCCCTACATTTTATCTATCCTTTATTTATTCCTTTATTATATATTACCCTTTATTTTATCATAAATTTTCTCTCTCTATCAATTGATTAGAAGATTCAATAAAATATCTTACATTTTCAATTGTCTAGAATTGTATATTTTCAAAATTTTCAATATATTTCATGAAGTTAAAATTGACGAAGGATGATTCAAAATTCATTCAAAATTATCGACAAACTTTTGTTTGAGATAATAATATTCCTGGGGGCCAATTATATAATTAAACACTAGCGAAACATTTGTAACCAATCGTTATATAAGATACGTTAAATAGAGGTACATTTAATTGAAAGACTTTATTAACATTCTCATTAAATTGAGGTTCGGTTAATCGGATATCGATGTTCCACAACATCATCCACGAATTCCACTCCTAAATTCGCCAGAATCCGTTCATCCGTAATGATGAAAAGACTCATGCCCACATTTCCAATAAACGTCTCTAAAGATGAAACTCTTGAAAGCTAGCTTGGTCAACGAACGGATGTAAGGAAGCTAGCTAGTCGAAATGTTGAACAGAGGAAATACTAAACACAACTATTGAGATTGTTAGTTGTAGAATTACCTTTCATAATACAAGAATAACACATGGCTACATATATTGGATCAAATTCATAAAACTAACTGGGAAGGATCACAGATACTACATAGGGGAATACAAAACATATTTGAAATAATTTTTCGGGGGGATGGGAGTCATGCAATAACAAACCAGAATTTTGATACACCAAAGTTTTTATGTATATAACCTAATTTATAACCATCTGTGCATAATACAATATCAAAATAAAGTATTTATTCACTCAACAGCAAACTGTTTTAAAACAGGTTAATAAAAAAGGCACAACACACAAGAATTACAAACACAAAAGGCCGACATTATATATATATATATACCATTTTATCCTCTAACACATAACGCTTACACATACATTGAAAAAAAATCTATCCCTATTTTAACAAGCAACAATAGTAAATCCGTATTTTATCCCAACAATCCAGACAACAATCACACAATTTGCCAATAAACTCCTTTAGCCCCATTCCTGTAACAACCAAAAATGGCTTGCTTAAAAAAAAGAGAGTACATCATTCAGAAAAGTAAAAAAAAAAAAAAGAGGTTTATTGCTTTCCATTTTTCTCCAGAAAGGACAATTGAGTGGCCAGTTATTGATGTCGACAATATTCACGAGTTGTCTATTGAAGCTATTTTAAGCAAGTTAGGACCGAGTACATTTAATTTATGACCCGACGTTAATCATGTCCTCGTTTTATATTTAAGGCAACTCTGACGACGCCTTTGGAGGAGGAAAACTGACAGCCTCTCGGTAGTGGTGATCTCTTTCTTTTACTTCAATCTTCTTTTCCTGGTTTTATCTTCCTTCTTTGATTATCAAGACCTGATACTTATTACATGTGTAGACGTGGGGTGTACTTACAGTACAAGCAAGCAGTCACAAGCCTCTACCCATCATGATTATCAAATGGACCGGTCTACTACATGTCTAATTGAGTTAAACACATTTAAACCCCTAGCTGTAGTTCAGCGTAGAAAGTGCTGAACTACGGACACTTAAAATACAAAATTGATAAGGTAGTAAATGGATTATTGATTAGAAATTCAAGGTAATAAGGCCAAATCACGGTAACAACGCTGTTACCGAAACGTCACACACTATTAATTTATTTGGATTAGGTCTTATTACCTTGTAGTTAAAATACAAGATTGTTGCCAATTGGAAATAAGTGAAAAAACAAGGTCCTTGAAGTGGTATATGTCACCACCACGCCAATCTACTTGATCCCATAGCGGAAGCTGCCAAGAAATTAGGAATTAAAATAATATGTTTGGAGCCATACCAACTCTCATAAAATCTGCTCCTTGGTACTTTGGAGGCATTTTAGAGAGGTTGAAGTATTTACATTTACATGCGTTCAAAGTTAAAATTATCCATGTTGATATATTTTTAACGGATAATAATGGAAAATCGCATTACATCTTTGAGTGTCAATATATTAGCGAAGAAAGAGAGTTCTAAAATGTAAACGACAGCCAACTTACCTCAGTACAAATTATTTTAACCAGCTCCATATCAAGTCGAATGGTTGCTTGGTCCCTATACAACTTTTACAAAGCAGTAAGTAGGAAAACGAACTTCGAGTCATCGTTATCTCCTCCACTACATGATGGTGATTGATCATAGTGAAGATAGCATTGCGATGAGAGAGGAGAATCTGTATAAGACTGGTGTTTTAATAAAGACTTTGTGTGTCTGACTTCACTAGTTTATAATAGTGATTGACCTCCGTGAGGATATCGTTGTAAGCGGGCAATGAGAGAGGAGAATCTATATAAGACTGGTGTTTTAATAAAGGCTTTGTGTGTCTGACTTCACTAGTTTATAATAGTGATTGACCTCCGTGAGGATATCGTTGTAAGCTGGCAATGAGAGAGGAGAATCTATATAAGACTGGTGTTTTAATAAAGGCTTTGTGTGTCTGACTTCACTAGTTTATAATAGTGATTGACCTCCGTGAGGATATCGTTGTAAGCTGGCAATGAGAGAGGAGAATCTGTATAAGACTGGTGTTTTAATAAAGGCTTTGTGTGTCTGACTTCACTAGTTTATAATAGTGATTGACCATCGTAAGGATATCTTTGTAAGCTGGCAATGAGAGAGGAGAATCTGTATAAGACTGGTGTCTTAATATAGGCTTTGTGTGTCTGACTTCACTAGTTTATAATGGTGATTGACCATCGTGAGGATATCGTTGTAAGCTGGCAATGAGAGAGGAGAATCTGTATAAGACTGGTGTTTTAATAAAGGCTTTGTGTGTCTGAGTTCACTAGTTTATAATGGTGATTGACCATCGTGAGGATATCGTTGCAAGCTGGCAATGAGAGAGGGGAATCTATATAAGACTGGTGTTTTAATAAAGGCTTTGTGTGTCTAACTTCACTAGTTTATAATGGTGATTGACCATCGTGAGGATATCGTTGCAAGCTGGCAATGAGAGAGGGGAATCTATATAAGACTGGTGTCTTAATAAAGGCTTTGTGTGTCTGACTTCACTAGTTTATAATGGTGATTGACCATCGTGAGGATATCGTTGTAAGCTGGCAATGAGAGAGGGGAATCTATATACGACTAGTGTCTTAATAAAGGCTTTGTATGTGTGATATTTAACGGATAAAAATAAATTTCGGGAGATTTCTGGTTTGATACAAAATCTGTTAAGTGAAGAAGAGAGAGAGAGACTTTCGAGTGTAGTGAAATCCAATTCCAGGAAAGCTATTTAGCTCAAAGAGTTTTTTATTATCCTCTAAATAATGTCGTATGGAAGAAACTAAAAAGAGAAGAAGAAAGTAATTTCGAACAAAAGGAAGGAAAGTGTTGTTTTGTTCCGGGCCGGTGGGGTCAGTCAGGGCTTGGGGGATCGCACTCTCCGTACACTTGGGGATTTTAAACAAGTTTATTGACCTATAAAGATAAAGGTCACCTCTCCCGTCAAAATAGACGCCAAAGCTAGACGAACGACCTCGGTTCGGTGACAAAGCTACAACACCAGCTTGGGCAAACTGAGATGCATTTATTTAGAGACCATTGGTTTCGGGCCTTAGACTGACGAGGGCCATTAGCCCGAAATCATGGTCTCTAGGTGGACGGTTCTCAGTTTGCCAAAGCTGGTGTTGTGGCTTTTTCATCAATCCGACGCCGCTAGTTTGCGGCGACGGTCAATAGATGGCGTCTATTTTGATGGGAGTGGTGACTTCATCTTTATAGATCAATATCCTCCCGGCAAAATTTACATCTAAGTTTATTGAGACATCTTACAACGGTGACGCATACACACTAACTAAAGAGATTAATGGGGGTTGACCTATAGAACTCTCTGATAGAGAATGTAAATTTAGATACAGTTAGGGAGTCTCCCCGAAGAGTCCTGCTAATCAGGGGTCATCGTTAACTCCCATCACTTCAATATTCAGAATAAACTTGTAGATAGAAGCATTGGTTGACGCGAGAATGAAGTTGGCGTTGTCATCCAGCCCTTGCCTGAAGAGCCAGTAGGTCGAGTGCCCTCTGAATGATGTTGAAGGCCGCCTCCCGGAATGAGCGGTGTACCAGCTAACAGTAGCTCTAGATAGACATGATGCTATCCTATGTGAAGTGCAGCGTTTGAGACTGACCGAAACCAGTATTGGTCATTGTACACGTTCTGATCACCATTACAAAAGACATATTCCAGAAGTATTTTCAACAATGGCGATGTAAGAAGCATTACCAAGGAGACAGCATTGTAGAATTCTGGATTTGATATCTTTAAATCGATCATTTTTCTTCCGATCACTATCTCAGATGATCTTGAAACTTGACGGCAATCGATGGCTGAACTTCCAATCAGCGATGGCACTTTATTATGGTGGTAACGGTAAACCCGGATTTAAGACATTTCTGGTCCCACTGACGAGATTGTTAATCGAGAACTGGAATTCAAATATTTCCAGGAAGCGAGCTCAAGAAGCCGCCAAAAGACAGATGGATTTGTCGTTGGAAAAGACAGATGTTTAGATGTAGTGTCCCAAATAACGTGGGCGATGCACGAATTGGGTTGATGGATCCCTCCCTCCGTTGCTGATGCGGTGGGGTTATATATAAGTGGGTGGTTGCGTAACCTAACTGGTTCCAACAATGAACAACACATCAACGGGCCTTTTAAAGCCGCGAAACTATTTTAAAATGTTCCATTTATCACCGGCAGAATTTGAAAGGATAAAAGAAATTGGTGTTCACAATATATATTATGTCAATAATTCACTAATTATTATAATAAATTAAGCAACAAAAAGCTAAATTACTCTCATGATACATGCGACGCATAATTTAAAGCCAAGTACTTTGGATAATGGTTGATGAAACTCGATCTATAAAAGCAAAGGTCACCTCTCCCGTCAAAATAGACGTCAAAACTAGACGCCATCTATTGACCATCGCCGTAAACTAGAGGCCTCAGGTTGGTGACTGGTCTGCGGCGTCGGTCAATAGATGGCGTCTAGTTTCTGACGTCTATTTTGACGGGAGAGGTGACCTTTATTCTATAGATCGAAATAATCCCCGTAAAATTTCCATCTTAATTTTGGCCACACTACTATGTCAGCTGAACACCTCTTTGGTGCTCTATGTTGGCAGTACATTGGAGACAATAATCACCATACGGAAGTCTGATATCCATATGTTGCTAAAACAAAAATATCTTCTTTAAAAAGGTAAAAAGTATCTTCTTTGACTTTCGTTGTTCAGATCGGCGCTGTTGTCCCACCCCCTACCACGTAACTTCTTGGGAACGCTGTTGTAGGAAGATAGGTGAAGAGAGCCAAGTTGAGATGTTAGGTTACGTCACGTATGGGTGTTTGAACAGATGTTATCTGAGAGGCCCCACGTTGTTTGTACTGCCACACGTACCGGCTGAGTTTATAGCAAGCAGTTTATACTATCAAAAGACAGGACATCCCTCCAGTCAAATAGACCCTGGAACGACGAGCTATCATTGACTGTATCTGAAGACTAGCGGACTCAGGACGGTGAACCAACACCAGATTTGGCATATTCAGAACGCTCACCTATATACTATAGTTTCGGAATATGGCCCTCTATATTTACTAAAGTTGACGTTTTGGCATTGTCCCCGACCTGAGTTTGCTAGTTTGTAAAGACAATTGACACTTAATTTTAGCATTATTTTGTCGGGGGAACTAGATTTATTTTTATTTATATATAGATCAATATCCCCCAGAAAAAAATCAATCTATAGCTGCGGCTTAGTTATTGGAGATCGTGGAAATGATCTAGGAGAGAGAAAAGGTGGTGAACTAGAGACTTAGAAGGTTCTAGAGTTCTCCACAAGTCGCCCCTGTCAATTATAGCCATGTTGAGAAAGATGTCCACCGATATTGTTGCCATAAACTCCACTCAATCACTTAGTTCAACACTTTTCTTCAAGGTTTAGTGGAAAAACTTGTTTCTACGTCTCCCGATTCCTGCAAAAGTCCACCACCAGTGATTTTACAAAACGAAACGGGAACCTTAGAACAGTAAAATTCGAACTGTTTTCTACATGTCTACACATGTAGCCTACTTGGAGGAAAGGCTGTCGCTAACTACTCACAATGATTATCATGGTTTCTGTATCACGTGTGTGCTTAGAATCACTAAAAAAAAAAACATCTCTGTAACCAATTCGCAAGTTTCACTTGGGGCATTGTTCCAAGGAAGCCTCTCTATATTGACGAATCCTGGTATCCTGGTCCTGCTCGATGCTGCTATAACGAGATGGTCTCCCTACACCCGCGGCCTCTCTCTCGTCGGCCGGGCCAGAGCCGCCAATCCTTGGTTCTCTCCTCGGTGGTCCATCACATCCACGGCTACCTGCTTACCGACCGTACTATCCACAATATCCAGGCACGTCTTGCGTTGTTTCTTTTTAAACATAATACAAATTTCTACTGTCCTTACTGCGA
This sequence comes from Cordylochernes scorpioides, assembly GCA_030710605.1. Lineage (NCBI taxonomy): Eukaryota > Metazoa > Arthropoda > Arachnida > Pseudoscorpiones > Chernetidae > Cordylochernes > Cordylochernes scorpioides. The sequence goes on along the minus strand of CP092869.1, from coordinate 50,441,891 downwards.
TGAAAAAATATATTGGGAGGGCTTGGCTCATCAGTGGTGAATAGCCTTGCATAGCCTGTGGGTCCGGCGACCTGTCGCTGGTTCACTGGTACTGGTTCTGCCGCTACATCAGGCCTCTCATCCGGGAGGCATTTACCATCATCGGGCGGCCCCCTGACCTGCAGGGCTGGGTCTTCGGGCATGGCCTAGACGATGACGCCCTGGCCATCCTGGCGTCTGCCAAGACGCGAATCTATAGGTACTTCTTCGGCGCAGAACTCAGGAGTGTACAAGAAGACCCCCTCCTTGTCTGGAGGAGGACCCTCTCAAGGTGGGGAAGCCTTCCTTGCTGAAGACATTTGTACAAACTATATATATATATATTCCCCTACACTTTATATGCCCTTTTACTCTTTTATTTTTCCACCTTTGTAAAATTTGATTAAAAGAATCAATAAAATTGTTTAAATTGTCTATATTGGAGAAGAACATAACCCGAAAAAAGCCTAGAATACTTGAAGTACCCCGTTTTGTCAAAGTTGTTAAAACGCACAAAACTCTGTTTATTGCGGTGGGGGGGACTTCAGTAATTCGAGATGGGGGGATGGAACAAAGAGGGAGGAGTGTCGTCACCTTGCAACTCCCCCTAACGTAATGGCGAGATGTCTCAAGACAGGGGTGGAGGATCTAGGTGTATCACGTGGCTAGTTCTCACTATTTGTAGTGCTGTCGTTGTAGTGTGAGATATTGGTTCTACTGGGGAATATTTATCTTGAAGAGATAGAGGTTGCCTGGCCGGTGTGTATTCATAGTTCTTTAAAATAAAATTTAAAAAAAAAAACACTTCGGCCAGTAAATTGTTTTTTATTTTATCAACATTTCCCCAAAAATATTTTGTACTCGTCAGGAAAAATAAAATTTTGAGAAAAATGTTGAGTAAATAAAAACAATTTTCAAGCCGAAGGGAAATATTTAGACATAAAATTTCTATGTTACACCCTTGAGCCCGACCTGCAAAAAGGCTGGCTCTTCGGACAAGGGATAGATGATGCTACATAAACCAAGACATCCATCTACCAGTTTTCCTGAGAGCCTTAAAGTGAGGGGAGTCAACTGAAGACCCCTGGTTGTCTGGAGGAGGATTCTTTGCCGTTGGGAGAGCCACATCGACTGTATATAATTGTAAATTGTATTTTTGTGTTTCCTCCACTTTACTGTCTCTCTATTGGTAGATGTCTACCTTTGACGGATGTTAATCAGCTGGAATCTCTGTGTAAGAGAGGCACCATTGGATAGTGGACAGCGTAGACCGAAGTCCGTACGCCTGTGTAAGAGAGGCACCATTGGATAGTGGACAGCGTAGACCGAAGTCTGTACGCCTATGTAAGAGAGGCACCATTGGATAGTGGACAGCGTAGACCGAAGTCTGTACGCCTGTGTAAGAGAGGCACCATTGGATAGTGGACAGCGTAGACCGAAGTCTGTACGCCTGTGTAAGAGAGACACCATTGGATAGTGGACAGCGTAGACCGAAGTCTGTACGCCTGTGTAAGAGAGGCACCATTGGATAGTGGACAGCGTAGACCGAAGTCTGTACGCCTGTGTAAGAGAGGCACCATTGGATAGTGGACAGCGTAGACCGAAGTCTGTACGCCTGTGTAAGAGAGGCACCATTGGATAGTGGACAGCGTAGACCGAAGTCTGTACGCCTGTGTAAGAGAGGCAAACACAATCGAGCCACAACACCACACAGTAAAGTTATACTCGAGTGGTAAGCTTCCATGTTTGAGGTACCCACATCTGGTCTGCCTACATGTGTAAGACATGTGGAGTACACACATGTGTAATTTACGCCGTCTAACCACTGTGATTATATCTTCTTTACACAGCCTAGTGTTTACACTTCTGCCACCAAATACGCTTTTTAAAGTAAATATTTGCATATAGTCCTCGTAGAAATGCAGACAAAAAGTCAAATTTTCAATTCTTTCAGAATTCCATAATGAACAAAATTACAATAAATCCTTCCTTGAGACACAGTAGTCTTCCATGAGAGATCGCTTTAAAACATGATCTTCTGGAGGTTTCCTCTCATCAGGGACTCTGCAAAATCAGGCCAAGTCATGGGGAGTCTTTCAACAGAAATAGAGTCTCTGATAAGAGACCACCTTCACGAGAGATCGGATTAAGCCATGTTTTTAGGCTTTCGCCTCTGATGAGAGCATTTACTGTATAATTGCCCTAAATCGGATGTCAATCCAGGAGCTTGGATTGGTGCTGGATTAGAAGAACAATACAAGCCAGTTTACAAGAGTGGTCGCTCAAAAAGGTGGTCGTTTTAAGATGGGACAGTCATGGAAGATGTCATTGTACACTTGATAGATTTAAGTGTTTTTTATTTTTTATTTTTTTTTCAACTTGTGAAAATACGATGATAAGGCACAATTTGGATCAGAGATAAGAATTCAGGATTGATGCCTTGACTGTACAAGATAGGTCAAAATTTGAAAATACGTCAATGTTGTTTGTTTTTTAGAAATAAGAAATAAAAGAGGAGGACAAGAAACGAGGAGGACAACAAAGAGCGTCCGACGGAGGGAGAAGAATGGGTAAGTTTAGAGGAGAGTCAAATTAAGAACAAATCAGACAGAAGAGATCAACAAGAGCCAGGAATAGCTGGTTATATAACCAGGATTGCGACATGTCGTTGCAACGGTATGACGTCGAGTCAATCACCACAACAAGACAACAACGGAATAATTCAGGAATGGTGAAGTAAACAGCGAGTAAGATAGGCAAGTTTAACTTTGAGGAATATACAGCATCCAACAATGGAGAACGCTACAACCATAGGGGGAACAAGCTAACTAACCTATAATACAAATAATCCGGGTTTCTGGTCCTTCAGAATAACTCCAATTCAGATAATCCTGGACATAATGGTGAACTAATGTCTAAACACTAGCGCGACCATACAATGGAACAATTTTTCTAAAAGGATATATCAAACACAGTAAAATATAAATAATTGTATATTAAAATCAGTTTCTAAAATCAATTGGTGAAATTGGGAAAGGAATTTTAAAATGACAAAAGATTTCTCACAATGAGTTTCCTTTTTAAATTTGAAATGCTGCAAGCTTTCTCAAGCGATAATCACTCTTTACCAGGCTTATTTAAAAAACACGGACTATTTGCAAACACTTCTTGTATGAAATAGTTGATGTTTTATAGTTAAGCCTGTTGAATAGCAATTATCTCTTAAGAAAGCTAGCAGCATTTTAAAATAAGTGTATTTTTAAAAATCAATTGAAAGCATTATCAGGGGGGAAAGATCGTTGCTTAATTCGCTTTCAACTGTATACGATTAGCAAGAATTAGCTGCAGTTTCTTGACAATTTGTATAGGCTAGGTTTATAGTATCACTGAAATTAATATGATAAATAATTTCTCATTTCGTAACGTCGCCACCTTGGAGTTGTCATGTCCCCTGACCATTACGTAAGAGCAGCACAGAGCGCTGGCAAACAAACAAGGTAAGATGATCAGACTACAGAACAACCAAACATGGGAGTGTCGCGTTGCCTTGGCATTGGCTGACATGTCACAGCTGGAGTCCAGGTGGCCGACACAATGACAGTCTGGTCTACAGTAAACCTTGTCTACGGCAAGTTGCTGTGAATCATATGAACCGATGGTTAAAAAAACTTCATGGCGTAACCTTTGGAAAAGTTCAACAATGATATTCACTTTTTTTTTTTCGCATCACAGTATAGTCTGTAGACATTTATCTGTCTCAAATAAAATTGATATTTGCAGTGATTGTGCTTCGTGAAGTTATGAAACTAGAATTCACGCACACATGATTATGGTAATAAAGGATAAAGCGTCAAAGACCAGTGTAGGTATCATGGTTTAACAAAGCTTGTAACCCACATTTAGCAGGTCTTAACAATAAGTATAGCAGATCAAATAAGATTTTATTGAAGATTTTTAAAATATATCTTTATATTATAATTCGTGTATAAGACAAATTTATTCCATTACAAAACGAAATATGAAAAAAAAAAAAGATAAGAATAGTTGATTCATCAGAGAGTGGTGAAACTTGCTAGCAGTAGTTTCTGTAATTGAATCTACCAGAGCACAACAAAAGATAGTTTACGAGTTAACAAAGAGTGTGTTAAAAGTGAAACTCAGAAGGAAGGAAAGCCAGGACAAAGTGTAGAAACGGACAATTAGCCGCTGAATTTACCCCAAGTGCTAATTCCGCCCTTGGATGAGAAGAAAGCGGCGGAGCGTGCCACATGTGTTTCCTCCCCATTTTTTTACCTTCTTAACTCGGAGAGAGAAATTGTGGAGTTTTTATGTTGTGGTGAGAAAACGAATAATCCTTTCTCTCTCTCATCAAAACATAAAAAACTCAATAAACTCCACAATCTCCCTCTATATATCGCTCTTCTTTACAAATATAAACGGAACTTGAGGATTTTATCTTCTTAAACATTCCGACCAGGTGTAGTAGCTACACAGCACAGCCAGTTACAACGTACGGCTACCGTCGTGTACGTGACATCTACCAGCCCGACCAGATTCTTGTGATGAAATACAACCGTGTTATATATAACAACGTATTTGGTATGAAACATACGTAAGTATGGCTGCTGCGTTTTTTCAGAGTTATCAATATCAATTAATAATCAATATCTATATATAAAAAAAAATCAATGTTTGTATGTATGTTTGTTTGTCCGGCATACAAATTCGCAGTAGTTCACTAATTCAAACCAAAATTTCCATACATAGGTAAAAAAAATACGGGGAAAACGATAGGCTATTTTAAAAAATATATAAATCAATTGTTAAAACTATATATTCAAATTATTCTACTTAGCTCACGAACAGCACCCTCTATCAAAGATTAGATTAAATTATGCTGATGCAAACAAATAGATAATGCTAATAACAAACAATTATAAAAAAAAATCTTATCTAAATATATATTACTCGGGTAGATATGCACACGGGTCAATTCCGGGGCGAAGCCCGGGTCACCCGTCTAGTCTATATGAAATAATCAAGAGAAATTTATTAAGACTTCCAATCTTATATACTGAAGATACTGGGAATTACACCTGTAGTATATAGAACCGAAAAGTTAGAAAACTATATATACGGCTTTCTAATAAAAAGACACTCTTCGAACTTAAAATTTATTCTTATTAGATTATCTAATCGTTTCTAACCAAACAAAATACCCTAATATTCTTCTTTGAGATATAGAGAAGGAGTGGAGAATATAGAATGGAGAATAAATTAGAATTGGCAATATTTGCTCTAGGATAACGATGTATAAGTTAAATAAAATCGCCTGTAGAGCAGTATATTATGTAGGAACAAACATCACCATATACTCTCATGTATGGGGCTGAAAGACGAACGAGAAGTGCTCCTCAGTGAAATAGGCCTTGAGGGACTCTCTTTGGAGCTCCTGTTGAATGAGGTGGTGAGAAACAGAGCTGGAGCTTTTGCGTCGTTCAAATTCTGGAAGACGGCTGAAGAGAAGGGGAGGCTATATACATAATCTAATTGATGTAAATAATTATATGCAAATAATCTATGTCAGGATTAAAATGACGAATCCTGTATGGGACTTTGATTCCAGTAAAAGGCTTGTTGCTGCTGTTGTATATAGTCACAGTGTGTAGAAAATACTATACTATACCTACTACATATAGGTTTCTCTCTGCATTCTTAGTTATCTTTTCTTCAATTACTCTGTAAATTGGCGAATCCTATATAGGACGAGAGGTCCTCAATAAAGGCTTTTTGTTGTGTTGTTCTTGTATTATGTAGGAACAAAATGGTGAGGCGAAGAGTTTTTGTAAGGTTTTTAGCCGATCTTTCAAACATTTCTGTTCTCTTATAGGAGTAAAAATGAAGGCAAACACGATTGAGAGTTCGGTTAAATAAATAAAAAAAAAAAACTTACAAGTTACTATTCGCCTCGCAAGATTTTTTCCTTGATTATAGAACTATGTACATTTAGAGCTATAATTGTTATTATATAAGAGATGTATTGCGATATAATTGTAATAGATATTATCCTGCCTTAATTAAACAATTAAAAAGGTTTTCCGTGAGGAGTTTATTTAAAAAAAATAAAAACTCATCTTGTGAAATCTTTTTAATTGTTTAATTAATGTCCGGGAGATTTAAATTAATTGAAATATTATGCTGCCTTCCTTTTTAATATTCAAAATCCCGTCAGATATGGGAAAATAGTGTAAAATGGCTTAATTCCTTGTTCAACGAATAAATAAGATAAGATCAAACAAGGTAAAACGCCAATACATACTAAAAAAATACTTGAATGTAATTCTACTGTCCTATAAGCTCATGTCCATAGTTTACTTGAAAACCATTTCTAAGATTCCATCCTTCAGTGTAGCATATAAAAGCAGAATGATCCAATACAGTATTAGAGCTCTGAGAAGCGGTCTGGTGGATTAAATTGGCGAAACCGCTGGGAGGGTTCACCACTGATGAGCCAAGCCCTCCCAATATATTTTTTTCATCGCAGTAAGGAGAGTAGAAGTTCGTTTTATGTATAAAAGAAACATTCGCGCTTTTAAATCCTTTTATTTTATATGTATAGATGGCGCGTTATTGCTTTGTGTTAAAAAAATACTATTTAGCACTTTTATTTTCAAATAAAATGACTTACTACTGGAGCAACCTGGCTCATCAGTGGCAAACCCTCCCAACAGTTGATTCGAACAACCGCTCTAATGGTGCATACAAGAATCCAACATTGTAAAGTGCTTATATACCCGGGGGATCACTGGAATTCTTAGTGGTTAAGGTATTTAACGAATCTATGGAGATAGGTTTTAAGGATAGCAGAAACATATAAAAATATTTTCATCGAGAAATTCTCCCCCAATATCTCTTCATTTCAGTTAGTGAGAACACTAAGAAGTTGTTGTATGTAAAAGAATGAATCCGCGGGAACATGTTTCATTTCCTATAGAGAGATGGCACGCCATATGTTTCCATAGGTTGAAGGAATCACAACTAAGGATCTCCACCCCTAGCTAAGGAAGAGAGTATAGGAAATCACCAATTGCAGGGGCATTGTGGCATTGTTACAACAGAAGAATAACCCAAGCAAGCTATGTATAGCGACCATTGTTGGAGACCTTCTATCTCCGATGCCTGCCCATCCTTCGTGGTTTTTTTTTATAGAGAAAAGATTGTATTGTCGCCCGTACCCCGCAGTCTTAAAGAGGGCTTCCCTGGGATAACTTTTGTGGTTTACATAAATCTTGGTTAATGACTGAGGGCAACAAGGGATCTACAAATCCGAGGTGAAGAGTTTCTTTAATATGATCATATCTGGGCAATGTTTCCTTTCTCTCTTCTAGATGCACCAGCAGACGAACAGAAAAAATCGAAATCTTGATGCAATAGGTTTTGCACCAGTAGAAAAAACAGAAACATTCGAAATATTGTTGCAATATGTTTTGCACCAGTAGAAGAACAAAACATTCGGAATCTTGTTGCAATAGGTTTTGACCAGTAGAAGAACCGAAGCATTCGAAATCTGGTTGCAATAGGTTTTGCATCAGTATAAAAACAGAAACATTCGAAATCTTGTTGCAATAGGTTTTGCACTAATAGAAGAACTGACACATTCGATATCTTGTTGCCCGGGCAGAACTCAGGCGAAGCCGGGCCATTCGTCTAGTACAGAGGTCGGCAAACTGCGGCTCGCGAGCCACATGCGGCTCTTAGGATGTGAAGCTGCGGCTCTTTATATAGTTTCATACGCAAATATTATTTGTGCGAGTACTATTTATTGTTGGCATGAAAATATTTTGTGATTCTTTAAAAACTTTGAATACTACATCCACTAGACGATGTATAGAGTAAATATTACCACGTAAAATTGCGGGTATCCATGTACCAATAGAGGCACTTCTCCCTTCAAAATGCATTGTTTTAATGCATTTATATAGGAAGAGGTGATTTTTATGGTACATGAATATCATATTCCCGCAATCTAACATTGTATTCTGTCCTGAAAATCAACCCCTTTACAAGCCTAAACAACTTTTTGGCCAATTCAACCGATATCAGAACTCTTCTCGTAGGATGTTAGGAAATCAAACGGCCCCTGTACTGATGAGGTCCATAGCCAGAAACCATGGTATACAGGTTGTTGGATTTGGTCTGAATTTGACAAAACTGGTGTTTTGGCTTTATCACCACCTCTGGGTTCTGAACTTGAGAGATAAACAAAATGCAGTTTTAATGCATTTTCAAAGGGAGACCTAGTACTACCTAGTAAATAATATTTCAAGAATAAATGGCTAAATTTATCACAGAATGTTGTCAGATAGACCATCTCTCTCCCACAGTGTAACGCTACAACGAGCCTGTCCTCCTTAACATATCATATCGGCATGGTCGACTGAATCCAATTAAACTTTATTATCATCTTGGTTAATTAATGTTCAATTATGTTGTTGTGGTGGGGGGAGGGAGAAGTGACTTAATTAGGCGACAGCTAATTAATTGAGGATTCCCCGAGTATATAATTATTGACATGAAGCTTTCACTACCTCGTGTTGGCAGATACTGAAAGAAAGTAGCGTTTTTTACATTTAGAACACTTAGGACTTTGATAGACTTACGTCCGCCAATAACTCCAGAGAGAAAATGTTTTTAATATTTTAGGGGATTACTATTTTTTACAATTAAAAATATATTTTTACAGACTCTTTTTTTGATACGATACATTAGCGCGTCATCTGTTATGAAAAATATAAACTATTTTTGATGCGTATGGTTCTTTAGAAAATAAATCAATTTTCTATACTGGCCTTACTGCAATGATAAAAGGGCATTTCAGTAAGGCCAGTAGAAAAATGATTTATTTTCTAAATAATCATACGCGTCAAAAATTGTTTATATTTTTCATAACAAACTCTATTAAAATTTGTCGTAATTATTTTTAGTAATGTGTTTCTTTTCACATATCGAATATTATCTCTGCAGACACTGTGTGTGTGTGCAATTATAACAATTATTGAATGAGAGGGCTTGGCTCCTCAGTGGTGAACCCTCTCAGCAGTTTCGCCAAATTATTCTCCAGACCGCTCTACTATTGTATTGGATTGGTTTTATTATATACCCTGTATTTACTATGGAAGGCAGCTTAGGGGTGTTAGGGCTAAATACATTTGGTACAGGACATTGTGGGTAGTTAGCTTCCAGTTGTACTACACGGGTAGAAAGTACTTTGACTTCTGCATCCATAAGGTAACAATGCACCTGCGCTCACTGGTGGGGAATTGGTCTTGTTCAATAATCCAAATAATTATTATTGCGTGTCAACTATATTTTACTCAAATACTATCATTTCCCTAAGCGGCTTATATATATGACTATTTGTTTCACGTGTTAAAAATATATAATTATTAAAATGGAAAAAGGAATAAATATAACTCTGTGCTATTATAGGATGGGATGCAAGAACAATATTGTCTATATCATCCCTAGCCCTGCTCCGCAAGGCCGAATCTTTCTATATGCTATTATAGGAGAGAAATGGACATCTTCGATTCAAAAAGGGTTTTATTCAGTCTTCAAATTTTTCTAGTATATATTGATTCATACAGTGTGTGAAATATGCGAAAACTAGATGAATTACCCGCACGGGTATAGCAGAGCAAACGGGGAATATGCAAATTAGCTGGTTAGAGAACTGATTTCCCTATTCCGGGATCAAACTATGACGGTTCTCACAGTTCTCTTTATCGGATAGTCCGGGTAGATCAAATGTTGTGGAAACTGACGAAACAAACGGGAAATATGCAAATTGGCAGGTTATAGACTGATTTCCCTATTCCGGGATCAAACTATGACGGTCTTCACAATTCTCTACATTGGATAGTCCGGGTAGATCAAATGTTGTGGAAACTGACGGAACAAACGAGAAATATGTAGATTTGCTGGTTATAGAACTGATTTCCCTATTCCGGGATCAACTTATGACAGTTCTCACAGTTCTCTACATCGGATAGTCCGGGTAGATCAAATGTTGTGGAAACTGACGGAACAAATGGTAAATATGTAAATTTGCTGGTCATAGAACTGATTTCCCTATTCCGGGATCAACTTATGACAGTTCTCACAGTTCTCTACATCGGATAGTCCGGGTAGATCAAATGTTGTGGAAACTGACGGAACAAACGGGAAATGTGCAAATTAGCTTGTTGTAGAACTTATATTTCCCTATTGCAGGATCAAACTATGACAGTAGCTTATTTTGGCCTAACTCTTTATCGTCCGGATAGATAAAATATTGTGGAAACTCACGGAACAAACGGGAAATGTGTAAATTAGCTGGTTGTAGAACTGATTTCCCTATTCCGGGATCAAACTATGACAGTTCTCTACATCGGATAGTCCGTATAGATAAAATATTGTTGAAACTGACGGAACAAACGGAAAATATGCAAATTGGCTGTTAATGAATTGACTTTTCTATTTCAGGAACAACTATGACAGTTGTCACTTAACTCTATATTGTCCGAATAGATCAAATATGGTGGAAACCTACGGAACAAATGGGAAATATGGAAAATAGTTTTGTATTGAATAATTTATTATACCTGCTGTCCTTTTTTAATTCTTATTTTCACTCCTGGTGAATGACATGAACTGGAACGTCGATAGAAATAAAGATTGCCTACTAGCTAAAGATGAATATAAAATGTTTATACGCCGTAGCTCCAACAACCTAGTGAAGGTCGCCCAGTATATCTACCCCGTGGAAATATATTAAAGATTAAAAAAAGCCAACGAAACACCAAGGTCTACTATACACAATAATATATTTTTTCACGTATCCCCCTTGTCCTTATTTAGGCACTCTCGTGAGAGCTTTCTATTTATAAAATCATTTCTCTATGGTAAATATCTTTTAAATGCGGCGTTTTAAAACAGAGAGTTCGCTGATGTTTCCGCACAAATGGTGCAGGGCGGACAATGCTTCTCTCCATTAGAGGAAATGGAATAAGCGATGTCTTCTGGAGCCGGTAATGTTGACATCGCCGTGTACTGAAGTTGGATTGCTATCCCTGAATATCTTCAGAGAACTCAGGTGATCCCCCTCTACATTTATATTCATATACAAAATTTGAGGAAGCTGTACCTTTTAGCATGTATATCTGGATATACGGTATACAATAACTCTGAAAGATATTACAGTGACCTTTATTGAAGACACACGATATAATCAAGTGTATTTACACTCATGGACAAAACTTAAGGAAGCTGTACCTTTTAGCATGTATATCTGGATATATACAATAACTCTGAAATATATTACATTGACCTTTATTGAAGACACACGAGATAACCAAGTCTATTTACACTCATGGACAAAACTTAAGGAAGCTGTACCTTTTAGCATGTATATCTGGATATATACAATAACTCTGAAAGATATTACAGTGACCTTTATTGAAGACACACGATATAACCAAGTGTATTTACACTCATGGACAAAACTTAAGGAAGCTGTACCTTTTAGCATGTATATCTGGATATATACAATAACTCTGAAAGATATTACAGTGACCTTTATTGAAGACACACGATATAACCAAGTGTATTTACACTCATGGACAAAACTTAAGGAAGCTGTATCTTTTAGCATGTATATCTGGATATATACAATAACTCTGAAAGATATTACAGTGACCTTTATTGAAGACACACGATATAACCAAGTCTATTTACACTCATGGACAAAACTTAAGCTGTACCTTTTAACATGTATATCGGGATTCAGACAATAACTCTGAAAGATATTTGATACAAGTGACATTTATTGAAGACACACGAGATAACCTAGTGTGAACAAAATTAACTTTGTCTCCTTCAAAAAACAGACGACTGGGTACATTAAAAACGTTCCACTTCCTTAGCTGACGAGGATGGGCTCCAAAGTTGGCAAGCCCCTGTCCAGTGATCTTTGACAATGTAAAATGCTTACGTGCTTATCTGCATATGGTCAATTACCTTATAAATGGGCTCCAAGAGCATGCGAGTAGGCTTTTTGAAACTTTTGAGGGAATCGAACTCTTATAGTGTTGTGTCTGAAGCTGGGAACAATGAAGAGTACTATGGGTCATCCTATCTTGAATATACTTAAGCTCCACATAACACTCACCTTTTTTTAACAACAGTCCTTCTTTCAATATTATGCTATTATTCAATTAGAGTATATTTTTCTAATCTTTGTCACGCTCTTTGCATGGATCGGTCGATCGCCGGAACTGCAGTCCTGGATCTTTCCAGTTGGTCTCGAGGACCACGTCATCACCTCAGCGGCGAAGCTCGCGATCTACGTTTTCTTCGTAGATAGCGAAATGCGTGGTGTCGCTGTAGACCCGCTGGCGATTCTCTACCAAACTCTGCAGCGGTGGCAGAGGCGCCATATTCATTGTACATAGTGGTATGTATATGACTATAAATATATATAATTATATTTTTAAAATAGAGCAGACTGTGCACTTTTGTATGTAGTGACAAGATGTCAATAAATATTTTTAATTGTCAATTGTCTTTGCATGGATAACATTTGTTATTTATCTACACGTAGGGCCTACATATTTCACCACGAAGACTTTCGTCCTCACTTATTGCCAGCTATCCCCACGTGGGCAGAAGACCCCCATTGAAACCTTCTAGCGGCGGTTACGTCACCCATCCTCCAATCACTTACCTGACAAACAACCAACCTCGCGGACCGCTGCGTTGCTGCAGGAAGCGGAAGTAGCTTCGGAATCGCGCGTGCCTTATCGCGCTCGGTGAATGCCAAATTGCGGCTCCTCCGTTCGCTCTAGTTCCCCTGTTCCCAAATAGATAAGGCGACATTCACTCCGTTTCTTTATCCTACGGCGGATGGATTAGTGGAAAACAAAAGTTTTTTTTAGGTACAAAAATGGCTTATAGATGGCGCTGGTCAAATCTCAATAGCGACGTGTCGAAAACAAAGACCGAAAGCCCAACAGTTCGGCATATTTAACTAAGGATCAAAAATGAAGGCAACATTATAAAACAAAGTGAAAAAATAGTACAAATGTAACATTGTACTGGGATAAGGTGCATAAATTAAGAAAAAGGCATCTCCTTATCGTGCAACTGAAAGTTGCTGATGGCTGGCGCCATCTATCGGAATAAATATCAACTATTCTCGTTGATTTTTAATTATTCCAGAATTGGCCAAAAACCCATTCTTGATTAATCAAGAAAAGCTAACCACGACCGTGGTTAGCTTTTCTTGATTAATCAAGAATGGGTTTTTGGCCAATTCTGGAATAATTAAAAATCAACGAGAATAGTTGATATTTATTCCGATAGATGGCGCCAGCCATCAGCAACTTTCAGTTGCACGATAAGGAGATGCCTTTTTCTTAATTATAAAACAAACTTTAGAAGCGTGAAAAAACAATAGTTAAGATCATTATTTAAGATAGTAAACGTTCACTAGTAATGGAAAAGTACTCATGAAGGTGGCAGTTAATCCATGAACTGAGTGTTAGGGTAATGTTCGGTATATTTAACTAAGGGTCAAAAAACAAAAGCAACATCATAAAAACAGAGTAAAAGTGAGAAAAATAATAGTTAAGATCATTATTTAAGATATCAAACGTTAACAAGTAATGGAAAAGAACGCATGTAAGTGACATACATGAACTGAGTGTGGTAAGCAAATTCGAAAATGTTTTCCAAACGTATTATATCGTCAGGTTTCCAACGTGACGTACTGCCGGTCCACAGATGGAATTCCGTTGTGTCGCGATCACAGAAAGAACAACTTATTTCATGTAAAAAATAGTACAAATGTGAAATTGTACTGGGATAAGGTGAATAAATTAGAGCCAACAGCCAGAAACGTGTACGTGGTTAGCTTTTCTTGTTTAATCAAGCATGGGGGCCAATTCTGGAATAATTAAAAATCAACGAATAGTTGATATTTATTCCGATAGATGACGCAAGCCATTGGCAACTTTCAGTTTCACGATAAGGAGATATATCTATTTAATTATAAAACTATTATAAATAGTTTCATAATTTGATAACAGATGGCGCGCTAGTGCATCGAGATATCTATTTCTTAAACTATTTCATGTAGTTTTACAAAAATGATATAACACACAGTCATAAATAAATATCTCGATTTTAGTAGTTTCATCTTTTGCTTTAATTATAGCGCTTCATGTAGAACCATTCAACGTAATTGCCTTTTTTTTAAATAATAGACGAATTTCTACAGTAATCTATTGTAATCTATAGTATTCAATATAACCGAGAGTAAAGAGAGAAAAGTAATTAGTAAAAATACACTCATTGACAAAACTTAAGGAAGCTGTAGCTTTTAGCATGTACGAGCGATCCTCGTATATCGGATGATTCAGACAATAACTCGGAAAGATATTACAGTGACCTTTATTGAAGATACACGAGATAGTGAGAACAAAATTGCCTATCGTCTTCAAAAAAAAAAAAAGTGTGTCTTAGTAGACAAAGTTGTGATAAGCCAATGCGTCAGAGAAATGGTTATTAATCTTGTTACGTTGCAGTGAAACTGTCAAAGTTGTGTCTGAAGCTTTGAATGACTGGGTCATTCAATCTTGAATATATTTCAGCTCCACATAACACTCACATTTTTTAAAACAGTCTTTCTTTCAATATTATGATATTATTGGATACATCTGTCGTTTTCACTTTGGTAATAGTTTCCCTGTGAGAGGTGAAGTGGCCATTCTACACCGTCCACAACGGCCTACAAGACCCAATGAAGGAATCCCAGCGAGTCCCACACACGGAAGTCCAATTACAAGTCGTCCCGACATCTTAATTGCCGGAATGTTGGTTTTCGGAGAAACCTGGGGACTCGAGGGCCGCTGGTCGATTGGGTAAACAACCAGCTCTTTTCCTGGTTGTCTGCTCTGGTAGAGCAGATCTTTTAAAGATCGTCATTATCACAGGTTTGAGGATTTCGACAAATTACAAAAAAGGCCGTGGCGTCTTATGTCTTTTTTAAAATATAATTAAAGTTCCGTTTAATCGAACGAACACATTCTTTTATATTAAATAGTTTGTAAATTGCTAAAAGGTTGTTAAGCTATAAAATTTCTTTGAATAATTAATAATAATTGTATAATGAAATAACTGTTGATGATAATATCTGTTAATAGGTATATTTTATTCAGCCATAAAATAAGGAGAGATTGAGAGTAAGAGACTATTCGACAGACATCTTAAGAGTTTATCTTATGACTAAATAAGGAAAACTTATCAACGGAGTGTTTTGGATTCCAAACCTATTTTATCGAGTTTGTTTTTAAAATACCTTGCAACACGTTTCGCTAGAGTGTAATAAAGGTGTTAAAGAGCTTGTGTCTCTCCCTATGGAACAACCAAATAACTATGAGGACATGAGCTATTCTATCGAATAAGTCGGGGAGAAGAGCTTCTTTATATTAAAGAACGATCGTACAAGCTTTTGGGGTGCAAGACGCCCTTCTGATTGGCCGAAAGCTTGTATGATCGTCCTCTTATAAAAGAACTAGCCGAATGACCCGGGCAACGCCCGTGTTTTACCCGATTGAATGTTTTGATTCAAATACTATTTGTTACAATTATAAATTGGCGCCTTAAATAAATGCATATATTAGTTAATAACTATAGCCTATGTGCTTTATCTGTCTATGTACTGTTGGCTTTCGTAGGCGTCTCATACTGGGAAAGAGAAAGAGAGGATTCCATTTAGTTATTAACTAATATATGCATTTATTTAAGGAGCGACCCGCTCCAACACAATAGTTACAATAACGAAGAAGCGAGTGGGGGAGGCATGATGGGGGGGGGGGGGGGGGGGGGGGGGGGGGGGGGGGGCAAAGGTGGCGTGATCGTAGCCAACCAATAGGAGGGCGCCATTCCAAAAAAAAAAGCAAACGGTGACAGAGTTGATTGATTAGGAGATGAGGAATGACGCTCGTAACTGTATATAGAATATCTTCTCCCCAGCTTGTGTTTCTTCTTCCATAGCGAATTATCGCTGTCTTCATTCATAATCTATTCAATTACAACACAACTGATTAGGATTAAAGCCCCTAGTTGGTATAAGCGTGGTACAGACTCGCCTAGGCTTATACAATGGAGGAAAACGTATTACAATAAATTTTATAAAGAAGGTGTGCGTTAGCTCTCTTCTTAGTATCTGAAGTAGACGTTGGTTGTTGCATCATTTACTGTTGTAGAGGGGTTTTCAAACTATTAGTTGAACAAACACATAGAGATGTAGAAAATTAGCGGAGAATACGATAGACTTTACTGCTAATCAGGTGAGGCCAACAAAAACTATTGTTAAATACGGTAAAATACTTTATCAGAACTATAGTGCTATTCTGCCATCTTGTATAGAATGTGTTTAAACATTATTAAGCGAAATAATAGTACATTGGCATTAGAAATACATGTATATATGATGTTCGAGTATGATTTCAACAAATAGCGTGGATATTTAATCAGCCTGCCTGATATGATGGGGTTTTGTTTATAGCCTAGCAAAAAGTTATATAGGAAGGTTTCAATTCTGTTTGAATCTAAGCAAACACTTTTCATCTGTGGAGGAAAACTTCAAGATCAAATAATTATGATGATGGTAATTGTTGTAATCATCTATTTTTTCCTCAACCAGCCATAGGTTGGTGGCTGTCAATATATTCCTGTTCGAACAATAATCGTAAAATGGAGGAAACCATCGACGGCATACTTGGGGAAAGACGTTAAAGGGCGGGGTGCGATCACCAGTTTCTCTAATCAGAGAAGCAAGAGTCCAAAACGGCGATAAAAACATCAAAGGGCAGCAGCAGCAGGTAGAATGTGACAGTGGGGAAGTAAGGAACATTTATAAAAAACGGGTCAGTGGGGAGCCATCATCATCCTCCAGCCATTATCATCATCACACGGCGGGGGCGGAAGTACCAGGGTGGGTTACCCTGACCTCGCCGATACCGCCGTCCAACACTACCGTGGCCCTCTGATCCTATATTGGACGTGTGGCTGCTTGTGTTGTGATAATACTACACCGCTGTGTCTACACATGTAGTACTAGGCCATGATACACGTATAGTACCAGGCCACGGGGTAGGATATTATGACTGCTTGCACTGTGAATACATCGCCGTGTTTACACATGCAGTACTAGGCCATAATACACGTGCAGTACCAGACCACGGGGGTAGGAGATTATGACTGCTTGCACTGTGAATACATCGCCGTGTCTACACATGCAGTACTAGGCCATAATACACGTGTAGTACCAGACCACGGGGTAGGAGATTATGACTGCTTGCACTGTGAATACATCGCCGTGTCTACACATGCAGTACTAGGCCATGATACACGTGTAGTACCAGACCACGGGGTAGGAGATTGTGACTGCTTGCACTGTGAATACATCGCCGTGTCTACACATGCAGTACTAGGCCATAATACACGTGTAGTACCAGACCACGGGGTAGGAGATTATGACTGCTTGCACTGTGAATACATCGCCGTGTCTACACATGCAGTACCAAGCCATGATACACGTGTAGTACCAGACCAAGGGGTAGGAGATTATGACTGCTTGCACTGTGAATACATCGCCGTGTCTACACATGCAGTACTAGGCCATAATACACGTGTAGTACCAGACCACGGGGTAGGAGATTATGACTGCTTGCACTGTGAATACATCGCCGTGTCTACACATGCAGTACTAGGCCATGATACACGTGTAGTACCAGACCACGGGGTAGGAGATTGTGACTGCTTGCACTGTGAATACATCGCCGTGTCTACACATGCAGTACCAAGTCATGATACACGTGTAGTACCAGGCCACTGGGTAAAATAATGTGACTGTTTGTACTGTAAAAACACCGCCGTGTGTCGACACATATACAAAAAGCTTGACTTTACACAAACGATGTAAGAGAGCGCTACAGAGTTACTCACCAGTGGGATTGGACTAATGCAAGGTGAATTTCCGTCATGAATACTGTTAAGAAATAAACGAAACCTTTAAAAATGATTCTACAGATAGGACTGTGGTGTGGTCGGTAAGTACGTCCATGCACTCACAGCCTTTCATCTTTACCTTCACAAGGAGTCTCGACTTTGATTACGGCGAACAAATTGTTTTATTTTCCTCTCTAGATAACAACTCTCACGCTGGTACCTAACTTGGATTTCAACAAAACTTTAGAACTTGGTGCAGAAACAGCACAAACCGACGATTTTTCAACTTCCACGACCTGGGATTTATTCTCACGTTAATTAATTTTTCTGCTTTATTGGTCCCCGATTCAATCACACGTCAACCCTGCCAGTGAGTGCAAGTAACCAAACAGGACTGTGACACCACGTAAATACAAAATTCTGACTACTATCTACATACGAGTAGACATGTGGTGTACTTACAGTAAAATACTATTGCTAACTATCCACCATGGTTATCATGGATTGCACCACGCCTACTTGAGATAAGGGAAAGAAAAAGATATCCGCTCTAACCGCTGCCTAGAATAACTCACTGATTAGAAACTCCACCTAGGTAAAAGGAAACATTTCAATTTTTTTTTATTCCAAACTTTGAATTCTAAGATAATAATCTGTTCTCACGGATGTACCCACCACCGCCTTAGGGCTGCTGCCTCCTGCACGCAACGTTAGGCTCAATAATTACCCCTTTCTACTCCTTTATTAAATTCGGTAAAAGGGAAGGTATTTTTCCCCGAACCAAATTGTATATATCTATATATACACAATGCTAACTCTCTAAAAAACTATAACAAAAATAGCATTGCCTCTCACTCTTTCAATATAGATAGAGAAAAACGTAAAAGAGTCAGAAGGCAACTTCACTTTCATTTAGGGAACTTTTACTGCCATTGATTTGCCTCGACAGGAAAACTTTGCTTGGATACCTTTAAATAGAAAGCTCTGAGATCAAATTTCCCCCACTCGGAAGAATTTCCAAATAACCAAGATAAAGTTATAAGGAAAGCAGCCAGAATTCTGGTTTGATACTCGGATCGAGTGTTATAATGGATATATCTACTTAATGGGCAAGTGATTTTGGCATCATTGAGTGCATTAGGAATTTCAAATTATCAAATGGAAGTACAATAATCGGGACTGCTTATGCATATGAAGACATGTAGTGCACTTACAGCATTCACGATCTATCATATTTATGATGGCTTGTCTGACATCCAGGATGGTGTAAAGACCTCCCCACAATGTATCATCTGTAGGACCAAAGAGGCCTCACCAGACCACTTCTTGGAATGCATGGAACCCTCAAGACAGTACCTATATTCCAGCCCTACCAAGATAATGAATTCAACCCATGAATTGAGATTCCTATATTATACGATGGGATAAAAAGAATGATGGCTTGTGCAAGGTGCACTTGGAATAAGTTTGATCTAGCGGTAGCTGTGCAACACAAGGCCGTGACAGGTGTGACAAACAAACAAAGGAAGGAATCAGACAGGATGGACGTACAAGGAAGGATACATACGTCGACGGGAGGATGTGTCGCAGTGTACGGTCTTCAAGCCAAAGATCACAGCGACATTGGATGCTGGGTGTGAGATATTCTTACCCCTGGTTAAAATGGTTCTGAACCAACTCAAGGAGTTTGTGGGCTCCAGGTTTTTCAATAACCTCTAAACATTTATTGTAGAAATCCTCTGTTTGGATCCCTAAATTGCTGCTTCAGTATTTACATGGAAACGAATCGTACCAAAACAGAGAAGCCATCTCCTCGGTACAGTAAACAATTCGATTTTTTTTTTAAAGTCGGCATTTTCGTGGTATGTCAATAGCCTAGATTTTCTAGGGCCCCCTCAGCACTTAGCTGATTGATAGAACACCATTTGTCCAGTCAACTTAAGGAAGAACGAGCTAAGGCCCACTCAGCACTTAGCTGATTGATAGAGCACCATTTGTCTAGTTAACTTAAGGAAGAACGAGCTAAGGCCCACTCAGTGCTTAGCTGGTACATAGAACACCATTTGTCCAGTTAACTTAAGGAAGAATGAGCTAGGGCCCCCTCAGTGCTTAGCTGGTACATGAAACACCAGTTGTCAGGACAATCAGGTAAGTTGAGGAAGCAGGCAAGGAGAATCCCATAGAAATGGGTGTAAACACGAGAGAGACCAAGGTACCACCCAGTGCCAGGTCATGAGGTTGTTTCAATGGAAGGTCAGAGGTCACGACAAGTTCATTCTGCTGTAGGCACATGACAACAAACAGGTTACAAGATACATTAAGCAGCACATCTACTGCACACGTTGGTTGCTGAGTACTGGTGGAATTTGACCCATAACTGGGTGTTGTAGCTTGGTGGGTTACATTTTCGACAAAAGGGATCGAATCATCCCTGTATTTAGTACGTCGATTTTAAAATAATACAATTTATACAATGGGGGATACACCAGTGAATGCAATTAACCACTCAGGACTATGGTCTCCTATAGCTGCAAAGTCGAGCTTGTTTCTACATGCGGTGAACGTACGGTAAATGGCAGTCTCCCCACCATGATTATCATGGCCTGTAGCGCTTGGAATATAAATTCTTAATGTTTTCCGCAGAAAAATAGTATTAGACCATTTTAGAAAGGAAGATTCTTTCTCGTGTGGGTCATAGATCCAATCAACATGTTAAGTTAATATATTTATTTTAAAATCAAATACAGATTTGTTATAAACATCGAGTGGGGAGTCCTTACCTCAGAATCAAAGATTCATTAAAGACAATTCTCCATCTCAATCATATATATAAATATTGAACAAAACGTCTTACAAGGGTGAGTTTCTTGCTTTGTTTTTTATTCATCTCAATCTTCCGGATATCACAAGCCCGTCTACAAAAACAAACCCTCGAAAGCCGTTTTGTTTATTATTTATATGTATTACTGAGAATTTTACTTTTCCATAGTTCAATCATGTATATTCTACGTTGAAGTCCGATAGTAAACCCATTCCAAAGCAGCGACGAAGAGCAACCAAAAAGTGGACAATTGCATCTATTTCTGTGTAAACACCGACTGCCAAGTCCAACCCTCAGAATCAAAGCGAGCCACTCAAAGATAAAACAAATTTTCAGATTAAAAAGACTTGAAGGTGAATATATATTCCTAGGCAGCATAAAATATCAATCAAATGGATGGACACTTTTAAATCTCAACAAATAATTGCCTGTCTATTCCGAATAAACATACAAGAGCTGAAGGAGGATGAACAAGTTTAGGATGTTGCAACAAGACTGGCAAACTCCCTGCTCTGCCATCGGACTATGTGAGTAAATATATGGAGCAGGGACCGGAAGGCAGGCAGTCTGGGGTGTAGAAGGTAATTACGAGATGTGTTGTGAAATTGCGGAAACGGAGCCGTGACTTAATCCCGCTATGTTGAGGGTTAATTTACTTTCAATGGGAGGGATGGATCCCTTCCTGCCTGGCACGACACGCCAGGGTGGTGGTGATTACCCTGCAGGAAGTGGAGGGTTTCATTCGGTTTCTGTTCTTTTCTGGAGGGTTTAGTGGACTCTGTTCTGGAGGGTTTAGTGGACTCTTATTCTGTTCTGTTCTGGAGGGTTTAGTGGACTCTTATTCTGTTCTGGAGGGTTTAGTGGACTCTATTCTGTTCTTTTCTGGAGGGTTTAGTGGACTCTTATTCTGTTCTTTTCTGGAGGGTTTAGTGGACTCTGTTCTGGAGGGTTTAGTGGACTCTGTTCTGGAGGGTTTAGTGGACTCTTATTCTGTTCTGTTCTGGAGGGTTTAGTGGACTCTGTTCTGGAGGGTTTAGTGGACTCTTATTCTGTTCTGTTCTGGAAGGTTTAGTGGACTCTGTTCTGGAGGGTTTATTAGATTCTGTTCTGGAGGGTTTAGTGGACTCTTATTCTGTTCTGTTCTGGAAGGTTTAGTGGACTCTGTTCTGGAGGCTTTCCTGGACTCCTACGTTCTGGAGGGTTTAGTAGACCATATTCTGGAGGGCTTAGTGGACTCTTAGTAGACTCTAGTAGACTTTTCTGTGTACCCTACCTTTTAGTTCCGGGTTAACCCTTCTGTTCTAGAAGTTTAATGTACCCCACCTTCTAGTCCTTCGGGTCCTAAATGCAATTCTAGTGTGCTAACATTTCTTTAAAATACTAAATTGGATTAAAGACCAAATTTCTGAGTCCCTGACTGTTTCTGAAATCGAGAATCGACTGTAATTAGGAAAATCTTTATATGACCATTGATCAGAGTTGTCAATGTGGGAGTCAAGTTTGAAAAATCCCTTTCATCGTGTCATTGTGTATGCAAACTGCCTTCCAAACAATAATCTGCATGCTCGAGCGGAGGGAGATGACGCGGGAAAGACAAGCCGGGGACAATGGTTGACACGGAGACAAAGGGACGGAAGTTACTCGGATCTGATTGCTGTTCGCCACGGAATCAATCTTGCTGCCGCATGGAAACAAACTCCTCTCGCTCAGCTAACGCCTCTTTGTTGGGAGCATGTCGAATGGTAGGAGAATATTGGATCTTATTTAGTCAAACTGTATTTCCATACTTTGTCTGAATACCACGAATTAGCTTTTAAAATGCTTTAACTGTTTCATAAAGTGGAAATAGTCTCTCGCTCACCCTTTGTATATCTTTAGAGAAATGAACAAGAAGAGATTCCAAAGCCCTCATAGAGAAAGACGGTCGACAGATTCAAGACCTCAATTCTCTCAAGTTAACAGGCAATATCAAGACACTACCAACATGTACCAAGTGGAAAAACAATGATAAACAATCCTTAACACCCCTTGAGTGTATCCATGCTAAGTATTTAGGACAATCAGGTAAAAATCATCAAGCTTCAATACCCAACTATCTAGTAGAAGTGTAGTGTTTATACAATTATCTGTTTCCCCACCGCCGCTTAGATGTTCTGCATTATATATAGGAGCTATTCAGGAGTAAGTCATTGACAAGGAATATACAGTTCCACACAATGACAACTTGTTTTTAATATATATACACAGGGTCTCCCAAAAAGTACAAAGTGAAATAACACGACTTGTAATTGATTAATATGCATAAAGTGTAGTGTAAATAATGGTCCAACTCAAAAGGTATATTCTCTGCGTGTTTTAAAGATAAGGTTGTTGTTGTTGTCGTGTCCAATGAAGAGCCTCAGTTGTTTCCATGCATCTCTATCATGTCCTCTGTCTTGAAGGTGTAAAGCTGCTGCTCTGGGCCCATGTCAATTTTCTGCAAGGCTGCGGCCATTGCTGGGCATGAGAATATGTGGGTAGGTGTTAGTTCCACACCAGGACAGTTGTTACATGTCCTGTAGGTTCTTGTTCCATCTGGATGTATTGTCATTCCTTTATAGTGTTTCGTTCTTAGTTTTGTTATTGTTTTTGTAATTTTATCTCAGAGTCTATTAGGACAAGGTGAATTCTCATAATAATGCCGTATTCACACAAAAAGAGGCACAATGTGTGAATGGTTTATTGAAACCAGATCTGACACTCAGATCAACAGAGAGAGAGATACTTTCGAATACAATTTGGCTAAGAACCACGCCCCGTCAAATATAAATTGGTACCAAAACTTGATGGAGAACAATAGGCGGTGAGGATGTGGAATTCCATACTGGTCTGTAACTGGGTTGTTAAATTCGAACATTATCAATATATCTATGGGCATTCCTAAAGGGCGACTAGGAATTAATATAGGTGTACACTCATGGGCAGGACTTAAGGAAGTTGTACCTTTTAGCATGTGTATCGGGATTCAGACAATAACTCTGAAGATATTTGAACACAGTTATCTTTATTGAAGACACACGAGATAACAAAGTGTGAACTAAATGCCTCTGTCTCCTTAAAAAAAAGGACAGACCTCTAGCGACATCAAAAGACTTTACAATTTCTTAAGTGTTGTTCATGAATATATATGCCCTTACATATCTAAAAAAGGAACCAAAGGGCATCCAGGAGAATAAGTACTGAGACACGGGAAGTCGGGCTACGAAGCCAAAGACGGCCTTGAAGGAGGCTGGCCGAGGCCAAGGTGGACCACCATCATCAGAAGCTACCCTTGGTGCTTACGTATTCAATTATGGTATTTGCATAAGTGTGGCGGCGGTGGCGTCTACAATGGTAGATGTGTTGACATTGTGGATGAACACCTCTCACAACTGGTGTTGGTTCTATTGTCAACTTTGTCAACTTACTGAAGGGCACTGCTCTCCTCACGGTCACCCCTGGGCTCAACACCATTGAACCCGTCTCTGCCACCCCCTGAACTCCGCGGATCACCACCCTGCTCCCCCCCGTTCCTCCTCTACATCCCGGCTCTCCTGGCCTCACCTGGCGATGATCCCTGGCCACCCATCCCCAGGCCCCTCCAACTATGCTTTGTATATATTCCGCTTTATGCGTCCATCGGGGCTAAAAATCATTCATTTTGGTTAGCAGCCCCGTAAAATAAAGATAATTTCTCTTACTGAAGGACACACAGGAAACCTTAATTTTATCGACGTTGTTGGGAAACAAAAAACGGTGCGTGTGCCCCAGAGTCAGGTTTAGAAATAAACATAAAACCATGTCCAGACCGCACATATGAGTATAAATATAGGTGAGGGCTTTATAAATTTCAGTTTTTGCGCGACATCCTTTAAATCTGAATACAATAGGATCCCAGTTATTTGTTGGTTTGTATGTTTGTTGTAGAAATATCACCAAGTTGTTGAGCCACCGCTACCTTCAAGAATTCCCCACTGGTGGCAGTATAGTGGCCACAATGTCGGGTCGACACAATAAATATTTATATTTGAGACACTACTTACTATTCACTACGATATTATCAGATTAAAACTGCCATGTAAAATGGCATAGTACTAAATACACTCATGAACAAAACAAGTTAGTTTTTTTTTTTTTTAAGGAAACAGAGGCAATTTTGTTCGCACTTGGTTATCTCGTGTGTCTTCAATAAAGGTCACTGTATATCACATATCATAACTATTGTCTGAATCCCTATATACATGCTAAAAAGTACAACTTCCTTAAGTTTTGTCCATGAGTATATATTCTGTATATTTCACATTGAACTTCATTAAGTTGGACATCCAGGTTTAACCTTTTAACTAGGTTCATTTGATGGTTTCTTGAAATTCTTTGATAGGGATTCACTCTCATAGAGTAAGTAGGAAAATCGAATAATGATTTAAATATAGATCCAACATAAATTTCACGAGCATAGCAGTCCTGTAC
The DNA here is from genome assembly GCA_030710605.1 of Cordylochernes scorpioides. Lineage (NCBI taxonomy): Eukaryota > Metazoa > Arthropoda > Arachnida > Pseudoscorpiones > Chernetidae > Cordylochernes > Cordylochernes scorpioides. Next base: position 50,416,510 of record CP092869.1, on the reverse strand, counting down.
TAAAAGAGGTCAGGCACTTCTCCATTTTGGGAGCTAATATCAAAGGAAGAAGACAAAATATCGTGTAGTAAAGGGCGCCCTGTGTAGTAGGGAAATGTCAACAATGGTGCACCGTCTGTTCAACCTAACGACGAGGGGAAGAAAAGTGTCACCAAGAAGAAGCCGCGATGTCAACGACGCGTACAGAATGG
>CP092869.1:50348738-50416219 GCA_030710605.1 Cordylochernes scorpioides | reverse complement strand
AGATGAAACTCTTGAAAGCTAGCTTGGTCAACGAACGGATGTAAGGAAGCTAGCTAGTCGAAATGTTGGACAGAGGAAATACTAAACACAACTATTGAGATTGTTAGTTGTAGAATTACCTTTCATAATACAAGAATAACACATGGCTACACATATATTGGATCAAATTCATAGAACTAACTGGGAAGGATCACAGATACTACATAGGGGAATATAAAACATATTTGAAAGAATTTTTCCGGGGGGATGGGAGTCATGCAATAACAAACCAGAATTTTGATACACCAAAGTTTTTATGCATATAACCTAATTTATAACCATCTGTACATAGTACAATATCAAAATAAAGTATTTAGTCACTCAACAGCAAACTGTTTTAAAACAGGTTAATAAAAAAGGCACAACACACAAGAATTACAAACACAAAAGGCCTACATTTTATATATATAAACACCATTTTATCCTTTAACACATAACGCTTACACATACATTGAAAAAAAATCTATCCCTATTTTAACAAGCAACAATAGTAACTCCGTATTTTATCCCAACAATCCAGACAACAATCACACAATTTGCCAATAAACTCTTTTAACCCCATTCCTGTAACAACCAAAAACGGCTTGCATAAAAAAAAGAGAGTACATCATTCAGAAAAGTAAAAAAAAAAAAAGAGGTTTATTGCTTTCCATTTTTCTCCAGAAAGGACAATTGAGTGGCCAGTTATTGATGTCGACAATATTCACGAGTTGTCTATTGAAGCTATTTTAAGCAAGTTAGGACCGAGTACATTTAATTTATGACCCGACGTTAATCATGTCCTCGTTTTATATTTAAGGCAACTCTGACGACGCCTTTGGAGGAGGAAAACTGACAGCCTCTCGGTAGTGGTGATCTCTTTCTTTTACTTCAATCTTCTTTTCCTGGTTTGATCTTCCTTCTTTGATTATCAAGACCTGATACTTATTACATGTGTAGACGTGTGGTGTACTTACAGTACAAGCAAGCAGTCACAAACCTCTACCCATCATGATTATCAAATGGACCAGTCTACTACACACATGTCTACTTGAGTTAAACACATTTAAAAACCCCTAGCTGTAGTTCAGCGTAGGAAGTGCTGAACTACAAACACTTAAAATACAAAATTGATAAGGTAGTAAATGGATTATTGATTAGAAATTCAAGGTAATAAGACCAAATCACGGTAACAACGCTGTTACCGAAACGTCACACATTATTAATTTATTTGGATTAGGTCTTATTACGTTGTAGTTAAAATACAAGATTGTTGCCAATTGGAAATAAGTGAAAAAAACAAGGTCCTTGAAGTGGCATATGTCACCACCACGCCAATCTACTTGATCCCATAGCGGAAGCTGCCAAGAAATTAGGAATTAAAATAATATGTTTGGAGCCATACCAACTCTCATAAAATCTGCTCCTTGGTACTTTGGAGGCATTCTAGATAGGTTGAAGTGTTTAAATTTACATGCGTTCAAAGTTAAAATTATCCATGTTGATATATTTTTTAACGGATAACAATGGAAAATCGCATTACATCTTTGAGTGTCAATATGTTAGCGAAGAAAGAGAGACGTTCTTCTCAAAAGTAAACTACAGCCAACTTACCTCAGTACAAAGTATTTCAACCAGCGCCATATCAAGTCGAATGGTTGCTCTGTCCCTATACAACTTTTACAAAGCGGTAAGTAGGAACTTCGAATAATCGTTTTCTCCTCCACTACATGATGGTGATTGATCATCGTGAGGATAGTATTGCGATGAGAGAGGAGAATCTGTATAAGACTGGTGTTTTAATAAAGGCTTTGTGTGTCTGACTTCACTAGTTTATAATGGTGATTGACCATCGTGAGGATATCGTTGTAAGCTGGCAATGAGAGAGGGGAATCTATATAAGACTGGTGTCTTATTAAAGGCTTTGTATGTGTGATATTTAACGGATAAAAATAAATTTCGGGAGATTTCTGGTTTGATACTAAATCTGTTAAGTGAAGAAGAGAGAGAGAGACTTTCGAGTGTAGTGAAATCCAATTCCAGGAAAGCTATTTAGCTCAAAGAGTTTTTTATTACCCTCTAAATAATGTCGTATGGAAGAAACTAAAAAGAGAAGAAGAAAGTAATTTCGAACAAAAGGAAGGAAAGTGTTGTTTTGTTCCGGGCCGGTGGGGTCAGTCAGGGCTTGGGATCGCACTCTCCGTACACTTGGGGATTTTAAACAAGTTTATTGACCTATAAAGATAAAGGTCACCTCTCCCGTCAAAATAGACGCCAAAGCTAGACGAACGACCTCGGTTCGGTGACAAAGCTACAACACCAGCTTGGGCAAACTGAGATGCATTTACTTAGAGACCATTGGTTTCGGGCCTTAGACTGACGAGGGCCATTAGCCCGAAACCATGGTCTCTAGGTGGACGGTTCTCAGTTTGTCTAAGCTGGTGTTGTGGCTTTTTCATCAACCCGACGCCGCTAGTTTGCGGCGACGGTCAATAGATAGCGTCTATTTTGATGGGAGTGGTGACTCTTATCTTTATAGATCAATATCCCCCAAGCAAAATTTACATCTAAACTGGCGAAACCGCTGAGAGGATTCACCACTGATGAGCCAGGCCCTCTCATTAATTTTTCCATTGCAGTAAGGGCAGTAGAAATTGTTTAATATCAAAAAGAATCTTACGCCTTTTAAAATAGTTTCGAATTTTAAAATCTAAGTTTATTGAGACACCTTACAACGGTGACGCATACACACTAACTGAAGAGATTAATGGGTTGACCTATAGAACTGATAGAGACTGTAGATTTAGATACAGTCAGGGAGTCTCCCCCGAAGAGTCCTGCTAATCAGGGGTCATCGTTAACTCCCATCACTTCAATATTCAGGATAAACTTGTAGATAGAAGCATTGGTTGACGCGAGAATGAAGTTGGCGTTGTCATCCAGCCCTTGCCTGAAGAGCCAGTAGGTCGAGTGTCCTCTGAATGATGTTGAAGGCCGCCTCCCGGAATGAGCGGTGTACCAGCTAAGAGTAGCTCTAGATAGACATGATGCTATCCTATGTGAAGTGCAGCGTTTGAGACTGACCGAAACCAGTATTGGTCATTGTACACGCTCTGGTCACCATTACAAAAGACATATTCCAGAAGTATTTTTCAACAATGGCGATGTAAGAGGCATTACCAAGAAGACAGCATTGTAGAATTCTGGATTTGATATCTTTAAATCGATCATTTTTCTTCCGATCACTATCTCAGATGATCTTGAAACTTGACGGCAATCGATGGCTGAACTTCCAATCAGCGATGGCACTTGATTATGGTGGTAACGGTGATCCCGGATTTAAGACATTTCTGGTCCCCCTGACGAGATTGTTAATCGAGAACTGGAATTCAAATATTTCCAGGAAGCGAGTTCAAGAAGCCGCCAAAAGACAGATGGATTTGTCGTTGGAAAAGACATATGTTTAGATGTAGTGTCCCAAATAACGTGGGCGATGCACGAATTGGGTTGATGGATCCCTCCCTCCCTCCGTTGCTGATGCGGTGGGGTTATATATAAGTGGGTGGTTGCGTAACCTAACTGGTTCCAACAATGAACAACACATCAACGGGCCTTTTAAAGCCGCGAAACTATTTTAAAATGTTCCATTTATCACCGGCAGAATTTGAAAGGATAAAAGAAATTGGTGTTCACAATATATATTATGTCAATAATTATCTAATTATTATAATAAATTAAGCAACAAAATGCTAAATTACTTCCATGATACATGCGACGCATAATTTAAGCCAAGTACTTTGGATAATGGTTGATGAAACTCGATCTATAAAAACTAAGGTCATCTCTCCCGTCAAAATAGACGTCAAAACTAGACGCCATCTATTGACTATCGCCGCAAACTAGAGGCCTCGGGTTGGTGACTAGTCTGCGGCGACGGTCAATAGATGGCGTCTAGTTTCTGACGTCTATTTTGACGGGAGAGGTGACCTTTATTCTATAGATTAATATAATCCCCGTAAAATTTCCATCTTAATTTTGGCCACACTACTATGCCAGCTGAACACCTCTTTGGTGCTCTATGTTGGCAGTACATTGGAGACAATAATCACCATACGGAAGTCTGATATCCATATGTTGCCAAAACAAAAATATCTTCTTTAAAAAGGTAAAAAGTATCTTCTTTGAGTGTCGTTGTTCAGATCGGCGCTGTTGTCCCACCCCCTACCACGTAACTTCTTGGGAACGCTGTTGTAGGAAGAGAGGTGAACGAAAGCCAAGTTGAGATGTTAGGTTACGTCACGTATGGGTGTTTGAACAGATGTTATCTGAGAGGCCCCACGTTGTTTGTACTGCCACACGTACCGGCTGAGTTTATAGCAGGCGGTTTATACTATCAAAAGACAGGACATCCCTCCCGTCAAATAGACCCTGGAACGACGAGCTATCATTGACTGTATCTGAAGACTAGCGGACTCAAGACGGTGAACCAACACCAGATTTGCATATTCAGAACGCTCACCTATATACTATAGTTTCGGAATATCGCCCTCTAAATTTACTAAAGTTGACGTTTTGGCATTGTCCCCGACCTGAGTTTGCTAGTTTGTAAAGACAATTGACACTTAATTTTAGCATTATTTTGTCGGGGGATTTATTTTTATTTATATATAGATCAATATCCTCTCAGAAAAAAATCAATCTATAGCTGTGGCTTAGTTATTGGAGATCGTGGAAATGATCTAGGAGAGTGAAAAGGTGGTGAACTAGAGGCTTAGAAGGTTCTAGAGTTCTCCACAAGTCGCCCCTGTCAATTATAGCCATGTTGAGAGGGATGTCCATCGATATTGTTGCCATAAACTCCACTCAATCACTTAGTTCAACACCTTTCTTCAATGTTTAGTGGAAAAACTTGTTTCTACGTCTCCCGATTCCTGCAAAAGTCCACCACCAGTGATTTAACAAAACGAAACGGGACTCGGGAACCTTAGAACAGTAAAATTCGAACTATTTTCTACATGTCTACAAATGTAGCCTACTTGGAGGAAAAGCTGTCGCTAACTACTCACAATGATTATCATGGTTTCTGTATCACGTGTGTGCTTAGAATCACTAAAAAAAAAAACATCTCTGTAACCAATTCGCAAGTTTCACTTGGGACATTGTTCCAAGGAAGCCTCTCTATATTGGCGAATCCTGGTATTCTGGTCCTGCTCGAAGCTCCTATAACGAGATGGTCTCCCTACACCCGCGGCCTCTCTCTCGTCGGCCGGGCCAGAGCCGCCAATCCTTGGTTCTCTCCTCGGTGGTCCCCTTGGTTCTCTCCTCGGTGGTCCATCACATCCACGGCTACCTGCCTACCGACCGTACTATCCACAAGATCCAGGCACGTCTTGCGCGGTTCATCTGGGGACCGGAGCGCACCGCCTGGTTTCCTGGTAGCGTCCTGGCGAGACCTGTCTCTCTTGGAGGATTCGGCCTCATCGACATCGAGACCCAGCTGCGGCTGTCGTGCTTCAAGGGCGTGAAGGCCGCATTGCGTGGAAGCCGTAATGTCTACTCTTGGCTGGTCGAGAGCGATGCGTGGCTATATCCACCTCCATCCGGGTCCTGGCTCTCGCCACGGCGTCTCCGGCTTCTTAAGATCTGGGAGGCGGCCGCTGACACCTTCACGCTAGACCACTCTGTGCTTACACCACATCAACTCCTGAACTTCCCCATCATAGGTGGCTGCCGCCTTCTCCGGCCAGCCGACCTTCTCGCTCCTACCCGGTGGGTCAGTGCCTGCATTGGGGACTTCGCTGGCCCTGCCCCTCTCCTCACTCAGCCTACGCGCTGCGCCTTTGCTGACGCCGCGTCGCTGACCAGCTAAAAATCTACGCGGGACCTACCGAGTAAACACCATCGGCCAGGCCGTAGTGCTGCGCGGGACGACTACGCCGTTCTTGCGAGTCATCACCCGAACTGCCCGTCGCATGTTAGAGCGCCCACGCCTGACTGCTCTGCCCATCGTCCAGTTCGCTAGAAGGTGGGAGGAAAATATAAACCTACCCATCAACATCGGCTGGTCGTCGCTCCGGCGCTGCGCCTTCTCCGGGCACAACGCGGACGTGGCAGTGAGGCTAGCTCTGCACGCCCTGCCCCATCCAGCCCATCCAGCATCGGCACAACAGTCTTGCATCGCCTGTGGGTCCGGCGACCTGTCGCTGGTTCACTGGTACTGGTCTTGCGCTACATCAGGCCTCTCATCCGGGAGGCATTTACCATCATCGGGCGGCCCCCTGACCTGCAGGGCTGGGTCTTCGGGCATGGCCTAGACGATGACGCCCTGGCCATCCTGGCGTCTGCCAAGATGCGCATCTATAGGTACTTCCTCGGCGCGGAACTGAGGAGTGTACAAGAAGACCCCTTCCTTGTCTGGAGGAGGACCCTCTCAAGGTGGGAAAGCCTTCCTTGCTGAAGACATTTGTACACAACTATATATATATATATATTCCCTTACACTTTATATGCCCTTTTACTCTTTTATTTTTACACCTTTGTAAAATTTGATTAAAAGAATCAATAAAATTGTTTAAATTGTCTATACTGGCGAAGAACATAACCCGAAAAAAGCCTAGAATACTTGAAGTACCCCGTTTTGTCAAAGTTGTTAAAACGCACAAAACTCTGTTTATTGCGGGGGGGGGGGGGGACTTCAGTAACTCGAGATGGGGGGATGGAACAAAGAGGGAGGAGTGTCGTCACCTTGCAACTCCCCCTAACGTAATGGCGAGATGTCTCAAGACAGGGGTGGAGGATCTAGGTGCATCACGTGGCTAGTTCTCACTATTTGTGGTGCTGTCGTTGTAGTGCGAGATATTAATATTGGTTCTACTGGGGAATATTTATCTTGAAGAGATAGAGGTTGCCTTGCCGGTGTGTATTCATAGTTCTTTAAAATTAAAAAAAAAAAAAAACACTTCGGCCAGTAAATTGTTTTTTATTTTATCAACATTTCCCCAAAAATATTCTGTACTCGTCACAGGAAAAATAAAAATTTGAGAAAAATGTTGAGTAAATAAAAACAATTTTCAGGCCGAAGGGAAATATTTAGACATAAAATTTCTATTAAGGGATTAGCCTATTAATAAAATTTCTATGTTACACCCTTGAGCCCGACCTGCAAAAAGGCTGGCTCTTCGGACAAGGGATAGATGATGCTACATAAACCAAGACATCCATCTACCAGTTTTCCTGAGAGCCTTAAAGTGGGGGGAGTTAACTGAAGACCCCCTGGTTGTCTGGAGGAGGATTCTTTGCCGCTGGGAGAGCAATTCGACTGTACATAATTGTAAATTGTATTGTTGTGTTTCCTCCACTTTACTGTCTCTCTATTGGTAGATGTCTACCTTTGACGGATGTTAATCGGCTGGAATCTCTATGTAAGAGAGACACCATTGGATAGTGGACAGCGTAGACCGAAGTCTGTACGCCTGTGTAAGAGAGACACCATTGGATAGTGGACAGCGTAGACCGAAGTCTGTACGCCTGTGTAAGAGAGGCAAACACAATCGAGCCACAACACCACACAGTATACTCGAGTGGTAAACTTCCATGTTTGAGGTACCCACATCTGGCCTGCCTACATGTGTAAGACATGTGGAGTACACACATGTGTAATTGACGCCGTCTAACCACTGTGATTATATCTTCTTTACACAGCCTAGTGTTTACACCTCTGCCACCAAATACGCTTTTTAAAGTAAATATTTGCATATAGTCCTCGTAGAAATACAGACAAAAAGTCAAATTTTCAATTCTTTCAGAATTCCATAATGAACAAAATTACAATAAATCCTTCCTTGAGACACAGTAGTCAACAACAACAACAAAAAAGCCTTTATTTAGGGTCACTGACCCTATACAGGATTCACCAGAGGTATGCATAAGAACAAAGCAGTGAGACAAAGGAAATAACGATATATACAGAGTAAGAAGAAAAAGAAAAAAAAAACAAGAAAAGAAAAAAAAAAGAAAGAGGGAAGCAAGAAAACAACACAAAAAGAGTAGCAGTAAGAAAGTGAGGAGTGAGTATCACTTGGCCTTCTTCTGAGATATGGACTTGTGGAAACCATAAAACGCCGTAGCAATATACTTATTCTGGGTCATATTGTCAATTATTGATGGAAGTGAAGCACAGAGTTGCCCAGTTTTGAGCATAAGGGTTCTTCTTTCTTCTTTCAGAGCAGGGCAATCAAAAATATAGTGAGTGATTGAGACACAGTAGTCTTCCATGAGAGATCGCTTTAAAACATGATCTTCTGGAGGTTTCCTCTTATCAGGGACTCTGCAAAATCAGGCCAAGTCATGAGGAGTCTTTCAACAGAAACAGAGTCTCCGATAAAAGACCACCTTCACGAGAGACCGGATTAATCCATGTTTTTAGGCTTTGGCCTCTGATGAGAGCATTTACTGTATAATTGCCCTAAACCGGAGGTCAATCCAGGAGCTTGGATTGGTGCTGGATTAGAAGAACAATACAAGCCAGTTTACAAGAGTGGTCGCTCAAAAAGTTGGTCGTTTTAAGATGGGTCAGTCATGGAAGATGTCACTGTACACTTGATAGATTTAAGTGTTTTTTTTTTTTTTTAAATATTTTTTTTCAACTTGAAAATACGATGATAAGGCACAATTTGGATCAGAGATAAGAATTCAGGATTGATTTTGACTGTACAAGATAGGTTAAAATTTGAAAATACGTCGATGTTGTTTGTTTTTTAGAAATAAGAAATAAAAGAGGAGGACAAGAAAAGAGGAGGACAACAAAGAGCGTCCGACGGAGGGAGAAGAATGGGTAAGTTTAGAGGAGAAGTCAAATTAAGAACAAATCAGACAGAAGAGATCAACAAGAGCCAGGAATAGCTGCTGGTTATATAACCAGGATTGCGACATGTCGTTGCAACGGTATGACGTCGAGTCAATCACCACAACAAGACAACAACGGAATAATTCAGGAATGGTGAAGTAAACAGCGAGTAAGATAGACAAGTTTAACTTTGAGGAATATACAGCATCCAACAATGGAGAACGCTACAACCATAGGGGGAACAAGCTAACTAACCTATAATACAAATAATCCGGGTTTCTGATCCTTCAGAATAACTCCAATTCAGATAATCCTCGCCATAATGGTGAACTAATGTCTAAACACTAGCGCGACCATACAATAGAACAATTTTTCTAAAAGGATATATCAAACACAGTAAAATATAAATAATTGTCTATTAAAATCAGTTTCTAAAATCAATTGGTGAAATTGGGAAAGGCATTTTAAAATGACAAAGATTTCTCACAATGAGTTTCCTTTTTAATTTTGAAATGCTGCAAGCTTTCTCAAGCGATAATTGGTCTTTACCAGGTTTATTTAAAAAACACGGACTATTTGCAAACACTTCTTGTATGAAATAGTTGATGTTTTATAATTAAGCCTGTTGAATAGCGATTATCGCTTAAGAAATCTAGCAGCATTTTAAAATAAGTGTATTTTTAAAAATCAATTGAACGCATTATTAGGGGGAAAAAGATCGTTGCTTAATTCGCTTTCAACTGTATACGATTAGCAAGAATTAGCTGCAGTTTCTTGACAATTTGTAGGCTAGGTTTATAGTATCACTGAAATTAATATAATAAATAATTTCTCATTTCGTAACGTCGCCACCTTGGAGTTGTCATGTCCCCTGACCATTACGTAAGAGTAGCACAGAGCTGGAAAACAAACAAGGTAAGATGATCAGAGTACAGAACGACCAAACATGGGAGTGTCGCGTTGCCTTGGCATTGGCTGACATGTCACAGCTGGAGTCCAGGTGGCCGACACAATGACAGTCTGGTCTAAAGTAAACCTTGTCTACGGCAAGTTGCTGTGAATCATATGAACCGATGGTTAAAAAACTTCATGGCGTAACCTTTGGAAAAGTTCAACAATGATATTCACTTTTTTTCGCATCACAGTATAGTCTGTAGACATTTATCTGTCTCAAATAAAATTGATATGTTTATTTGCAGTGATTGTGCTTCGTGAAGTTATGAAACTAGAATTCATGCACACATGATTATGGTAATAAAGGATAAAGCGTCAAAGACCAGTGTAGGTATCATGGTTTAACAAAGCTTGTAACCCACATTTAGCAGGTCTTAACAATAAGTATATCAGATCAAATAAGATATTTTATTGAAGATATTTAAAATATATCTTTATATTTTAATTCGTGTATAAGACAAATTTATTCCATTACAAAACGAAATATGAAAATATATATATATATATATAAGAATAGTTGATTCATCAGAGAGTGGCGAAACTTGCTAGCAGTTTCTATAATTGAATCTACCAGAGCACAACAAAAGATAGTTTACGAGTTAACAAAGAGTGTGTTAAAAGTGAAACTCAGAAGGAAGGAAAGCCAGGACAAAGTGGAGAAACGGACAATTAGCCGCTGAATTTACCCCAAGTGCTAATTCCGCCCTTGGATGAGAAGAAAGCGGCGGAGCGTGCCACATGTGTTTCCTCCCCATTTTTTTACCCTTCTTAACTCGGAGAGAGACATTGTGGAGTTTTTATGTTGTGCTGAGAAAACGAATAATCCTTTCTCTCTCTCATAAAAACACAAGAAACTCCACAATCTCTCTATATATATATCGCTCTTCTTTACAAATATAAACGGAACTTGACGATTTTATCTTCTTAAACATTCCGACCAGGTGTAGTAGCTACACAGTACAGCCAGTTACAACGTACGGCTACCGTGGTGTACGTGACATCTACCAGCCCGACCAGATTCTTGTGATGAAATACAACCGTGTTATATATAACAACGTATTTGTTATGAAACATACGTAAGTATGGCTGCTGCGTTTTTTCAGAGTTATCAATATCAATTAATAATCAATATTCTATATACAGTTACGAGCGTCATGGCCTCTGTCACGGTTTGCCGGCGCCCTCCTATTGGTCGGCTACGATCACGCCACCTTTGCCCCCCCCCCCCCCCCCCATCATTTGGTGCCGCCATTGCGCGAGACACTTCTGTCACCGTTTGCTTTTGGTTCAGTGGTAGAATGCTCGCCTGCCACGCGGGCGCCCCGGGTTCGATTCCCGGCCGATGGTTTGGGGCGGGACGTTTCACAAGAGTGACATCTACGGCGCCAATTTATAATTGTAACGAATAGTATTTGAATAAAAGTATTTAATCGGGTAAACCCCGGGCGTTGCCCGGGTCATTCGGCTAGTATGAAATAATCAAGAGAAATTTATTAAGACTTCTAATCTTATATACTGAAGATACTGGGAATTACACCTGTAGTATATAGAACCACAAAGTTAGAAAACTATATATACGACTTTCTAATAAAAAGAAACTCTTCAAACTTAATTTATTCTTATTAGGTTATCTCATCGTTTCTAACCAAACAAAATATCCTAATATTCTTCTTTGAGATAGAGAGAAGGGGAGTGGAAAAATAGAATGGAGAATAAATTAGAATTGGCAATATTTGCTCTAGGAGAACTATGTATAAGTTAAATAAAATCGCCTATAGAGCAGTATATTATCTAGGAACAAAATGGTGAGGCGAAGAGTTTTTGTAAGGTTTTTTTTAGCCGATCTTTCAAACATTTCTGTTCTCTTATAGGAGTAAAAATGAAGGCAAACATGATTGAGGGTTCGGCTAAATAAAAAAAATATATACTATTCGCCTCACGAGATTTTTTCCTTGATAATAGAACTAGGTACATTTAGAGCTATAATTGTTATGATATAAGAGATGTATTGCGATATAATTGTAATAGATATTATCCTGCCTTAATTAAACAATTAAAAAGGTTTTCCGTGAGGAGTTTATTTAAAAATAATAATAATAATAAAAACTCATCTTGGGAAACCTTTTTAATTGTTGAATTAATGTCCAGGAGATTTAAATTAATTAAACAATTAAAAAGGTTTCCCAAGATGAGTTTTTATTTATTATTATTATTTTTAAATAAACTCCTCACGGAAAACCTTTTTAATTGTTTAATTAATGTCCAGGAGATTTAAATCAATTGAAATATTATCCTGCCTTCCTTTTTAATATTCAAAATCCCGTCAGATATGGGAAGAGAGTGTAAAATGGCTTAATTCCTTGTTCAACGAATACATAAGATCAAACAAGGTAAAACGTCAATACATACTAAAAAAATACTTGAATGTAATTCTACTGTCCTATAAGCTCATGTCCATAGTTTACTTGAAAACCATTTCTAAGATTCCATCCTTCAGTGTAGCATATAAAAGCAGAATGATCCAATACAGTATTAGAGCTCTGAGAAGCGGTCTGGTGGATAAATTGGCGAAACCGCTGGGAGGGTTCACCACTGATGAGCCAAGCCCTCCCAATATATTTTTTCATCTCAGTAAGGAGAGTAGAAGTTCGTTTTATGTATAAAAGAAACATTCGCGCTTTTAAATCCTTTTATTTTATATGTATAGATGGCGCGTTATTGCTTTGTGTTAAAAAAAAGACTATTTAGCACTTTTATTTTCAAATAAAATGACTTACTACTGGAGCAACCTGGCTCATCAGTGGCAAACCCTCCCAACAGTTGATTCGAACAACCGCTCTAATGGTGCATACAAGAATCCAACATTGTAAAGTGCTTATATACCCGGGGGGGGGGGCACTGGAATTCTTAGTGGTTAAGGTATTTAACGAATCTATGGAGATAGGTTTTGAGGATAGCAGAGACATATAAAAATATTTTCATCGAGAAATTCTCTCCCAATATCTCTCCATTTCAGTTAGTGAGAACACTGGAATTCTTAGTGGTTAAGGTATTTAACGAATCTATGGAGATAGGCTTTGAGGATAGCAGAGACATATAAAAATATTTTCATCGAGAAATTCTCTCCCAATATCTCTCCTTTTCCGTTAGTGAGAACACTAAGAAGTTGTTGTATGTAAAAGAATGAATCCGCGGGAACATGTTTCATTTCCCCCCTGTAAAGAGATGGCACGCCATATGTTTCCATAGGTTGAAGGAATCACAACCAAGGATCTCCACCCCTAGCTAAGGAAGAGAGTATAGGAAATCACCAATTGCAGGGGCATTGTGGCATTGTTACAACAGAAGAATAACCCAAGCAAGCTATGTATAGCGACCATTGTTGGAGACCTTCTATCTCCGATGCCTGCCCATCCTTCGTGTTTGTTTTTTTTTTTTTATATAGAGAAGAGATTGTATTGTCGCCTGTCCCCCGCAGTCTTAAAGAGGGCTACCCTGGGATAACTTTTGTGGTTTACATAAATCTTGGTTAATGACTGAGGGCAACAAGGGATCTACAAATCCGAGGTGAAGAGTTTCTTTAATAGGATCATATCTGGGCAATGTTTCCTTTCTCTCTTTTAGATGCACCAACAGACGAACAGAAAAATTTGAAATCTTGGTGCAATAGGTTTTGCACCAGTAGAAGAACAAAAACATTCGGAATCTTGTTGCAATAGATTTTGACCAGTAGAAGAACCGAAGCATTCGAAATCTGGTTGCAATAGGTTTTGCATCAGTATAAAAACAGAAACATTCGAAATCTGGTTGCAATAGGTTTTGCATCAGTATAAAAACAGAAACATTCGAAATCTGGTTGCAATAGGTTTTGCATCAGTATAAAAACAGAAACATTCGAAATCTGGTTGCAATAGGTTTTGCATCAGTATAAAAACAGAAACATTCGAAATCTGGTTGCAATAGGTTTTGCATCAGTATAAAAACAGAAACATTCGAAATCTGGTTGCAATAGGTTTTGCACCAGTATAAAAACAGAAACATTCGAAATCTTCTTGCAATAGGTTTTGCACCAATAGAAGAACTGACATATTCGAAATCTTGTTGCCCGGGCAGAACTCGGGCGAAGCCGTGTCTAGTACAGAGGTCGGCAAACTGCGGCTCTTAGGATGTGAAGCTGCGGCTCTTTATATAGTTTCATACGCAAATATTATTTGTGCGAGTACTATTTATTGTTGGCCTGAAAATATTTTGTGGCTCTTTAAAAACTTTGAATACTACATCTACTAGACGATGTAAATATTACCACGTAAAATTGCGGGTATCCATGTGCCAATAAAGGCACTACTCCCTTCAAAATGCATTGTTTTAATGCATTTATATAGGAAGAGGTGATTTTTTATGGTACATGAATATCATATATTCCCGCAATCTAACATTGAATTCTGTCCTGAAAATCAACCCCTTCACAAGCCTAAACAACTTTTTGGCCAATTCAACCGATATCAGAACTCCGCTCGTAAGATGTTAGAAAATCAAACGGCCCCTGTACTGATAGCCAGAAACCACGGTATACAGGTTGTTGGATTTGGTCTGAATTTGACAAAACTGGTGTTTTGACTTTATCACCACCTCTGGGTTCTGCACTTGAGAGATAAACAAAATGCAGTTTTAATGCATTTTCAAAGGGAGATCTAGACAAAACTGGTGTTGTGGATTTATCACCACCTCTGGGTTCTGCACTTGAGAGATAAACAAAATGTAGTTTTAATGCATTTTCAAAGGGAGACCTAGACAAAACTGGTGTTGTGGATTTATCACCACCTCTGGGTTCTGCACTTGAGAGATAAACAAAATGTAGTTTTAATGCATTTTCAAAGGGAGACCTAGACAAAACTGGTGTTGTGGATTTATCACCACCTCTGGGTTCTGCACTTGAGAGATAAACAAAATGCAGTTTTAATGCATTTTCAAAGGGAGACCTAGACAAAACTGGTGTTGTGGATTTATCACCACCTCTGGGTTCTGCACTTGAGAGATAAACAAAATGTAGTTTTAATGCATTTTCAAAGGGAGACCTAGTACTACCTAGTAAATAATATTTCAAGAATAAATGGCTAAATTTATCACAGAATGTTGTCAGATACACCAGCTCTCTCCCAGTGTAACGCTACAGCGAGCCTGTCCTCCTTAACATATCATATCGGCATGGTCGACTGAATCCAATTAAACTTTATTATCATCTTGGTTAATTAATGTTCAATTATGTTGTTGTGGTGGGGGGAGGGAGAAGTGACTTAATTAGGCGACAGCTAATTAATTGAGGATTCCCCGAGTATATAATTATTTACATGAAGTTTTCACTGCCTCGTGTTGGCAGATACTGAAAGAAAGTAGCGTTTTTTTACATTTAGAACATTTAGGACTTTGATAGACTTACGTCCGCCAATAACTCTAGAGAGAAAATGGTTTTAATATTTTAGGGAACTACTATTTTTTACAACTAAAAATATATTTTTACAGACTCTCTTTTTGATACGATACATTAGCGCGTCATCTGTTATGAAAAATATAAACTGTTTTTGACGTGTATAATTCTTCTGAAAATAAATCAATTTTCTACTGGCCTTACTGAAATGATAAAAGGGCAGTTCAGTAAGGCCAGTAGAAAATTGATTTATTTTCAAAATAATCATACGCCTCAAAAATAGTTTATATTTTTCATAACAAACTCTATTAAAACAACACTTAAAGTTTCACCGCATAAGTTTCTTTTCTGTGAAAAGTCAATATTTATTTCAAAGAGAAATATTTACTATTTCTAACTTTTTTGGATGAAGTATGAACGTCCAGGGTAGCCTAGTGGACATGGCATCTGCCCGGTAAGCGGAACGTTGTGGGTTCGATTCCCGCCCCTGGACACTTTTATTTTTCCGTTCGCCATTACTCTTCATATTTTCACCCTTTCATACTTCATCCAAAAAAAGTTAGAAATAGTAAATATTTATCTTTGAAATAAATATTGATTTTTCACAGAAAAGAAACTTATGCGGTGAAACTTTAAGTGTTGTTTTATAATCATACGCCGCAGTCCTTTATAACTCTATTAAATTTGTCGTAATTATTTTTAGTAATGTGTTTATTTTCACATATCGAATATTATCTCTACAGACACTGTGTGTGTGTGTGTGCAATGATAACAATTATTGAATGAGAGGGCTTGGCTCCTCAGTGGTGAACCCTCTCAGCAGTTTCGCCAAATTATTCTCTAGACCGCTCTACTATTGTATTGGATTGGTTTTATTATATACCCTGTATTTACTATGGAAGACAGCTTAGGGGTGTTTAGTGAAACTGGACATAAGCTTAAAGGTCTGTAGAGGTACATATATATAATTACAATATATATAGCAATGGAATGCGAAACCTACAATATGTTCAGCTCAAAATAGGTCTGTTGCTCCAGGTTTAAGTATTTTTACCATTATGGTAAAATACATTACATTCAACTTGTAATTTCCATATATAATTACAATAAATTGTGTCAAGCAATGCTCTTCCACAAAAATGGTTTCTTATCAAAGCTAATATTACCAAAGCTAAAGTGCATTAAAGTACAAGCTAATAGTACATTAAAAATTCTATTGCCACATTTTAAATTAAAATTTGTAATACTTATGTTTGGTAATGTGTTTCTTTTCCCATATCAAATATTATCTCTACAGATCTTACTACAGACTCTCTTTCTAATAGAATGGTAAGAATTATAATAAGAGGACCTGGCTCATCCCTACTGAACTCTCCCAGCGGTTTCGCCAGTTTAATCTCCACTGATGAGTAACGCCATGCGACATTACATTTTTCGAAAAATGATTAATATATATACCTGTATATGTATGAAAATACGAAGCTCTTATAGACACGTAAGGATCTTTTTAAAAATTAAACAATTTCTACTGCCTTTACTGCAATGGAAAAATTAATGGGAGGGCAGGTTCATCAGTGGTTAACCCTCCCAGCGGTTTCGCCAGTTTAATCTACCATACCGCTGTTATATTGGAATTTTCGGTTTTCCTTTTATAGTGATACTGATTCTAGACTCTTGGAAAGGAAAACCGAAAAATGCAATATTACAGCGGAACGGTCGATTAAACTGGCGAAACCGCTGGGAGGGTTCACCACTGATAAGCCAGGCCCTCTCATTAATTTTTCCATTGCAGTAAGGGGCAGTAGAAATTGTTTTATTTTTAAAAAGAATCACAAGCGTCTATAATAGTTTCGATTTTAATAACAGATGGCACGCTAATACATCATAATATACATGTATGTAGGAATAGTTTTTAATTAGAAAAGTAGGGGGTCAAACTTCATCACAATTTTGATTGCTGAAAGACATTATGATAACGGTGATTAGACAGTGTATTTGAGGACAGACAGACATTCTGTGTCAGCAGATATAAAGTTGTGTGTCACATATAGCAGAAATAGGATTCATCCGGCAGTTTTAGTTAATCCTAGCGGAATTACATCAAAAATGAATTCTTATTTACAACAACAACAATAGCCTTTATTGGGCACACGTGCCATACAGGATTCTCTCTGTAGGACAAAATAAATAAATAACAGATTAGCATCATAGTTATATACAAATATTGGGTATTGACCTCGACCAATAATCGAGTTGGATCCGGTGTCTGTGCTGAATATTTTGATTGAGCTGATTTCCAGTATTTATAAAAAGCGAATGCAAAGGGTCTAGATTTTACGACTTTTCCCATTAAAACATAAGGCGAATTGCTATAATAGCCGGTCTCTTGACGAAGAATTTCTCTTTCTTCTTCCATTGCCGTACAGTAGAACATGTATTGTGGAAAATCGAGACCAAATTCACCGTTGCATAAGGTGCATTTTATGGTCTTAGTTTTCAATAGTGAAACATGATTAATTCTCTGTACTACAAAAAGGCTTCTTACTTGTACAATGATTCTCTTTAAGGTTAGGGGGATAGAATTCTTATTTAACGATTGACTTTCCAGTTTGACATTTATCTTTTGAAATTATTACGGTGAACTATTCTTTTATTATTATACTAAGTACATTTAGTGCGGTTTATAATCTTCATTGTGGGTAGTTAGCTTCCACATGTCTACACATGTTTACACATGTAGAAGGCACTTCGACTTCTGCACGTATAACGTACCAAAGTCCCTGCGCTCACGGGTTGGTCTTGTTCAATAATCTAAATATTTATTACTATAAATCCTTAATTAATAGGCTAATCCCTTAATAGAATGTTCAAATCTAAAAGCTTGAGGGGGATGAGTTTCTTTTTCAAATAAATTTATTTCGAGCTTTCTCGGGCAACGCCCTTCTACAGGAAAATTAAAAATAAAGTAAATTATATTATATTACACTGAGATTAAGCGAGGCAAATGTATAACGACTGACAGTCTCACGTGTGTTTGTTTCTGATATTTATTTTATATAGTTTGTTATACATTTGCCTCGCTTAATCTCAGTGTAATATAATTTAACTTACTTTATTTTTAATTTTCCTGTAGAAGGGCGTTGCCCGAGAGAGAGAGAAAGCTCGAAATAAATTTATTTGCAAAAGAAACTCATCCCTCAAGCTTTTAGATTTGAACATAAATCCTTCATCCTACGAAATATTTATCAGACTACAGAAAACACCAATTCAATAACCCAAAATCCATAAATTTATAAAGCCTTATGCATCATTCCATATTCCCTTCAATCAGTATCCATAGGTAGAACACTTAGAAAATATGGTATCAAAACTATGTACAATAATTCTCCAAATTTAGGTAATATGATTAGGAACCCATTAACAAAGAATCAATCCAATATTCCACTTAATAGAAAAGAAGCTATCTACTCCATATCTTGCAATGACTGTAGTTCTAAATATGTAGGGGAGACTGGGAGAAAAGTCCATAATAGAATAGCTGAACATAATAGGAATATTAACAATAGCTATCCAAGATCTTTAATAGTTCTTTAATGGTCTCAACCCATAGTGTATTATGACAATATCCATAGTAAATACAAAAGACTTTTAATATAATCTATGATAACAAAATAGCAAAAAAGCATAAACAGATGCATTGAAATATCGGAAACATAAGAGACAATATGGACAAATACTATCCCATAGATGTCTTCTATATATAACACAATAGTTCATGAATTTATTAAATTTAATTTGAAGTCTCAAGACATCGTTCGGTCAGCACGTATCATCCACCACGCACTTATATTTTCAAAAAAAAAATGTTTTTCTCTATATAATATATTTTTCTCTAAATAGATAATAAGTATTTAAATTATGTATATAATAATGTCTATATAATTTTTAAAATTTATTATTAAAATTTTTAACGTGATAATCCTGTTAAAGGACTGACAAGTCCGAAAACTTGAAAAATAAAAAGTTGCAAAAGAAACTTAGCCCTGGAAGCTTCATTTATTTTATAATAATTTATTACTGTGCGTGTAAAATATATTTTACCCAAATAATATCATTTCTCTAAGTGGATTTGTATTTTTATAACTAATTTCTTTACGTGATGGAAATATACAATTCTCAAAATGGAAGAGGGAGCTAAAGTTAACTGCTATTATTGGCTAGAAATGGTCATCTGCGATTCAAGAAGGGTGTGTTTTAGTTGGTCTTCAAATTAACTAGTATGTATTGATTCATATAGTGTGTAAAATATGTGAAACCTAGATAAATTACCTGCACGGGTATGGCGGAACAAACCGGTAATATGCAAATTAGCTGGTTAGAGAAATGATTTCTCTATTCCAGGATCAAACTATGGCAGTTGTCACAGTTCTCCAAATCGGATAGTCCGGATAGATCAAATGTTGTGGAAACTGACGGAACAAACGAGAAATATGTAAATTTGCTGGTTAGAGAAATGATTTCTCTATTCCATGATCAAACTATGGCAGTTGTCACAGTTCTCCAAATCGGATAGTCCGGATAGATCAAATGTTGTGGAAACTGACGGAACAAACGAGAAATATGTAAATTTGCTGGTTAGAGAAATGGTTTCTCTATTCCAGGATCAAACTATGGCAGTTGTCACAGTTCTCTACATCGGATAGTCCGGGTAGTTCAAATGTTGTAGAAACTGACGGAACAAACGAGAAATATGTAAATTTGCTGGTTAGAGAAATGATTTCTCTATTCCAGGATCAAACTATGGCAGTTCTCACAGTTCCCTACATCGGATAGTCCGGGTAAATCAAATGTTGTGGAAACTGACGGAACAAATGGGAAATATGTAAATTTGCTGGTTATAGACTGATTTCCCTATTCCGGGATCAACTTATGACAGTTCTCTCAGTTCTCTACATCGGATAGTCCGGGTAGATCAAATGTTGTGGAAACTGACGGAACAAACGAGAAATATGTAAATTTGCTGGTTATAGACTGATTTCCCTATTCCGGGATCAAACTATGACGGTTCTCACAGTTCTCTACATCGGATAGTCCGGGTAGATCAAATGTTGTGGAAACTGACGGAACAAACGAGAAATATGTAAATTTGCTGGTTATAGACTGATTTCCCTATTCCGGGATCAAACTATGACAATTCTCACAGTTCTCTACATCGGATAGTCCGGGTAGTTCAAATGTTGTGGAAACTAAGGGAACAAACGGCAAATATGCAAATTGGCTGCTAATGAATTGACTTTTCTATTTCAGGAACAAACTATGACAGTTCTCACCTAAACTTTATATCGTCCGGAGAGATCTAATGTTGTGGAAACTTACAGAACAAATGGGAAATATGGAAAAATTAGTTTTGTGTATTGATTAATTTATTATATCTGCTGTGTTTTTTTTTAAATCTTATTTTCACTTCTGGTGAATGACATACACTGGAACGTCGATGGAAATAAAGATTGCCTACTAGATAAAGATGAATATAAAATGTTTATACTCCGTGGCTCCAACAACCTAGTGAAGGTCGCCCAGTCTATCTACCCCGTGGAAATATATTAAAGATTTAAAAAAGCCAAAGAAACACCAAGGTCTACTATACACAATAATATATTTTTTTCACGTATCCCCCTTGGCCTTATTTAGACACTCTCGTGAGAGCTTTCTATTTATAAAATCATTTCTCTATGATAAATATCTTTTAAATGCGGCGTTTTAAAACTGAGAGAGTTCGCTGATGTTTCCGCACAAATGGTGCAGGGCGGACAATTCTTCTTTCCATTAGAGGAAATGGAATAATTGATGTCTTCTGGAGCCGGTAATGTTGACATCGCCGTGTACTGAAGTTGGACTGCTATCCCTGAATATCTTCAGAGAACTCAGGTGATCCTCCTCTACATTTATATTCATATACAAAATTTGAGGAAGCTGTACCTTTTAGCATGTATATCGGGATTCAGACAATAACTCTGAAAGATATTACAGTGACCTTTATTGAAGACACACGATATAACCAAGTGTATTTACACTCATGGACAAAACTTAAGCTGTACCTTTTAACATGTATATCGGGATTCAGACAATAACTCTGAAAGATATTTGATACAAGTGACATTTATTGAAGACACACGAGATAACCTAGTGTGAACAAAATTAACTTTGTGTCCTTCAAAAAACAGACGACTGGGTACATTAAAAACTTTCCACTTCCTGAGCTGACGAGGATGGGCTCCAAAGTTGGCAAGCCCCTGTCAAGTGATCTTTGACAATGTAAAATGCTTATCTGCATATGGTCAATTACCTTATAAATGGGCTCCAAGAGCATGCGAGTAGGCTTTTTGAAACTTTTGAGGGAATCGAACTCTTATAGTGTTCTTTGTTGTGTTTGCTGGAGTTACCATCCCACCTTACTTACTTCAGGTACCTGCCGTCCGATCTAAGTGTTGTGTCTGAAGCTGGGAACAATGAAGAGTATATGGGTCATCCTATCTTGAATATACTTAAGCTCCACATAACACTCACCTTTTTTTAACAACAGTCCTTTCAATATTATGCTATTATTCAATTAGAGTATATTTTTCTTATCTTTGTCACGCTCTTTGCATGGATCGGCCGGTAGCCGGACCTGCAGTCCTGAATCTTTCCAGTTGGTCTCGAGGACCACGCCATCACCTCAGCGGCGAAGCACGCGATCTACGTTTTCTTCGTAGATAGCGAAATGCGTGGTGTCGCTGGAGACCCGCTGGCGATTCTCTACCAAACTCTGCAGCGGTGGCAGAGGCGCCATATTCATTGTACATAGTGGTGTGTATATAACTATAAATATATATAATTATATTTTCAAAATAGTGCAGACTGTGCACTTTTGTATGTGTGTGTATGTAGTGACAATATGTCAATAAATATTTTAAATTGTCAATTATCTTTGCATGGATAACATTTGTTATTTATCTACACGTAGGGCCTACATATTTCACCACGAAGACTTTCGTCCTCACTTATTGCCAGCTATCCCCTTCTAGAAACCTTCTAGCGGCGGTTACGTCACCCATCCTCCAATCACTTACCTGACAAACAACCAACCTCGCGGACCGCTGCGTTGCTGCAGGAAGCGGAAGTAGCTTCGGAATCGCGCGTGCCTTATCGCGCTCGGTGAATGCCAAATTGCGGCTCCTCCGTTCGCTCTAGTTCCCCTGTTCCCAAATAGATAAGGCGACATTCACTCCGTTTCTTTATCCTACGGCGGATGGATTAGTGGAAAACAAAAGTTTTTTTAGGTACAAAAATGGCTTATAGATGGCGCTGATCAAATCTCAATAGCGACGTGTCGAAAACAAAGACCGAAAGCCCAACAGTTCGGCATATTTAACTAAGGATCAAAAACGAAGGCAACATTATAAAACAAACTTTAGAAGCGTGAAAAAATAATAGTTAAGATCATTATTTAAGATAGTAAACGTTCACTAGTAATGGAAAAGTACTCATGAAGGTGGCAGTTAATCCATGAACTGAGTGTTGGGGTAATGTTCGGTATATTTAACTAAGGGTAAAAAAACAAAGGCAACATCATAAAAACAGAGTAAAAGTGAGAAAAATAATAGTTAAGATCATTATTTAAGATAGCAAACGTTCACAAGTAATGGAAAAGAACGCATGTTAGTGACATACATGAACTGAGTGTGTTAAGCAAATTCGAAAATGTTTCCCAAACGTATTATATCGTCTGGTTTCCAATGTGACGTACTGCCGGTCCACAGATGGAATTCCGTTGTGTTGCGATCACAGCAGGAACAACTTATTTCATGTAAAAAATAGTTTTTTTTTTTTTTGCTTAACCCTAGTACACGTGGTACAGGCCATTATAATCTTGGTGGGTAGTTAGCGACTGCTTTTACTGTAAGCGCACCACATGTCTACACATGTGAAAAGCAGTTCGACTTTGCACTTACAAATGTGCCAGAGCCCCGTTTGGTTACTTGCACTCGCTGGTGGGGTTGGACTTTTGCAAGAATCGGGGGCCATTGGAGCATAGTACAAATGTGAAATTGTACAGGGATAAGGTGAATAAATTAGGGCCAACAGCCAGAAACGCGTACGTGGTTAGCTTTTCTTGTTTAATCAAGCATGGGGGCCAATTCTGGAATAATTAAAATTCAACGAATAGTTGATATTTATTCCGGCAGATGGCACAAGCCATTGGCAACTTTCAGTTTCACGATAAGGAGATATATATATCTATTTAATTATAAAACTATTATGAATAGTTTCATAATTTGATAACAGATGGTGCGCTAGTGCATCGAGATATCTATTTCTTAAACTATTTCATGTAGTTTTACAAAAATGATATAACACACAGTCATAAATAAATATCTCGATTTTAGTAGTTTCATCTTTTGCTTTAATTATAGCGCTTTATGTAGAACCATTCAACGTAATTGCTTTTTTTTTTAATAATAGACGAATTTCTACAGTAATCTATTGTAATCTATAGTAATCAATATAACCGAGAGTATATAGAGAAAAATAATTAAGAAAAATACACTCATGGACAAAACTTAAGGAAGCTGTAGCTTTTAGCATGTACGAGCGATCCTCGTATATCGGATGATTCAGACAATAACTCTGAAAGATATTACAGTGACCTTTATTGAAGACACACGAAATAGTGTGAACATAATTGCCTGTCGTCTTCAAAAAAATAAATAGTGTGTCCTAGTAGACAAAGTTCTGATAAGCCAATGCGTCAGAGAAATGGTTATTAATCTTGTTACGTTGCAGTGAAACTGTCAAAGTTGTGTCTGAAGCTAGGAAGAATACTATGGGTCATTCTATCTTGACTATATTTCAGCTCCACATAACACTCACATTTTGTGTGTGTGTGTGTGTGTGTGTGTGTGTGTAAAACAGTCTTTCTTTCAATATTATGATATTATTGGATACATCTGTCGTTTTCACTTTGGTAATAGTTTCCCTGTGAGAGGTGAAGTGGCCATTCTACACCGTCCACCACGGCCTACAAGACCCAATGAAGGAATCCCAGCGAGTCCCACACACGGAAGTCCAATTACAAGTCGTCCCGACATCTTAATTGCCGGAATGTTGGTTTTCGGAGAAACCTGGGGACTCGAGGGCCGCTGGCCGATTGGGTAAACAACCAGCTCTTTTCCTGGTTGTCTGCTCTGGTAGAGCAGATCTTTTAAAGATCGTCATTATCACTGTTTACGGATTTCGACAAATTACAAAAAAGGCCGTGGCGTCTTATGTCTTTATATATATATATATATATATATATATATATATATATATAATTAAAGTTCCGTTTAATCGAACGAACACAGTCTTTTATATTAAATAGTTTGTAAATTGCTAAAAGGTTGTTAAAATATAATATCTCTTTGAATAATTAATAATAATTGTATAATGAAATATCTGTTGATAATATCTGTTAATAGGAATACATTTTTTCAGCCATAAAATAAGGAGAGATTGAGAGCAAGAAACTATTCGACCGGTATCTTAAAAGTTTATCTTATCACTAAATAAGGAAAACTTATCAACGGAGTGTTTTGGATTCCAAACCTATTTTATCGAGTTTGTTTTTAAAATACCTTGCAACACATTTCGCTAGAGTGTAATAAAGGTGTTAAAGAGCTTGTGTCTCTCCATATGGAACAACCAAATAACTATGAGGACATGAGCTATTCTATAGAATAAGTCGGGGAGAAGTTTCTTTATATTAAAGAACGATCGTAAAGTTTGTATGATCCCGAATATGTATTGCCCGAAAGCTTGTATGATCGTCCTCTTATAAAAGAACTAGCCGAATGACCCGGGCAACGCCCGTGTTTTACCCGATTGAATGTTTTTATTCAAATACTATTTGTTACAATTATAAATTGGCGCCTTAAATAAATGCATATGTTAGTTAATAACTATAGCCTATGTGCTTTATCTGTCTATGTACTGTTGGCTTCCGTAGGCGTCTCTTACTGGGAAAGAGAAAGAGAGGATTCCATTTAGTTATTAACTAATATATGCATTTATTTAAGGAGCGACCCGCTCCAACACAATAGTTACAATAACGAAGAAGCGAGTGGGGGAGGCATGATGGGGGGGCGGGGGGGGGGGGGGGGGGCAAAGGTGGCGTGATCGTAGCCAACCAATAGGAGGGCGCCATTCCAAAAAAAAAAAAGCAAACGGTGACAGAGTTGATTGATTAGGAGATGAGGAATGACGCTCGTAACTGTATATAGAATCCCTTCTCCCCAGCTTGTGTTTCTTCCATAGCGAATTATCGTTGTATTAATTCATAAGCTATTCAATTACAACACAACTGATTAGGATTATAGCCCCTAGTTGGTATAAGCGTGGTACAGACTCGCCTAGGCTTATACAATGGAGGAAAACGTATTATAAGAAATTTTATAAAGAAGGTGTGTGTTAGCTCTCTTCTTAGTATCTGAAGATAGACGTTGGTTGTTGCATCATTTACTGTTGTAGAGGGGTTTTCAAACTATTAGATGAACAAACACATAGAGATGTAGAAAATTAGCGGAGAATACGATAGACTTCACCGCTAATTTGCAACTAATTAGCAGTAGTTTTTGTTAAATCCGGGAAATTCCTATAGCGCTAATCTACCATCTTATATAGTAAAATGTGTTTAAACATCACTAAGTGAAAGAATAGCATATTGACATTAAAAATACATGTAATATATGATGTCTGTGTGTAGTTTCAACAAATAGCGCGGATATTTACCCAGCCTGCCTGATATGATGTTTTGTTTATTGCATAGCAAAGTTATATAGGAAGGTTTCAATTCTGTTTGAATCTAAGCAAACACTTTTCATCTGTGGAGGAAAACTTCAAGATAAAATAATTATGATGATGGTAATTGTTGTAATTATCTATTTTTCCTCAACCAGCCATAGGTTGGTGGCTGTCAATATATTCCTGTTCGAACAATAATCGTAAAATGGAGGAAACCATCGACGGTATACTTGGGGAAGGACGTTAAAGGGCGGAGTGCGATCACCAGTTTCTCAAATCAGAGAAGCAAGAGTCCAAAACGGTGATAAAAACATCAAAGGGCAGCAGCAGCAGGTAGAATGTGACAGTGGGGAAGTAAGGAACATTTATAAAAAACGGGTCAGTGGGGAGCCATCATCATCCTCCAGCCATTATCATCATCACACGGCGGGGGCGGAAGTACCAGGGTGGGTTACCCTGACCTCGCCGATACCGCCGTCCAACACTACCGTGGCCCTCTGATCCTATATTGGATGTGTGGCTGCTTGTGTCGTGATAATACACCGCTGTGTCTACACATGCAGTACCAGGCCATGATACACGTGTAGTAACGTAGTCTGTTAGGCTGATCCTATATTGGACGTGTAGGTCGTGGTTGCTTGTGTTGATATAATACTACACCGCGGTGTCTACACATGAAGTACTAGGCCATGATACACGTATAGTACCAGCCACTGGGTAAAAGATTGTGACTGCTTGTACTGTAAAAACACCGCCGTGTGTCGACACATATGCAGAAAACTTGACTTTACACAAACGATGTAAGAGAGCGCTACAGAGTTACTCACAAGTGGGATTGGACTAATGCAAAATGAATTTCCGTCATGAATACTGTTAAGAAATAAACGAAACCTTTAAAAATGATTCTACAGATAGGACGTGTGTTGTGGTCGGTAAGTACGTCCATGCACACACACACAGCCTTTCATCTTTACATTTGCAAGGAGTCTCGACATCGATTACGGCGAACAAATTGTTTTATTTTCTCTTTAGATAACAACTCCCACGCTGGTACCTAACTTGGATTTCAACAAAACTTTAGAACTTGGTGCAGAAACAGCACAAACCGTCGATTTTTCAACTTCCGCGACCTGGGATCGAATCTCACGTTAATTAATTTTTCTGCTTTATTGGTCCCCGATTCTATCACACGTCAACCCTGCCAGTGTGGGCAAATAACCAAACAGGACTGTGACACCACGTAAATACAAAATTCGGACTACTATCTACATATGAGTAGACATGTGATGTACTTACAGTAAAAGACTATTGCTAACTATCCACCATGGTTATCATGGCTTGCACCACGCCTACTTGAGATAAGGGAAAGAAAAAGTTATCCGCTCTAACCGCTGCCTAGAATAACTCACTGATTAGAAACTCCACCTAGGTAAAAGGAAACATTTCAATTTTTTTTATTCCAAACTTTGAATTCTAAGATAATAATCTGTTCTCACGGATGTACCCACCACCGCCTTAGGGCTGCTGCCTCCTGCACGCAACGTTAGGCTCAATAATTACCCCTTTCTACTCCTTTATTAAATTCGGTAAAAGGGAAGGTCTTTTTTTTTCCCCGAGCCAAATTGTATATATATACACAATGTCAATTCTCTAAAACTTGGCTATATATAAAAACTATAACACAAATAGCACTATTGCCTCTCTCTCTCTCTCACTCTCTCTCTCTATATATATATATATAGAAAGAGAAAAACGTGAACGAGTCAGTGGCAACTTCACTTTCATTTAAGGAACTTTTACTTCGACAGGAAGACTTCGCTTTGGTACCTTTAAATAAAGAAAATTGACATCACTCGGGAAAACTTCCAAACAACCAAAATATAAAGTTATAAGGAAAGCAGTCAGAACCCTGGTTTGATAGTCAGATAGAGCCAGGTGATAAATTGGATAAATCTACCTAATGGGCCAGTGATTTTGCTATCAGTGAGTGCATCGGGATTTGCAAATTATCAAATGGAAGTACACTAATCGAAACTGTTTATGCATATGTAGACATGTGGAGTGCATCGGGATTTGCAAATTATCAAATGGAAGTACACTAATCGAAACTGTTTATGCATATGTAGACATGTAGTGCACTTACAGTAGTCACGATCTATCATATTTATAATGGCTTGTATGGAATACAGGTAGGTGTGAATACCTTCCTACAATGCACCATCTGCATGACCAAAGAGGCATCACCAGATCACCTCTTGGAATGTATGGGAGCCTGAAGACTGGACCTTTATTACAACCCTACTAAGGTTATAAATTCAACCCCTGAATTGAGTCTCCTGTATTATACGATGGGATAATAAAAAGAATGATGGCTTGTGCCAGGTGCACTTGGAATAAGTTTTATCAAGCGGTAGCTGTGCAACACAAGGCCGTGACAGGTGTGACAAACAAACAAAGGAAGGAATCAGACAGGATGGACGTACAAGGAAGGATACATACGTCGACGGGAGGATGTGTCGCAGCGTACGGTCCTCAAGCCAAAGATCACAGCGACATTGGATGCTGGGTGTGAGATCTTCTTACCCCTGGTTTAAATGGTTCTGAACCAACTCAAGGAGGTTGTGGGCTCCAGGTTTTTCAATAAACTCTAAACATTTATTGTAGAAATCCTCTGTTTGGATCCCTAAATTGCTGCTTCAGTATTTACATGGAAACGAATCGTACCAAAACAGAGAAGCCATCTCCTCGGTACAGTAAACAATTTGATTTTTTTTTTAAGTCGGCATTTTCGTGGTATGTCAATAGCCTAGATTTTCTAGGGGCCCCTCAGCACTTAGCTGATTGATAGAACACCATTTGTCCAGTTAATCTAAGGAAGAACGAGCTATGGCCCACTCAGCACTTAGCTGATTGATAGAACACCATTTGTCTAGTTAACTTAAGGAAGAACGAGCTAAGGCCCCCTCAGCACTTAGCTGATTGATAGAACACCATTTGTCCAGTTAACTTAAGGAAGAATGAGCTAGGGCCCCCTCAGTGCTTAGCTGGTACATGGAACACCAGTTGTCAGGACAATCAGGTAAGTTGAGGAAGCAGGCAAGGAGAATCCCATAGAAATGGGTGTAAACACGAGAGAGACCAAGGTACCACCCAGTGCCAGGTCATGAGGTTGTTTCAATGGAAGGTCAGAGGTCACGACAAGTTCATTCTGCTGTAGGCACATGACAACAAACAGGTTACAAGATACATTAAGCAGCACATCTACTGCACACGTTGGTTGCTGAGTACTGGTGGAATTTGACCCATAACTGGGTGTTGTAGCTTGGTGGGTTACATTTTCGACAAAAGGGATCGAATCATCCCTGTATTTAGCACGTCGATTTTAAAATAATACAATTTATACAATGGGGGATACACCAGTGAATGCAATTAACCACTCAGGACTATGGTCTCCTATAGATGCAAAGTCGAGCTGGTTTCTACATGCGGTGTACGTACGGTAAATGGCATTCTCCCCACCATGATTACCATGGCCTGTAGCGCTTAGAATATAAATTTTTAAATGTTTTTCTGCAGAAAAATAGTATTAGATCATTTTAGATAGGAAGATTCTTTCTCGTGTGGATCATAGATTCAATCCACATGTTAAGTTAATATATTTATTTTAAAATCAAATACAGATTTGTTATAAACATCGAGTGGGGAGTCCTTTCCTCAGAATCAAAGATCCATTAAAGACAATTCTCCATCTCAATCATATATATAAATATTAAACAAAACGTCTTACAAGGGTGAGTTTCTTGCTTTGTTTTATATTCATCTCAATCTTCCGGATATCACAAGCCCTTCTACAAAAACAAACCCTCGAAAGCCGTTTTGTTTATTATTTATATGTATTACTGAGAATTTTACTTTTCCATAGGTCAATCATGTATATTCCACGTTGAAGTCCGATAGTAAACCGATTCCAAAGCAGCGACGAAGAGCAACCAAAAAGGGGACAATTGCATCTATTTCTGTGTAAACACCGACTGCCAAGTCCAACCCTCAGAATCAAAGTGAGCCATTCAAAGATAAAACAAGTTTTCAGATTAAAAAGACTTGAAGGTGAATATATATTCCTAGGCAGCATAAAATACCAATCAAATGGATGGACACTTTTAAATCTCAACAAATAATTGCCTGTCTATTCCGAATAAACATACAAGAGCTGACGGAGGATGAACAAGTTTAGGATGTTGCAACAAGACTGGTAAACTCCCTGCTCTGCCATCGGACTATGTGAGTAAGTATATGGAGCAGGGACCGGAAGGCAGGCAGTCTGGGGTGTAGAAGGTAATTACGAGATGTGTTGTGAAATTGCGGAAACGGAGCCGTGACTTAATCCCGCTATGTTGAGGGTTAATTTACTTTCAATGGGAGGGATGGATCCCTTCCTGCCTGGCACGACACGCCAGGGTGGTGGTGATTACCCTGCAGGAAGTGGGGGGTTTCATTCGGTTTCTGTTCTTTTCTGGAGGGTTTAGTGGACTCTGTTCTGGAGGGTTTAGTGGACTCTTATTCTGTTCTGTTCTGGAGGGTTTAGTGGACTCTGTTCTGGAGGGTTTAGTGGACTCTTATTCTGTTCTGTTCTGGAGGGTTTAGTGGACTCTTATTCTGTTCTTTTCTGGAGGGTTTAGTGGACTCTGTTCTGGAGGGTTTAGTGGACTCTTATTCTGTTCTTTTCTGGAGGGTTTAGTGGACTCTGTTCTGGAGGGTTTAGTGGACTCTTATTCTGTTCTTTTCTGGAGGGTTTAGTGGACTCTGTTCTGGAGGGTTTAGTGGACTCTTATTCTGTTCTGTTCTGGAAGGTTTAGTGGACTCTGTTCTGGAGGGTTTATTAGATTCTGTTCTGGAGGGTTTAGTGGACTCTTATTCTGTTCTGTTCTGGAGGGTTTATTAGATTCTGTTCTGGAGGGTTTAGTGGACTCTTATTCTGTTCTGTTCTGGAGGGTTTAGTGGACTCTGTTCTGGAGGCTTTACTGGACTCCTCCGTTCTGGAGGGTTTAGTAGACCATGTTCTGGAGGGTTTAGTGGACTCTTAGTAGACTCTAGTAGACTTTTCTGTGCACCCTACCTTCTAGTTCCGGGTTAACCCTTCTGTTCTAGAAGTTTAATGTACCCCACCTTCTAGTCCTTCGGGTCCTAAATGCAATTCTAGTGTGCTAATATTTCTTTAAAATACTAAATTGGATTAAAGACCAAATTTCTGAGTCCCTGACTGTTTCTGAAATCTGAAATTCTGAAATGTGGGAGTCAAGTTTGAAAAATCCATTTCATCGTGTCATTGTGTATGCAAACTGCCTTCCAAACCAATAATCTGCATGCTCGAGCGGAGGGAGATGACGCGGGAAAGACAAGCCGGGGACAATGGTCGACACGGAGACAAAGGGACGGAAGTTACTCGGATCTGATTGCTGTTCGCCACGGAATCAATCTTGCTGCCGCATGGAAACAAACTCCTCTCGCTCAGCTAACGCCTCTTTGTTGGGAGCATGTCGAATGGTAGGAGAATATTGGATCTTATTTTAGTCAAACTGTATTTCGATACTTTGTCTGAATACCACGAATTAGCTTTTAAAATGCTTTAATTGTTTCATAAAGTGGAAATAGTCTCTCGCTCACCTTTTGTATATCTTTAGAGAAATGAACACAGAAGAGATTCCAAAGCCCTCAATAGAGAAAGTCTGTCAACAGATTCAAGACCTCAATTCTCTCAAGTTAACAGGCAATATCGAGACACTACCAACATGTACCAAGTGGAAAAACAATGATTGAGTGTATCCAAGCTGGGTATTTAGAACAATCCAGGTAAAAATCATCAAGCTTCAATACCCAACTATCTAGTAGAAGTGTATTGTTTATACAATTATCTGTTTCCCCACCGCCGCTTAGATGTTCTGCATTATATATAGGAGCTAGTCAGGAGTAAGTCATTGACGAGGAATATACAGTTCCACACAATGACAACTTGTTTTTAATATATATACACAGGATCTCCCAAAAAGTACAAAGTGCAATAACACGACTTGTAATTGATTAATATGCATAAAGTGTAGTGTAAATAATGCTCCAACTCAAAAGGTATATTATCTGTGTGTTTTAAAGAAAAGGTTGTTGTTGTTGTCGTGTCCAATGAAGAGCCTCAGTTCTCTCCATGCATCTCTATCGTGTCCTCTGTCTTGAAGGTGTAAAGCTGCTGCTCTGGGCCCATGTCAATTTTCTGCAAGGCTGCGGCCATTGCTGGGCATGAGAATATGTGGGTAGGTGTTAGTTCCACACCAGGACAGCTGTTACATGTCCTGTAGGTTCTTGTTCCATCTGGATGTATTGTCATTCCTTTGTAGTGTTTCGTTCTTAGTTTTGTTATTGTTTTTGTAATTTTCTCTCAGAGTCTATTAAGACAAGGTGAATTCATAATAATGCCATCTTCACACAAGAAGAGACACAATGTGTGAAATGGTTTATTAAAACCAGATCTGACACTTAGGTCAACAGAGAGAGATACTTTCTAATACAATTTGGCTAAGAACCACGCCCGTCAAATATAAATTGGTACCATAACTTGATGGAGAACAATAGGCGGTGAGGCTATGGAATTCCATACTGGTCTGTAACTGGGTTATATAGTTCGAACACCATCAATATATCTATGGGCATTCCTAAAGGGCGACTAGGAATTAATATAGGTGTACACTCATGGACAAGACTTAAGGAAGTTGTACCTTTTAGCATGTGTATCGGGATTCAGACAATAACTCTGAAAGATATTTGATACACAGTGATCTTTATTGAAGACACACGAGATAACAAAGTGTGAACTAAATAGCCTCTGTCTCCGTAAAAAAAAAGGACAGACCTCTGGCGACATCAAAAGACTTTACAATTTCTTAAGTGTTGTTCATGAATGTATATGCCCTTACATATCTAAAAAAGGAACTAAAGGGCATCCAGGAGAATAAGTACTGAGACACGGGAAGTCGGGCTACGAAGCCAAAGACGGCCTTGAAGGAGGCTGGCCGAGCCAAGGTGGACCACCATCATCAGAAGCTACCCTTGGTGCTTACGTATTCAATTATGGTATTTGCATAAGTGTGGCGGCGGTGGCGTCTACAATGGTAGATGTGTTGACATTGTGGATGAACACCTCTCACAACTGGTGTTGATTCTATTGGTTTACTTTGTCAACTTACTGAAGGACACTGCTCTCCACGGTCACCCCTGGGCTCAACACCATTGAACCCGTCTCTGCCACCCCCTGAACTCCGCGGATCACCACCCTGCTCCCCCCCCCCCCCCCCCCCCCTCCCCCGTTCCTCCTCTACATCCCGGCTCTCCTGGCTCTCCTGGCCTCACCTGGCGATGATCCCTGGCCACCCATCCCCAGGCCCCTCCAACTATGCTTTGTATATATTCCGCTTTATGCGTCCATCCGGGCTAAAAATTATTCATTTTGGTTAGCAGCCCCGTAAAATAAAGATATTTTCTCTTACTGAAGGACACACAGGAAACCTTTATTTTATAGACGTTGTTGGGAAACAAAAAATGGTGCGTGTGCTCCAGAGTCAGGTTTAGAAATAAACATAAAACCATATCCTTACCGCTCATGTGAGTATAAATATAGGTGAGGGCTTTACAAATTCTAAATTTCAGTTTGTGCGCGACACCCTTTAAATCTGAATACAATAGGATCCCAGTTATTTGTTGGTTTGTATGTTTGTTGTAGAAAAATCACCAAGTTGTTGAGCCACCGCTACCTTCAAGAAATCCCCACTGGTGGCAGTATAGTGGCCACAATGTCGGGTTGACACAATAAATATTTATATTTGAGACACTACTTACTATTCACTACGATATTATCAGATTAAAACTGCCATGTAAAATGGCATAGTACTAAATACACTCATGGACAAAACAAGTTAGTTTTTTTTTAAAGGAGACAGAGGCAATTTTGTTCGCACTTGGTTATCTCGTGTGTCTTCAATAAAATTCACTGTATATTACATATCATAACTATTGTCTGAATCCCTAAATACATGCTGAAAGGTACAACTTCCTTAAGTTTTGTCCATGAGTATATATTCTGTATATTTCACATTGAACTTCATTAAGTTGGACATCCAGGTTCAACCTTTTAACTAGGTTCATTTGGTGGTTTCTTGAAATTCTTTGATAGGGATTCACTTTCATAGAGTTAGTAGGGAAATGGAATAATGATTTAAATATATATCCAACATAAATATCACGAGCATAGCAGTCCTGTACTAAAAGAGGGCAGGCACTTCTCCATTTTGAAGTATTTTTCTATGTATTTTCACCTTGTGTAATTTCAAAAGTAATTTTGAGAGCTAATATCAAAGGAAGAAGACAAAATATCGTATAGTAAAGGGCGCCCTGTGTAGTAGAGGGAAATGCCAACAATGGTGCACCCGTCTGTTCAACCTAACGACGAGGGGAAGAAAAGTGTCACCAAGAAGAAGCCGCGATGTCGACGACACGTACAGAATGGAGATTCTCCAGACGCCACCATTCAGACGTCAGTGGGGTAAAAACGGAGGAAATGTGTCACAGAAAGAAAAGAGGAAGGAAGAGAGGACACGCGAGCCTTCACAATAACAAACAAAAAAAAGTTGAGAAAGAAAAGACGGACGTCTGTGTGACAGGAAGGAAGTTTGTGGTGAAGTGTAGGCAAAGAAGAGTCACTAGGACATGTCACACGTGAGCGGTCACAAGCGTCGAGGACAGAAGCGGACGTTTTGACCCTCCTCCAAGTGTCAGATGTGAAGCAGCAGCGGTATCCACACGTGTGGCCACAAAAACAGCTGTATATAGTGCCCATTTGTCCCTCAAACTTTGGATCGAGGCACACACTGACGTGTGTTCACGAAGTTGGAATATTTAGGTGAATGTGTAGTGAAGCAAGGCCTCTGAATCTCTAAGACCACCACATGAAAGCCATCGCAATGAGGAGCCCATAAGGAAAACCCAGCCAGAAATGTATCAGCAACACGTTGAAGTCCACTAATAGTACTGGAAACGGTCGTTCACATAGATCAATCTAGTTATTATACCTACCATTAAGCAGGGTAAGGGCATGTACACAAGTGTCTATAGGCGCTTGGAAGCCGTCTCCTAGACAAGGCAATCCCAGAAATAAAAGATGGAAGTAACCCGACCTGTATGAATAAAGAAAAGTCACGTACCGAAATACACGCCATTAGAACATGCGCCGCGAAAACCGCCTTCCCAAAGAAAAGTGAATCTCAGCAAGAATTCTCCCCAGGCAGATGTGGCACGTACCTACCACTAGCACATGCCGAACACGGAGGCAGGCGTCCCCAAAAGCGACAAGTGTGTCAATTGTCATTAGTATTGTGCGACCGCCAGAACAAAGAATTGCTTAAGAAGGATTGGTCGGTCGGCGTTGCGAGCGTGTGAACCGCCGGGGGTACGATTCTTGCAACATCGATGGTACCTAGCACACAATCGCATACTAAACCCAAAATTGTCAAAAAAGGGAACGCCACTGTCTCGACAACGTCACTACACCCAAGATTGCGAAATATCTAAAGAAGATTTTGTAACACGAGGTACACTTAGGGTTACAAACTATAGCAAGATCTTTGATTTAGTACTCGCCAACTTGGCACAATCGCGGGGAAAGACGAAAAAGCAAAAGTTGCGTTCTACTTGGAAACAAATGTATTTTTATCAATCCCAATATAGGCCACACAAAGCAATCACAGCTAGGCAGCACAGAAAAAAATCACTCGGCAGCATTATATTATGACTCCAAGCTACCAGAACCACGTTGGGCAAACTGATGAGATAGTAGTATAATCCGGATTAATGGAGCAGTTTGCTCTTTCAAATTGCTTCCATATTTATTCTGGTTGCAACAACATGGCTGAGACCACTAGACTAACCTAGCAAGATAAAGTCAGAGGTAGCAGTTAAATTATACTTTAGAATGTGTAGGTATCTGTTTGTGAGAGATGAGTTTACAGAAAATGTAAGATTAGAAGCAACGGAGATACCTAAATTTGGATAAAATAATGGAGAGTTAAAATGGGAAGATACCATTTCTAATGAAGATATCCTTGACGTAGAGATAGAAAGCAAACAATAAACGAAATAAGAAAAGACAACTGTTTAAGAAATTATAAGAAGAAAGTGTGTTGCTACAAGATGTTTTAGAAGGAGGGGAATCTGGAGGAAGAATCCAGGTGTTAACACAGTCGGCTATAGGGTCAAATCAAACAACTGGTCCGAGTAGAATGGGAAGATCAGTATGCATTTATATAGGAGTCGTTTTTGCCACAAGACTAGTGAAGAAGTAAGGCTAGCCGCAGGTCACAAGAACGTTACATACACATTATTGGATAGTGGGCTACCTAGACCGAAGTCTGTAACTTTACATACACAGTAGACAGCCGCGTAGGCAAATATCGACAGCTACTTCAAGGTTTCTTACGTCAGTTCACGTAAGGTCAATCGACCAGAGTTGGAAGCCGCCGTTGAGCCCGAGGTCATGTCGAGTGATGTATGTAATTGTTGATCTCTATAGTCGGGTAGTCGGGAGAAAGACAGAATTGAATTTAAAAAAAAAAAAAATAAAAAAATAAGAGAAGAAACGCTACATCGCCGTAAAAAAATGTACACACACGCTTGCCATTTGAAGGGAAAAAACATTCTTAAAACTTTAATCTCTACTTTAAAAAATATCCTTTATTTAGTCAATTGCAAGCGCACCATCCAACAATGGATTAAAAACAAGTCGAGAAAGAAAAACAAATAAAAGAAAGGAAGTAAACCATCATACGGAATAAATATCAACTATATAAACTATAATAATTTTCTTTATATTCCTGAGTGTTTATCAAAGAAAGCTTTCAGGAAGTTTATATAGCTGGCCATCTTGAGGTAAATGCTGCATGGCGAGGTCCACCAAACGGTCTTGAAACGTGGTTGGGTTGATATTATCGTGGAAAGGTTTTGTCAACTATTCTGGACTGTAGAAATAAACGGTCTATTGTGGGTTAAAATTTGACTGTCACCTCTATCCCTGGATTCTATGTGAGAGATAGCAAAAGCCATCAACAACGCTCAGTTACACAATTAGGAGATGTCATTTCACCATCTTGATCTGTTAGATTCTCTCGTCCATTTATTTATTATAGTTGAGAATGAAAATCCGAAACTATTATACACGCGTACGATTCTTTCAATATCATAACAGATGGCACGCTAATGTATATAATGTATATAATTGCGACGTTGAACATAAAAGTAATGACCAACCAACCAACCAATCAGGGAAATGTGATTGGCAGGCAGAAGGGGGTCAGTCAATATGTGGTGTAATTAGGTGTGGTGGGACAGAAATGTCCAACTGGCGCTTGTTGGTCAACATCGGGGAACATGACGGTTGGGTAACACGGCAATAACTGATGATAGGTGAGGAGGAGACTACACTTTGGGTAACCGCGGATAAGAACCGGATAAGATGAAATTGAGAGGATAAAACGCTATCATTTCATATAGATATCTACATATCAATCTTTATTTTAGCTCCCAACGTCTCTTGGCGATTTCCCGTCGTCTTATCAAGGGTTCAGGGCTGATTCTCTAGCCCTCAACTGTGTCATAGGTCCTCGGATATTTTTACCTGTGTCCGCGTTGAAAAAACCTCATTAAAAATATATAATAAAATTGTGTGTACGATATTTCTAACGTTATTACCTCAATTTTAGATTTTTTTGGAAATAATTAACTCATGAAGTAGCTCTTTAAAACCTTGTAAAGTTTTCTTAGTATTAACAAAAACTACCGGTTTGCGAAATTTGTTCAAAAATTTAACAGGTCCGAGGGCCATAAAAGGAAGAGAAAATCTAGTCTGAACCAACATTAAAATCCTAAAATATGCGGCGCAAAGCGTTAAACTCCAAACACAGTAAATACATCTCACCAAAAAACACGAAAATTAATATTATCTCTATTTTAACCTTTTAGGGGAATCCCCTTGTAAGACAATAGTGTCTTAATAAAGGTTTTTGTTGTTGTTATATTATCTCTATTTATAGATATTTGGAAGTTAATACAATAATTGTATTAAACAACCTTTGTTAAAACAGACCAAACATTCACTCGAACAACAAATGTTCAATACATAATTCCCACTCTATTGTTTATGACTCTCATATTTTTCAAAATGTCCTTTAATTGGAACCAGAGCTTAGGACCATTACGTGACACAGACGCCTTCATCCTTTGTATAAAAATCTTATTTAAAGCCTCCTTTCTCGACTAAAATAGGGCCAAAAAGGAAGAACAAGGAAAGAATTGATGCAAATTTGGGTTAATAATCCCCCAAAGTGAATAATTTTAAAATAATCGATAGATTGCGATAATCAATCAATTTTCATTTGTTTGTAAGTCTAACGGCGACGGGTTTATTTATTAAAGCGATATTAGCTTGGCGAAATTTCGGCCAATTTTTTTTTTAAAGTATATTTATTCGGTAAACATTCATTCTGGAAAAACTTGGCAAGGCTGGGTCATTCGGATAGTACAGTATGTAAATGTCAACGTACACCTATTTATTATTGTTCTTTTTATAAAGGTACATTCTATAAAGGTAAGGATAGGGATAGATCATCGTAGAATTTTCCATTTCCCTTCTTTTCTCTTTAGACAGAACAATTATGGACCCTGGACGGCGGGCTACACTATACCAGAGGTCGGAAAACTGCGGCTCGCGAGCCACATGCGGCTCTTTGGATGTGAAGCTGCGGCTCTTTATATAGTTCCATATGTAAATATTATTTATACGAGTACTATTTATGGTTGGAAAGAAAAAAATTGTGTGGCTCTTTAAAAAACTTTGGCATTTTTTAAAATTAAAATTTTTGACTCTTCCGACTCAAATGTTAGCCGACCCCTGCACTAGACTATAGAGTGGGAACATGTCTTCTTTGCCGAATAACTTGTGTTCTGATCGAGTGAATATTTGACCAACAAATGTCGGTTCAATAAGAATGTAACAGTAGTAACGATTAGAGAAATTTTCATGAATACATTATTATCAATTCCGATCCAAAAATATTCAAATTATTTGGCTGATTGGCATATTCCGTTGTCGAAACTATTAGAGTGACGTCTTCCACATTTATATCTAGTTAAAATTTGACCAACCACACATAAATCCAACATTGAGAATCTTTAAAAGGAATAAATATATATGTACGTTGACATTTACATACTGTACTATTTGAATGATTCGGCCTCGCCCAGGGTTTTCCAGAATGAATGTTTGGCGAATGGATATTCTTTTAACAAAAATGTTAATTGATATAACTATATTGTTTTAATTATCAGTAGCGATGTGGATGAGAGATAGGAAACAGTTAATATATCATCATCATGTATAATTCCTAAGTATGCAAATTAGTTTGTTATTGGGCTAATTACGTAGTATAGGCTCTCCTATATGTGAATAGCCTGTCTTTCACACTAAATCATATCACTAATAACACATGAAACTATATTTTCAGCAGTTTATATGTGAACTTTATTAATGAGTAATTCAGAAGTTGAAGTGGAGAAAAATAACAAACCCATTTTTCACTCCATTAACGCTTCAACTATATTTGATAAATTTCCATCGCAGTAAGGACAGTAGAAAGATTGTTCAATTGGTAAAAGAACCATTCGGGCTTAATAGTTTTATTTATTTTATATAGATGGCGCGTTATTGTACGATATTGTATATTGAAATTAATTCATGCCTAACTGGTCTTGTCTTTATTGTTTGTGCAAGAGCATTGTTCGATGCAAATATTAAGATGTAATTCTATTGTCCTAAAGGCTCTCTTATGTCCATATAATTAGTTAAAATGCATAACTAAGATTCCATCCTTCAGTGTAGCATATATAAGCAGAATCGTCCAATACAGTATTAGAGCTCTAAAATCGGTCTGGTGGATTAAATTGGCGAAATCGTTGAAAGCGTTTCCCCCTGATGAGCCAAGCCCTCCCATTAATTTTTCATCGCAGTAAGGACAGTAGAGAGTTTGTTTTTATTTAATATGTCTGGTAACCAAGTTTTTGTCGCGTCAACTATACGTGAGAATTTTTATCAAATTTGCTTTAGGTTTTCCTCGATTGAAAGCACAATGGCTTACTGTTTCTATTTCAAAAATAAAATTAGAGTTGGAACTACCGGTAGTATGGCAGATCTCCCTATATCAGGAAGGCCACACAATGCTACCTGTGAAACTAATATAAACCTAGTTAAAGCCTCTTTAGAAGCTAGTCCTCAAAAATCAACAAGGAGGTTGTCTCAAGAGCTAAAAATACTCAGAATTTCAATTCAAAGAATGCTTTAGACAACTTTGTACAATAGTTCATTGTACTTCCAGCAGTGCATCACAGATAGCACGTGGGTAGGACATAGAAGAATGGCGTCTCTGTCATCTTCTAGGCTGTTAATGGAAACTAAAGAGACAGCATGTTACGTAAGGGAGCTTGATATATTTACAAGTCTTTGTGTCTATACATAGACACGCTGTCGTTGGAGTGAGTGAGTGGGTACATTCGCCTTGTGGATAACTCCATGTGACAGCTACATGCTCTTCTATCTTGTTCTGACATTGTATGGTTTCAATATATCTAGGTTTTTTTAAATATTATTTTTGACCACTGACTGTGGCATTGATGTTTGTCTAGCAGACATAACTTTCCTTCTTCGTAAACAGAATGTTTTGACTAGTAATTGTTTGTAATAAACTATGTTTTAAAAGAAAAAAAACTGATTCTTAGAGTCTTACAATGTTGGTAACGGAACTTCTGGATGTTCCATGTTGGAAAACATGCTGCGTTATGTTGTTTATATCCTGAGGGTGAAAACAGTATATCGTAAGGGCCTGGCTCATCATTAGTTGAACCCTTAATAAACCTCGTTAGTTCAGTCCCCACTGATGTCAACAGTTTGAAACTATTTACACTCATGGACAAAACTTAAGGAAGTAGAAAGTCTTTGATGTCGCCGGTAGTCTATATAAATGTTTTTTGAAGGAGACGGAGGCAATGTTGTTCATACTTGGTTATCTTGTGTGTCTTCACATTAAAGGTCACTGTAATATCTTTCAGAGTTATTGTCTGGATCCCGATATACATGCTAAAAGGTACAAATTCTCAAGTTTTGTCCATTAGGGTATTTCAATGTTGAGATAATCGTGGAAAATTTATTTTTTGAAAATATATCGCAAATACTTTTTTATTGCACTTTTATTGGTATATTATATCAATAAACATTTCGTCATTAGCTAACTATATAAATACATTAAATTACGTAAGAAATGGGACAGAAGAATATCCGACACGATGATTTGTAGATGAAGGAGACAGAAAGGCATGAATGGAGAAGAAACAGACAGAGAAAGAGGAGGGAACCCCAGGTTGCATGTCGCAAGGTAACTGCGGGAAGGTTTATAACCGCCTGCTACGCAAGCTTCACTCCGTAACCTGGTGTCAGCCCCACGGTGGGTGAACCAACTCCAGTTAGAGCTGGAAACCTCCCGCGGGAGAAACTTCTCTGGTTACAACAGTATTAAGAGACAAAACACCTCTCACTTGAAAAAAAAGAAAACTCTTCCATCAGAACAGATGAAAAACACACTATAGTAAATTTCTCTAATGCCAGTTCAATCTAACAGATTAGTTGAAATAACCTCCACATCAGTGGGAGTGTCTTCTCTGGTTACAACATTAGAGAGAGAGAAAACACCTCTCACTTGAAAAACAAGAAAACTCTTCCATCAGAACAGACGAAAAAAAAAACACACTATAGTAAATTTCTCTAATGCCAGTTCAATCTAACAGATTAGTTGAAATAACCTCCACATCAGTGGGAGTGTCTTCTCTGGTTACAACATTAGAGAGAGAGAAAACACCTCTCACTTGAAAAACAAGAAAACTCTTCTATCAGAACAGATGAAAAACACACTATAGTAAATTTCTCTAATGCCAGTTCAATCTAACAGATTAGTTGAAATAACCTCCACACCAGTGGGAGTGTCTTCTCTGGTTACAACATTAAAGTAAGAGAAAGAGAGACATAACACCACTCACTTGAAAAAACAAGAAAACTCTTCCATCAGAACAGATGAAAAACACACTAT
Source organism: Cordylochernes scorpioides (assembly GCA_030710605.1). Taxonomy (NCBI): domain Eukaryota; kingdom Metazoa; phylum Arthropoda; class Arachnida; order Pseudoscorpiones; family Chernetidae; genus Cordylochernes; species Cordylochernes scorpioides. The sequence continues at coordinate 50,373,936 of CP092869.1, read as the reverse complement.
AGTAAATTTCTCTAATGCCAGTTCAATCTAACAGATTAGTTGAAATAACCTCCACACCAGTGGGAGTGTCTTCTCTGGTTACAACATTAAAGTAAGAGAAAGAGAGACATAACACCACTCACTTGAAAAAACAAGAAAACTCTTCCATCAGAACAGATGAAAAACACACTATAGTAAATTTCTCTAATGCCAGTTCAATCTAACAGATTAGTTGAAATAGCCTCCACACCAGTGGGAGTGTCTTCTCTGGTTACAACATTAAAGTAAGAGAAAGAGAGACATAACACCACTCACTTGAAAAAACAAGAAAACTCTTCCATCACAACAAACGGAAAACACACACTATAGTGAATTTCTTTAATGCCAGTTCAATCTAAGAGATTATTTGACAGTGAAATAGCCTCCACACCAGTGGGAGAATCTTCTCTGGGTATAACATTAGAGAGAGACAAAACACCTCACTTGAAAAAATAAGACAACTCTCCCATCAGAACAGACGGAGAAACACATTATAGTTCATTTATCTAATGCCATGTCAATATAACAGATTAGTGGAAATAGGCTCCACACCAGTGGGGGTAAATTGTGCTTGAAGGCCATGAGTTATATTGCAGCAGAGGGGGAGAGGATCTTCCATTTCACAAAGAAACTCTAAAATCTTCCGAAATCGTCAAAAAGGTGGTTTGGGGGGAATATCGTGGAGTAATCATCATCCAATGCCATCTGCGACTTGAAGGACAACGGCAGACTTCCATCGTCTCCTTGAGCTGGTGGTCGTCTTTACCTATTGCCAATCATCCAGGTTCTCTGAGGTCAGCAAGACTTCTGCGGTATCACACTACACGTTTTTTGTCCGGTACTGGAGAAGAGAGAGAAATTCTCCGTCAAAAGATTGGTTATAAAAACAAGTCGCCATATGTTTTAATGGCAAAAGTAGTAGAAAGCAAACCCAATGCATTAGATTTTCACGAATTCTGGAAAACAGCACAGACAATAGGCGCAAGACAGATGATGGATCCAAAAAACTTAAAGAAAGGTCGATGTTAATCTCAACTTTCTGTAGATAACTGTTATGTATACTTCTGTTTACCTTCTGGAAAAATCCTATATGGGAGGATATATAGGCTTTTTGTGTTGTTGATTTCTGCGGTACCTCCCGCTGTTTGCGGCAGGCACTCTGGTCTTTCTATAGATCACCCAGCTCAGATATTATAATCCTTTGTATCATGGGATCAGTAGGAAATATGAATCATACCGAGATAGAGTTCTTGAAGTTATTTTTACATCGCTGCTTTCGGGCCTTACATGTCTTCTATAAGAGGATTAACACAACGTCAAATGACCCATCACTGATCGACCACTTCTGTCAAACAACACTGACTTAACTTCTAGTGAGACTCTACCTCAAGGAAAGGCCATGAGGTCTCTTATTGTAGGTTTTACAATATTAATGTAAGATACGATCTTGAACTTCCCTCCAAGACAGGTAATGTAAGACCCAAGGTCTTTCGTTGAGTAAATTAACAATGTTTGCATTTGAAATTCCTTTTAATGTCTTTGAATCTAACCTATAGAATAGGAATATTTAATTATATTTGGGTTAAAATTGTAAGCCCTTTGCGACGCTCATTTATCTTTTAAAATAAAATTGCTTTTAAAAACTTTACTATGTACTGAGAGAAAAAAATAGTTAAAGGGCTTGGCTCATCGGTGGTAAACCATCTCAGGGTTGTGGGCTGTTTGTCTTATTGTTATTTGAGGTGAATCTGAGATGATCGATCCATGGCCAGAGTTCTCAACAGGCTGTAAGATTTGGTTGCCGTGGTTTCTCTTTTCAGTTGGTCCCCTAATGTAGTACGTCCTCTTGGTCTCTGTCTTCAATGCGCCCTTCAATCAATCCATTCAGTATGCCATCATGTTTCATGACCTATCCACACAATTCAGTTTCCATCATTTCAGTATTTTAGTGAGACAGCTATTCTCTAGTGCTAACATCTGGTTATTGTGACATGTCACCAGCATTACATTCTACAAAACCTTCAGTAATCTTAGGTTCTTGGCTGCACTACAATGCCATTTATACACTAATGGTTTCAAAATGTCGTCGTACAGTCGACAGTTTGTCTATAGGGTATATATATATTATTTTATAGAATTCAATATAATACCTTTTATGCGCCAAACCACAACGAGAGTTCACAGAAACACTTATTCACCATCGATGAGCCAATCCCTCTTTAATATTTTCCCCTCTTATTGCGTCAATATCTATAGACATCATTGTCGTTTCTAAAGGAGAATTAACGTTAAGAAATTGGTTTACCAACTCATTCAATAGATGACGCTTCAAAACGGACAGAAGGTTAGGATCACGTGATGGATGCGGTTGGCAAAGGACCAATCAAAGACATCGCTATTGTTCCGGATGACCCTCCATTTAAATTGGTGCGGAGAAAGACGGAAGAATACAATAGCTCCTTTCTGACATGACAAACCGATTGGGTAGAGCTTGGACTCACCCAAATTACATATTGGCTAACATTCACCACAACATGAAAATTGTACAGCAATAAAATCATTTTTAAAACACTTTTCGATTCAAAATTCTTCACAATAAACAATATATGCATACTTTATATATAAATTATTTATATGAAAAAATCTGTGGATTAAAAATATGATTTTTAACACATACACCAATACCTCGCTTTGCTTCGTTTCGTTTTGCGTTTTTATCGAAGTTGCGTCGCTGCTTAATTTTTACTGATTTTCACTGTGCGTCGTTAGATTTTCGAAGTTGCGTTGTTTTGGATTCGAGTCTTTGATTATTTTTTTCCCCTAAAATATGGCAACACCTTTGTTCTTGATTGCGCCATGCCATCAAAATTTTAATTTTCACTTTGCGTCGTTTCAATTTGCGTCGTGTTTTTTTTGGAACGTAACCCCGACGCAAAGCGAGGTATGGGTGGATGATATTGTCAAGTAGCTCCATCCAGATGGGACAACTGTCAATCATCCCTGGACCCCGGGGGGGGGGGGGGGCTTCTGGGAAGCTGATCTGTAAATAAGGAAAACGGGACGGTGGCTAACGCCGTTCATTTAGGATGATCTTTTGACTTGGGGTAAGTTGTACTCTCTCTCCCTATAAATACCCCTTATAATAAATTATTTATTCCCAAATTTGCCCTTGCTTTATTTATCTCCGCGACAATATTCTTGTACCAAAAGTGGCACCTTTAAATTGGTATCAGAACGATAGCACTATGCATCCCTCTAGTAAAAACACAGTAATGATAAAAAAAACTGTTCAGTTAATTTGACCGATTCCATAACCCCTTTCGTAGGATGTTATGAAATTGAATCCGCCCCTGTACTGATGAAGTCCAAAGCCTGAAACCATTGTATACAGATTGTTGGCTTTTTGTCTGAATTTGACAAAACTGGTCTTGTGGCTTATTCTTCATATCATCATTAGTAAAGTTATTAACTAAGGTGATGTATAGTGATATCATTCTGATACACATTTGAAGGGAGACGTGCCTCTTTCTGTACACATATTTCTATATTAAAAACAAAGAAGGCATATCCTGACAACGAGCACATGTGCTTTTTAGATGACAGAGCGCCATCTAGTTGAACAGAAATCAACTAAACGTTGATTTAGCCTGTTCCCTGATATTTGGTTAACCCAATTTCTTGATAAATAAAGAAAAGCCATCCACAAATAGCACACTAGATGGTGGTCTGCCATCTAAAAAGTACAGGTGCTCGTGGTCAGGATATGACCTCTTGGTTTTTAATATAAACACCTGACCTTTTAGTTTTTATGTTTTTCTATTAGTTTTTAATATTCATATATAGTGGTACAGCCTACTCCACGCTGACGAGCGCCAACAGCGCGAAACACATTCGTGGATGGCTTTTCTTGATGTCTCAAGAAATTGGTTTGGCCAAATATCAGGGAACAGGCTAAATCAATGTTTAGTTTATTTCTGTTCCATCAGATGGCGCTCTGTCTTCTAAAAGCACATGTGCTCGTGGTCAGGATATGCCTTTTTTTATTTTTCATATTCATATATGTGCGTGTGTGTGTATATATATATGAAGACGACAAAACCAACTTACGTTCGATGGGGCTTGGTGTCAATTTCATCCTTGCTGGAAGAGTCCTGGACACACAACTTCCATTAATACAGAGACAATCCCGTTATTTATTGTTGTAGACAAGTATATTGGTCATTGATCCAATGCTGGTCCAAACCATACGCCGCTAGAATCTACAATCCCAGTTTGATAAGATTGGAATCCCATTCCCGAGGATCCAAGCCGAGATTCCACCAATACTGTCTCTTCAGCTCGGTTGTCTCAGCCCCTTGTTATAAATATATGGTGTTTTTTTTTTTTTTTTTTTTGACACTAAAAAGTTTAGTTAAGACTTCAAACAAACTCAACACTTCGGTCCAGACATATCCTTACATTTTCCTCTCTCACGTGCGACGGACTTCTAATTGTCAATTTAGCACCATTAATTGCTGAAAAAATAGATAAATGATATTTTCACGCTACTTTCACGTAGAAAATTAGGAAAGACACAAACTTCAGAATGACACAGAAATCTATTCAAGGCACAAGAACAAATCAAAATGTATAAAATACAAAAGAAGCAATGAGGGAAGTTTACATAGTAGTAGGATATACATATCCAAATTGATAAAATGTTAATAAAATAATAGTGTGTAAACATGTGGGGGGTATACTTACAGTAAAAGGTAGTCGCTAACTATCCACCATAATTATCATGGCCTTTACGATGTATATACTAGGTATAATCAGCTGGGAGAGGGAACTAATATTGCGATGATATGTACACCGTAGAAAACTGACCAGAAGGTGGCCAAGTATGTATATATATAAGGAAAGACGGGGGAAGAAAGAGTCGCCATAGAAAAATGTCCTCAGTCATCCTTTAGTCCTAGGAGTGGCGTTCGTGTTGAAGCGTACGTTCCGGGATGACATAACGGACGGCCAACCAGCCCGAGACCTGTACAGCAGGGATCGACGCCCAGCGTGACTCACCACTACTGGATGTAGGGCACCTTTCTGTGGTGGGACAGCCAGGGACGGCGTGAATTTCCCTCGGCACCCCACACCAATATTTCCTCTTTCTCTTCCAAATTTTGTAACTTATCGTTTAGTGAAAAAAATAGTACAAATGTGTGATATTGTACTGGGATAAAGTGTATAAATTATTAAAAAGGCATCTCCTTATCGTGCAAATGAAATCTGCTGATGGCTTGCGCAATCTATCGGAATAAATATCAGCTAATCGTTGATTTGTAATTATTCCAGAATTGGCCAAATACCCATTCTTGAGTAATCAAGAAAAGCTAACTATGTACGCGTTTCAGGCTGTTGGCCCTCATTATTGGCCAATTCTGGAATAATTAAAAACCAACGAGAATAATTTATATTTATTCCGATAGATAGCGCAAGCCATCAGCAACTTTCAGTGGACATCTCTCAGTTGCACGATAAGGAGAAGCTTTTTTTTTTCATTATTTTTTGGTATTATTGACTCAACATTCGGGAAAATGATAATATGTTTGGGTATTTTATATTGTTATTGGAGCATCACTATGATTTTTATTTGATAGAGTATTTAGACGTTATTTCCTTTACAGCTATATACCTATAAAAGTTGCTTTCTTGCGGAGCCTTTTCTGATTGAACGTCCAGGTGGCACGTCCTGGGGTCACCGCTCTAGAATTGAAATATCCTCCCACACAGCAGTTCAAACAACCTGAGGGTCTCCCTACTACAATCTGAACCAATATCTTAATCGCAATATTAAATGTTTTCATTTCCATGTGTGGAGATTTCCGTTCGTAACTGCAGTTTAACTGTCATTTGCTTTTTATAGAGACTCATTTATTTATTTATTTTGGTGGCTGTAGTGCTTTTGCATGCCTGGATATTTGTAGAAATGCAAATATACAACAACAACAACAAAAGCCTTTATTGAGGACCTCTCGTCCTATAAAGGATTCGCCAGTTTACAGAGTAATTAAAGAGAAGAGAACTAAGAATACAGAGAGAAACTTATAAGTAGTAGGTATAGTGTAGTATTTTCTACACTGTAACTATATACAACAGCAGCAACAAGCCTTTTACTGGAAATAAATGCAAATATATATTTGCATACTCAATTATTGCTTTAGGAATATGTAAATAAATAGCAGCACTAGCAGTTAGTCAGTACGATATTGTAGGGTATTTCTAATATTTCCTAACTCCGTTGTGGCCTAATAGAAGCAACACCTAATCTTGTCAACACCTCATCCTAGCTACATCTCTATGTAGCGATACAACAGTGGCGAAAGTTCATGGGAAACTTAAAACCAAGTTTATCACACACATGTCGTTATGGATATCCTTGGTGTGTCCCATTGTAGAGTTCCTAGACCTATTCAGAAACCTGCTACAGCAGACATTACAGTACTTCCATGCTGCTAGCGACCCTGGGAGAAGAACATCAGATCACCATTCTGTCCTTCCACAAGATGAGAAAGGTACTGGCAGCAAATATGATTTAGCAGAGATATAATTCGAACGTATAGCCTTGCTTTCATACCTACAGGGAGGTAAGAATAACTAACCACCCATTTTGAATTTTATAAATTTAATATTAATGACTCTCACTCCAAGTTTTGAAAAATATTTATTTTATTGAGAACTGTCTCAACTTGTAGTTAAAAGAGGGCAAGACTCGACAGCTCCCAATAAAATAAAATAAAAAACTCGCAGTAAAAGTCATTGATATATATATATATATATTTTTTTGCTTATCCCCAGTACACGTGGTACAGGCCATGATAATCATGGTGGGTAGTTAGCGACTGCTTTTACTGTAAGCGCACCACATGTCTACCCATGTGAAAAGCAGTTCGACTTTGCACTTACAAATGCCAGAGCCCCATTTGGTTACTTGCACTCGCTGGTGGGGTTGGACATTTGCAAGAATCGGGGGCCATTGGAGCATTTTTTTTAACAGAAAAAAGTGTCCAATGCGGGAATCGAACCCGGGTCCTAGTGGTCGAAAACCAAACGGTTTAACCAGCCTTCCACCGACCCCCATTATTGATATAATATTTCTCAATTGCCGAAATTCCAATAACCAACCGTTAACAGTATTTAAGTGTTTAATTATCCTATATACACACATGTAATACAGGACATGATAATCATGGTAGACTAATTCTACTGTAAGTACACCATACTTATAAAACCACCAATTCGCACTTAAATTTTATCAGAACCCCGTTTAGAGAGAGAGGGTGTGTGGTTGCACATTTATGGGGTTGGAATTGTGAAACGAGGGATAATTGAGACATTTATACGACCCGGGTTCGATTCCCGCATTGGACACTTTTTTCTGTTTAAAAAAAAATGTTCCAATGGCCCCCGATTCTTGCAAAAGTCCAACCCCACCAACGAGTGCAAGTAACCAAACGGGGCTCTGGCACATTTGTAAGTGCAAAGTCGAACTGCTTTTCACATGTGTAGACATGTGGTGCGCTTACAGTAAAAAGCAGTCGCTAACTACCCACCATGATTATCATGGCCTGTACCACGTGTACTAGGGATAAGCAAAAAAATATATATTTTTTCATAAAACTAATGATGAATGGGAAGTCTGGAAAATTCTACCTTAATAACAAAAAATTAGTTTTGTAAAACTTAATAAATAAATTAGGTTTAATACTATAAACCGTCGCTCTTGTGTAACTTGATATCTATCTATATAAACTCAATTAGACGCTCATAAATAGCGAACACAACACACACATTCATTAAAAGTTGATACATTAAACAAAATAGGTGGATCTATAGGAGTAAACGTTTCGACAAGCTCGTCTTCTCCAAGATAAATAAGAAAACGCTCAGTAGCTGCGCCTCTCTCACTGAACGTTTTAATGGATAGCGAGAGTTTTTGTAAAGGTAAATTTTTAAAGGATTCTCGCGATTATTGGGGTTATAACGGATGCTATTTAATTACCTCCATTATGCAAATATGACGAGTGTAAAAGTGCTCCAATATAAAAGGAGATGAAGAGATATGCAAATCCGTTGGAATGGAGGTAAATAGATGGGATGGCAGGTAAGAATGCAGTAGCACTTCCCGTCGTCCAAATATGGTGGTCGCCGGCAGGCAGGGTCGTCGGCCTTCCCCGGCCCGGAGGAAGGAAAGTTGGGGCTTTCTTCTTGTGCTCTGGAGGATGATGGACTCTTGTTGGACCTAGGCGTGGTCTTCTTCCGCTTAGTGGCCGCTCTTCTTGTGCTGGTGTGGTTTTTTTCACATCGAGGGAACATTTTATCCAACCTTGCAAACCTACGATACGAGTTGTAACGGTTATTTTAGTCGAGGGAACATTTTATCCAACTTTGCAAACCTACGATACGAGTTCTAACGGTTATTTCAGTCGGGGGAACAATTTATCCAACCTTGCAAACCTACGATCCGAGTTGTAACGGTTATTTTAGTCGAGAGAACATTTTATCCAACCTTGCAAACCTACGATCCGAGTTGTAACGGTTATTTTAGTCGAGGGAAAATTGTATCCAACCTTGCAAACCTACGATCCGAGTTGTAACGGTTATTTCAGTCGAGAGAACATTTTATCCAACCTTGCAAACCTACGATCCGAGTTGTAACGGTTATTTCAGTCGAGAGAACATTTTATCCAACCTTGCAAATCTACGATCCGAGTTGTAACGGTTATTTCAGTCGAGGGAACATTTTATCCAACTTTGCAAACCTACGAACCGAGTTGTAACGGTTATTTCAGTCGAGGGAACATTTTATCCAACCTTGCAAACCTACGAACCGAGTTGTAACGGTTATTTTAGTCGAGGGAACATTTTATCCAACCTTGCAAACATAATATCCGAGTTGTAACGGTTATTTCAGTCGAGGGAACATTTTATCCAACCTTGCAAACATAATATTAGAGTTATAACGGTTATTTCAGTCGAGGGAACATTTTATCCAACCTTGCAAATCTACGATCCGAGTTGTAACGGTTATTTCAGTCGAGGGAACATTTTATCCAACTTTGCAAACCTACGAACCGAGTTGTAACGGTTATTTCAGTCGAGGGAACATTTATCCAACTTTGCAAACCTACGAACCGAGTTGTAACGGTTATTTTAGTCGAGGGAACATTTTATCCAACTTTGCAAACCTACGAACCGAGTTGTAACGGTTATTTTAGTCGAGGGAACATTTTATCCAACCTTGCAAACATAATATCCGAGTTGTAACGGTTATTTCAGTCGAGGGAACATTTTATCCAACCTTGCAAACATAATATTAGAGTTATAACGGTTATTTCAGTCGAGGGAACATTTTACCTCAACTTGCAAACATAATATTAGAGTTATAACGGTTATTTTAGTCGAGGGAACATTTTATCCAACCTTGCAAACCTACGATCCGAGTTGTAACGGTTATTTTAGTCGAGAGAACATTTTATCCAACCTTGCAAACATAATATCCGAGTTGTAACGGTTATTTTAGTCGAGGGAACATTTTATCCAACCTTGCAAACCTACGATCCGAGTTGTAACGGTTATTTCAGTCGAGGGAACACTTTCCCTCAACTTGCAAACATAATATTAGAGTTGTAACGGTTGTTTTACTTCCTATCTTTCCCCCTGTCTTATTAATCTAAGATTCGAGCTGTAACGGTGTGCTCTCTTTTATTTGCAGTTCTTAAATACAAAATTCGGAATTCCTGCCCAGAGAGCTATTAAAGGAAAATGTTAAGCCAATAGTAATATCCGATTGAGAGTAAACTGTTGGGGTTACACATTACCATACAATCTGTGTTAATGGGTTTATATAAATTCCTCGTGAGAGGTCCGTTTATCTGTGAGAGTGAAACGGTTTCAAATCGGAGGCAGCTCGGAATATAATTGGGAATGATTTTCTACATGTCACCGGGGGAGTCTAAAAGCCAATAGTTCAGAGTTTCTACCACCTTAGGAGCCAAAAACTGTTAAATTTTCTAACAGTAAGATTCTGCCGAGAATCAGTAGGATCCTATTCCAGGTTCGAATCTGAGCTTTAATGAATAGAGTTTTACTGTCCTTATATTTCTCATTAAGGTTGGCTAACACTCTTCACTAAACTGTCTACCTCTCATTACAGTTTATATAATATTTATACCAATTCATTTACTATTACATATTATGTATTTTTTAGATAATTTTTTAAGGTTAGAGGAAAAAACTAGAGGCGCGTTGAACCAAAAAAAATGGAAATAGCAGAGTACAAATGGGAGTTTCTCACGAAGCCATTATTTTGTCTTTTTGAGATTGGAGTTTTCCCCTCTGTGTATACCCAACTATCGGAGTTATTGCCGTCAATCCATTTAGTTCTCCTCGGATGTCTGACCTGGTTGGAGCTGGTTCTCTTCAGATTCTGGTTGGAAGATGGTATCACGCCATTGTCCTGTTGGCCGCATCTTCATACTTAGGATGCATTCCAAGTCCTACATGGGTGGTATATCCACATATCCTCTTAGACAAACTTTTATTACTTTTAGCCACAGAAAATATCATTCATGATAGGTTAATTTATTGAGTTAATTTTAAAATAAAGATGTGGTTGACAGGTAAATTTGATAGAACAACCTATAGTTTCCAATCTTGGAATCTTAGAAATCTGGTTGAAGCGTGGTTTCTATACAGTTGGTATCAGACACGTATCTTTTTAAAATAGTTCTAGCAAGATCAAAAGGCCTAGAAGTATGCTTTTTTTTCTAACAAATAATAAAGAAGCTATATAAAGACCAAGAGTAATACATCTATGTCCCTCTTCCGAGGGAATTTATGCTTCGCTTCGAATTTTAACTGTATCGTAGCTATCAATGTACTGATGAAGGAAATGCTTAAAACCATGGTAAACAACCATTTCTCCTCCGAATTTGTCACACACACATACAGCTTTATTAAGACCACCGGTCTTATACAGATTCACAACAGGAAGGAAGCATAGATGGAGCTCCTATACTCCAGGCAGCGCAGAGGCCAAAAGCATCCAGGTCCGACGTATATCCAGTAGCGACAAAATCAACCGTGTATAGGTTAGCGTATCACTTTTCAGGCGAGTTTTCAGCCGCTTTCCTCATCCAAATGACGTTGTGGAAATTTACGGGGTGGGGAGGGTTATTTCTAACTTCGCCCCCGGATATACTTTTAAATATTTCTTTGGATATAAAATATCGACACTGCATGTGTTCTACAAGTTGTGTTTTATTGTTATATCATTCCTAAATGGGCAGCCAGTAAGCATTATAAAAACAGCTTTTCTTTAGAGATCGGGTCTCCCAAATCAAGTATTGACAAAAAAGGTTGAAGTAACTCAATTATAACTCAAATATGATGTATTTGTGATGTGTTCAGGGAAAACGCCTCAGTAATCACAGCTTTACAATAATGAATGGGAGTGTCAGCGATATTTGGTAGTGACGCCACAAAGTTCTTAGTAAATCACTAATCTAACAACACACGTATTATCTCAAGAATTCCAACAAGAGATCTAATTACATGAGAAGGAATCGCCAGACATCATTTCGAAGAAGGTATCAAAGTAACGGCGACGAGTTCCTTTATTTGTGCGGTATAATCTTGGCTAGCTTTCAGACTATGACGTCCTTCAACAGGTTACTATACAAGAAAATAGATAATAATATATATATACATGCCATCGAGAAGACCATATAAAATATCTAAGGACAAAAGACTTGTATTGCCAACTATGCAAAAATAGAACCGAAAATGAATTAGAACATTATATATTTGAATGCATGCCTCTTGACACGGAAAGAAAAATACTCTTTTCTAAGATAGGCCATGCACACCTCACATTATATTCTTTATTATCCAACTTTATAGACAATAGTTCAGTAGCTCTGAATCTATATAACTTCCATAAAAATGCTGTAAAAAAGAAAGACTTAACCGAACATCCAAACATACCAAAAATTTCTGTTTGACGAGAAGGACAGAGCCAACATCCAATTATTTGTTTAGGCAGGTACGATAAGTTAACCCCCCACACTGATAAAACGGTGAACACTCAGATTTTCCTGGAAAATCTCTTAAAGATTTCTTGAAAAAGCTATGGCCCACCTGTGCTGTGTGAGCAGAAGAGCTTAAATTGACTTGTTCCATATGTAAATACCTGTTTTCTTTCCTCTTTTCGCTCTCCACTTCTCCCAATATATATATACATGTATATATTTATTATTCTTTATTTTGCTGTATAGTAGCCTGTTGAAGGACGTCATAGTCCGAAAGCTTGCCAAGATTCTACTGCACAAATTAAGAAACTCGTCGCCGTTAGCTTTGATTCCTTCTTCGAAGAGATCTAATACCATGTAACTAGACTATGAGTCTTGGCTCGACTCGGATGAGTCACCGCTTAGAAGAATCCGACGAAACACAGAATGGACTTGAATCACTACACACTTGACGTAGGGAGCCGGTGAAGTGGCCGTAGATTTTCGACAGTTATTACCCGGAATCGAATCCCGCACTTTCTTCCGAAATAAAATTTACTTCAATGATCCCCAAATTCTTGCAGAAAGTCCAATCCCAACAGCGAATACAAGTAACAAAAACGGAGTTTTAGCACACTTATAAGTTTCTATTCATTATGAAATTGTGAAAAAGTATTATAATTACAATTATATTATCACACACAATCTTCAACGCTTGAAAGCTAGCGTTTTTAAATAAAAAAGATACTCATTGTGATAATATAATTGTAATTATAACACTTATAAGTGCAAACTTCAAACTACTTTCTTATGTAGGCATGTGGCACACTTACAGTGAAAGCAGTCGCTAACTACTCGCCATGCTTATCATGGTCATGTGTACTAGGAATAAGTAATATAATCTGACCACCGACTACTACACGAGTTGACTTACCACCTACACCAGTGGAAAACACTTTATGTGTTAGACCCAGAAGGATATGGAGAAATATTATGAAACTTGTCAGGAATATATAGGCTATTACATAGAGACCACAAATGATTAAAAAATTAAAATGTTTACGGATTTAACTCTTTTTAGACGTTTTGAATCTAAAATTGAATCATTCATTACACGCGCCAAGACGTTAATTTGAGCTAAAGTCCGTGTTTTTCCTTCAAATCTTTCTATTTCCACAAGTATAATTTCTTCGCTTCTAAACTTTAAATTTACATATAAGTTCATTTTTTCACTTATATTCACTTTTAAGGATATTTTACTGAAGAAATATACACAAAAAGAACAACAACGAAATGAGATGACTTATCATTCAATACCGTCACAGACTTTATTAAGAGAAATGGTCGAAGGGTGAATTTGTGAATTAGGAAGAGAGTCAATATCACCCTTCTTTTATAGCGTTATTATTGGTCCATTAATGAGGCCGTGGTAGAGCGGATCATGAGGAGAGAGGAGAAAAGAAGTGACCAAGGAGGGGGGGCAGCTGCCTTGACCCCAGGCGTGACCAGCGAGCAGCTGGTGGCCAGTTACGTGGCGCTGACTGGAAGCCTGGAATAGAATTCTCGCCGCGTCCATCGCCGGGAACACTTGTTTACGACGGTTGTTGGATTACAGAAATGGGGGTTTATATATTTTAACGTAAATATATAGCTGAAATTAACTCAGGTTCTTGGAGCGCATACTTAAAATATGTCTCAACTACTCGGATTGTCCTTTAGACTTGAGTCTTTTTTGTTTTGGCGGTAAAATTAAAAAAAAAAATGATTCCAAGATATTAGTGGCCCCAAACCGATTTATTTCTTGTAAGACTTTTCAGTGATGTCAGGTTGAGGTTGTGAATTCCTGGGAGAGTGGACGTTTGATATCTTTGGTACTGGTTGGGCAAATGAAGAATGGATAGTCCATGATTAGGCCAACATTCTGGCAGTGGAGGCAAATCGGATCCTCCAAAAATTCCCTGCCTCACGGCCAGTTAGGATGGTTGTTCAAATGCGCCCATATTTGATTCCTGATAGCGCGGAGATTAAAAGTCCTGACGTGGCTGCAAATCATTTTACTGTACTTACGTAATTTGTTGATTTTTTTTTTTTCAGAAATCTTCTAAGATTTTTTTTTTGGTCGTCAAGGTACCCGCTGATGAGAAGCCAAAGCCCAACACGCGTACGTGGTTGATTTATGATGGGAATGGGTTGGTTAATATAGCATGTAATATACCTAAATAAACGTTTAGTTTCTATTTATTCCTATAGAGGGCACTATGACAAATGAATGTTCATTTGAGCGGTCTGGGTATTTAGTGCCATATATATATACAGTGATCGATTAACTATCTTGGCGACTGCGGCAAATAGAGATGAGAGAAAATTTAAGAGAGATACTTAAAGAGATTTTCTTAATTAGGGGGGGAACGATTCAAATATAGGAATAAAATATTAGTCAAAAACCCCGAAAAGCTCTCTGACATTTTGTCATACAATAAGTTAATAGTTACCAAATTGGGGAATCTACACAAATATATAACATCCTGCGCAAAACAACCACTATCATAACCAATAGAAGAACTCGGAATAAGTCAGGTTGGACAAAATCTAAGATGACGCTGTATGAGGGAACCAAGTCGGACGTTTATGCATACTGGTATGAAGAGGGGGAGAAAAAAGGAAAAATGGTTTCTACACCAACTATCATCCAGGAATAAAATACAGTAGAACCTACGTTAAGAGCCCATACTTCTTTTAAACGACCATTTTTCTGCCCAAGTCTCATTTTTCTTTTAAAATCAACCTTTCCTAAGCAGCTCCTCTTTTATCAATCAAACGACTCTTTTTTTTTCTTTTTTTTTTTTAGAATAAACATTGATTTATTTCGTTTATATCGAATATTTCTAATATTTCTTCTCTTTTTAATACAATTTAGAAGAAATTACGAAAAATCTTCCTATAAAATACGTTCTTGATTTTTAAGGAAGCCTAAAGACCAGAATTTTTTAGGTACAGCCTTACACCACGCTGACGAGGGCCAACATCCCGAAATCCGTACGTGGGTTCGCCAATATATTGTAATAAATTCTATATATTAAATAAAAATGTTTATAGTAATGTATAAATTAAATTTAAAGTTGACAATTAATCTTTCTTTTTTTGCTGTAACAAAGCAAGCTTTCGAGAGAAAACATTCTTCTACTGGCTAATCGAAGTTATTAATTTTTAAGTTAATTTCTATTTTGGAATTAAGTTAAGATCACAACGGTTTTAGTCAATATTTATTCCGAAAGATGGCGCTTTGTCATTTAGCGTCTCAGAAGAGATGTCTTCTTATAAACAAATCATTCTATATACAGTTACGAGCGTCATTCCTCATCTCCTAATCAATCAGTCATTTTTCATCTCTGTCACCGTTTGCTTTTTTTTTTTTTTGGAATGGCGCCCTCCTATTGGTTGGCTACGGCCACGCCACCTTTGCCCCCCCCCCCCCCCCCCCCCCACTCGCTATTTCGTCTTTGTAACTATTGTGTTGGAGCGGGTCGCTCCCTAAATAAATGCATATATTAGATAATAACCAAATGGAATCCTCTCTTTCTTTTTCCTAGTAAGAGACGCCTACGGAAGCCAACAGTACATAGACAGATAAAGCACATAGGCTATAGTTATTAACTAACATATGCAATTATTTAAGGCGCCAATTTATAATTGTAACAAATAGTATTTGAATCAAAACATTCAATCGGGTAAAACACGGGCGTTGCCCGGGTCATTCGGCTAGTATAATATAGGCATCTCCTGATCCTGCAACTAAAAGTTGGCTTGCGCCACCTGTCGGAATAATGACGGATGGCGTAAGCCATTAGTAACTTTTGGTTGGACGATCAGGAGAGAAGCCTTTTTCTTAATTTATCGACCTGGTTCCAATACAATTTCACTTTTTTACTATTTTCAAATCATATAATTTGATTTATATGAAAACTACTACACTTGTATTATTTGGTTTGATCCACTACTGGCCCTCGACTGGAGATGCAGCAGTCCACAAAAGGAAAGGAAATATTAAGAAGCCAATCAGCGTGGACAAAGAGTCCATCCAAGGAAAAGTAATTCAGAGCCAAGTCTCGAGGTCGCCGTGTCAAGGCTGGCTGGCCAGACTATCTATGTAAATATGGAACTCTCTTCAGCATCCTTTATTCCTCGTTAACTGTCGACTGAACATTGTCTATCTAGTGTCGAACCCCCGCTCTACACCTATGGGTGAATTCGTGCATTACATATTGAACCAACCAGTAACAAGTATCCTTAAAATGTGAATAAGATTGGTTTAAAAACAAAGAAGGAATATCCTGACCACGAGCACATGTTGCTCAGAAGACACTTTGGTTTAATCAGACGACCTTTTGGATTAGTTCTCGGTACTAAACCAATTAACTCCATTATTATTCTGTTCGAGAAGTAATTTATAAATGATTGATTAGATCCTTCAACAAGTAACCTTATCATTTAAAAGGTTTTTCACAAAATGACACGATACGTCCTTTGTACAAATTGATGATCCTAAGGCTGTGTGTAAAGAGTAAATTGTCTATGGCATTTACCTGCTTGTTTTTCTTTTCTCTCTCTTCACTTTATTATTTTCGAAAGATTTATTTGAATTTACCATACAAATCCATGTATCCATGATATTTAAGTATCCTTTGTGCGTATATATCGTCTACATTATACTATTGAGTATAAAGAGCTTTAACTTTTCTTTGGTAGACTTTGAAGATCCAGGTATAAGAAAAACTACATGTCTTAATAAAGGGATTTGACAAGTGATTAAAAGAGCGATGTCTGGGGATCAGCCAGGAAAGTAAGATCCCCATTTCTGTCATTTACATAGCTGACTGTGGTTGAATAGCAAGAAAGTTTATATTGTAGCTTTGGGATTGCGGCTCTCCGTGACAGCAGAGTTGGAGACAGATGTCTTGTGCACCTCTCTCTCTCTCGGCGTCGAGCCAGCCCGTCTGCATCGCCTGCGGCTCCAGCGACCTGTCGCTGGCTCATCGCTACTGGTCCTGCAGCGCCGTCCGCCCTCTCATCCGAGAGGTGTTCTCCATCATCGGGCGGCCGCCGGACCTGCAATCCTGGATCTTCGCGGTGAACCTCGAGAACCACGCCATCACCATCTCCTCAGCGGCACAGCATGCCATCTACGTCTTCTTCGTAGATCGCGAGATGCGTGGTATCTCTGGGGACCCATTGGCGATCTTCCATCAAACTCTGCAGCGGTGGCAGAGGCGCCATGTACATAGTTGTATTTTTTAATCATTTTTAAAATCATTTTTTATTATAACCATCATCCTCATTATAAATTTCTCATTTTCTTATAATTAGTGCGGACTGTGCACTTTACATGTATTGACAAGATGTCAATAAAAATATGTCAATTGTCAATTGTCTCTCTCTCTCTCTCTCTCTCTCTCAAACTCTGCAGCGGTGGCAGAGGCGCCATGTACATAGTTGTATTTTTTAATCATTTTCAAAATCATTTTTTTTTATTATAACCATCATCCTCATTATTAGTGCGGACTGTGCACTTTACATGTATTGACAGGATGTCAATAAAAATATGTCAATTGTCATTGTCTCTCTCTCTCTCTCTCTCACGCGGTACATATACTAAAATTCGGCGGTACATATACTAAAATTGGAACGATACAGAGAAGATTAGCATGGCCCCTGCGCAAGGATGACACGCAAAATCGTGAAGCGTTCTCTCTCTCTCATGGGGGAATCTCCTCGACTGTACATAACTGTATATATTTTACTCTTTTACTTTATCCCTCCTTTATTTTATCCATTTTTACTATATACTATATACATTTTACTATATATACTACTACCATTGACTTGTGTATGAGGTCAATAAAATATTTTTAAATCTCAAATCTCTCTAAGAGAGTATGTAAAACTGTCCCCATTTCATACAAACAAACAGACAAACCCCGGAAGGATGGGAGGGTCAATCCAGAGTCGACCGTGAAAGTATTTTTAAACCACCTGTATTTTTAAACCCAGGCCGCCGACGTAACCTTTGTGGCCATCGTGGAATGATCCATCATTGAGGTCACTCGGCGCAGCTGCTGCTTCCATCCCCACACCATGGCGGAATGTCCAGTAGAGAAGGAAAGAAATCAAACAAAGCGCACCTTTGTTTACACAAAACATTATTTGGGAAAGAATTGCTGTCCCCATTTTTTTTACGTAGCTAATCTAAGTGCATTATTTTTTGTTAAAATTTAATTTGGAGGATGTTTGCCACGAGTGATAGAAGAATAAAAGAGATTGCATTTTTAATCTATTCAGGACCCCGAGACAATAGAATGGTTTCTAAAATGGGTGCAGCAAACAATTGTAATAACTATAAGAAATAAAACTGCTTTAGCGCGCGGGTTCTTTGTTTTACATATAAAATACACTCATGGGGACAAAACTTAAGGAAGTGTAAAGTCTTTGATGTCACCAGTCGTCTATATATATATTTATTATTTTTTTAAGGAGACAAAAGCAATTTTGTTCACACTAGGTTATCTCGTGTCTTCAATAAAGGTCACTGTGTATCAAATATCTTTCAGAGTTATTGTTTGAATCCAGATAAACATGCTAAAAGGTACAACTTCCTTAAGTATTGTCCATGAGTGTAGCTTTCTACTGTCCTGAAGAGAAAGAAGAAACCGTACTAAAACAAGTTTCATATTGCAGAGATAGACGGCTCACTGATGTTTAACTACAATATAAGGGTTGAAACTCAAATATATAGAGAGAACTACAAAATTTTCAGTATTTAAGAAGTGAGTAGGGGAATTGATAAAGTAGAAAAAAACGCTTTGAAGAAAGAGAGATGGAAATTTTGGCGGAAGAATATATTGATCTATAAAGGCCATATCTATCCTGTCAAAAGAGACGCCAAACTAACGAAATCTAAGCCCGCCCTGGACTGAAAAGGGCCCATTAGCCAGAAACCAGGGTCTCCATGCGGGCACTTCTCAGTTTGCCAAAGCTGGTGTTGTGGCTTTGTTACCTACCCCTAGTTTAAGGAGAGTATTTTTAGACTTTAGTGAAAGTTATGTTAAACAGTTTATAGAGGTAGAATGTAGTAATAGAACTTTGTTTAGAACGCTTCACGATTTTGCGTGTCATCCCTGCACAGGGGCCATGCTAATCTTCTCTGTATCGTTCCAATTGTAGTATATGTACCGCCTTTGTTTAGAGAGAAAGAGTTACTTACACTTACTGGTAGGCTTGGAGAGGATTTTGATTGGTTGGAAACAATGGATATAGGTAGATTGTTAGGGATTATTAATAAAAATAATTTGAACATATGAAATAGATTTTTAAATGGTGTCTCGCCAGGATTGTCCACCTCACTTGGTAGGTAGAAATAGACTCGAAGGATCACGACAGAGAAAGCGCTTACACTTGAGTGGAATAATCAATGGGGCGGTGGATACATTTAATTATAGAAGAAACACAATTCAGAGAATAGAGATTCTATATATTAGCGGACGATCGTTAAAGCTCTCGGGCAATCAGAAGGACGTCTTGCCCAAAAGCTTGTACGATCGTTAAAGCTCTCGGGCAATCAGAAGGACGTCTTGCACAAAAGCTTGTACGATCGTTAAAGCTCTCGGGCAATCAGAAGGACGTCTTGCCCAAAAGCTTGTACGATCGTTAAAGCTCTCGGGCAATCAGAAGGACGTCTTGCCCAAAAGCTTGTACGATCGTTAAAGCTCTCGGGCAATCAGAAGGACGTCTTGCCCAAAAGCTTGTACGATCGTTAAAGCTCTCGGGCAATCAGAAGGACGTCTTGCCCAAAAGCTTGTACGATCGTTAAAGCTCTCGGCCAATCAGAAGGACGTCTTGCCCAAAAGCTTGTACGATCGTTAAAGCTCTCGGCCAATCAGAAGGACGTCTTGCCCAAAAGCTTGTACGATCGTCGTCTAATATAAAGAAGCTCTTCTCCCCGACCTGTGTCTTCCTCTATAGCGAAAGGGGATATTACCGTTTTTGTCTTAACTCTACATATAATTTTATCTTTCAAAAAGTGTTTGAATGCAGAATTCAACCCACAAATGACCGTATGTTTAGACACTATAAAACCTAGCCTACAATGATGGTTCAGGGCCCATGATGCTCGATGAGGAAAGACGTCACAAGAAGTGACAACTAACCCTAATTCTACCAAGATAACAATTAAAAACTCCCTATATTGTACTGTTTTCAATGCTATGAGTCGATAATATAGGAGACTCGAACATCAGCGCGGTAAACAAACAACGACACCCAGTTCTAAACCTTAGTAAAGTAGTTCCTCAAGTATAGAGCATCACACGTGTAACGGAACACTCCCAGAACAATACAACATAGAAATGTGCCGATATAATAAAACTAAACCTTTCTCACACCGCTAATTCTCTCCATTGCAGAACAAAGAGATCAAATGGGAGTAATATCCTTATAATACAAAATGCCTAATATCAAAATAATTCCTAAAAACAACTCTGAAATGAATTTGTTTTTAAATGTATATAGATGGAGTGACAAAAATATTCTATAATATGATCAAAAAATAAATAAATAAATAAAATAGAATTTTCCAGAATTGAACCCGCAATCTTTAATAATGAATTCCGAGAGTCAATGCCTCCGAATTAAAGAAACACTTTGTGCTGATTGGCTAATTAACTTAACGATAATTGTCTGATTAAGGTCAGGTGACAGTAAACAGCCAATCAAAGAGTGCGAATAAATCCAACTTATATATATATATATACATTAACATTAAGCCGTATGGCCTCATGGACAAAAATAAAGGAATTTGTACCTTTTAGCATGTATATCGGGATTCAGGCAATAATTCAGATATTTGATACACAGTGATCTTTATTGAAGGCACACGAGATAACCAAGTATGAACAAAATTACCTCTGTCTCCTTCAAAAATACAGATGACCAGCGACATCAACATATAAAACTTCCTTTTAAGTTATGTCTTCATGAGTGTAATATAGAACAATATAAAGTAGGTTTGTGTATTGTAGAAAATATGTGTAAGAGATAGAGAGAGAAGTCGAGAGAGAGGAAGCCAGACTGGAACAGCCCCGGACCGAGACAAGTTCGGGGAACTCCAGGCGCCAGTAAGTCTTGCGTGTGACGTCGCCGATCAATGCGGTGACATAACCAACCATTGCTGCGGTTGGGTAAGACGTGGTGGCTACTGGGTCAGCGGCATTGTCGAACAGCTTTATAACCCCGCGAGAATTGTCTTCTTCTTCTTTCTTATCTACACTCAATCATATTAGGGTATCAAGCTTGTAGAGCTTGAGATGGTGTCTATTGGATGAAGTAGAATGCATCTGTCATTATGACTGGGTGCACTACTCAGTAGCAGGCCGACTTAGCTCCAATATGAAATGGCCGCCTCTGACATGAGAAACAGACGCCATGTACACCCGCTCCTAATATGGAGTACAGATCATCCTGTTTTCCTGGATAAGGAGTCCTTACAGATTACTATCAGCCGGGCCAGCTGAGCCCAGCCTCCCTCCTTTTTCATCCGGGCTTGGGAATGGCAAAGTGAGAATTGTGGCTTTCGAGAATCCTCACAGTTACGACAATTACTTGTTTTATTAAATCTAAATACAAATCATGTCCTTCCTCAGTTAAATATAGGAACAACGTAATGACGCGATAAATGAAAGAGTTTATATAGCGCTTATATCATATAGATGGCTGCTACGTTTGTATTTAAGTTTACGCTCATGGACAAAACTTAAGGAAGTTGTACCTTTTAGTATGTATATCGGGATTCAAATAATAACAAGATATTACAGTGACCTTTATTGAAGACACACGAGATAACCAAAGTGTGAACAAAATTGTCTCTGTTTCCTTCAAAAAAAAAAAAACAGACGACCGGCGACTTCAAAGTTCTTCCACTTCACAAGTTTTGTCCATGAGTGTAGGGAAGAATAGCATGTAAGAAAGCGTCTAGAAAACTACCATAATTAGCAGGATGGCTTGCGCATGTAAACATTAGGGTAGTTGCTACCATGAATACCAAGAAACCTACTGGTCTCTATATAAGAAGATTTTAAACAATTTTACATTTGTCAATGACACAAATACTAACTTGAGAGGCACAATAAAAGGGAAACACTATAAACAAAGAGACTATGAACCATTGTCGAGGTCCCTCAAAGACGAAGAGTCCTCCTTCAGATAATCAGAAGGTTCTTCGTTAACTGCCTCATCTCAAGAATCAGGGAAAAACTTACAAATGAATGGCTTGGTGAATGTGGTTGGCGTCATCATCCAGCCCTTCGCCGAAGAGCCCCAGCATCACAGATATATAGTGCACTTGGATTATAAACAATCAAAACCGCTACCCATCATTGTTATCATGGACTGTACCATTTTTTATTGGAACAAGTAACATAAAGAACCAACGGTCATTTCTGAGTGTGTGACGGTAGTCTATCTATATACAGTCGACTCTCGATAAATTGAAACTCAAGGGATCAGAGAAAATTTTCAATTTATCAAGAGTTCAAAATAACAGGAATTTAAACAACATCTGTACAGTTGAATGACCTTATTTCACGGGATCATTTCTAAAGTTACGTACGTAGTTCGATAACCGAACTTCGACCGAACATCTGTACAATTATTCAACTTATCGAGTATTTTCAAGGGAAAGGGAAAAATTCAATTATCGATAGATTCAAATTACCGAGTTTCAAATTAACGAGAGTCGACTGTATCTAGAGCCGCATCCTAACTGCAATTCTGGCCATTCCCTCCATCAGCTATGGTAAATCAATGTAGATACAGACCATCCAGTCGGAGAACTAAATGTGGGTTACGAAACTAAGGAAGTTTTGAATATCATTTGTTGGATGAAAGTTTGTTTGAAAAACATTCCCCTGAGGATAGTAACAGCGAAAAATCGGGAGTTAAATAAATTATTGGTTGATGTAGCTATATTTTTCCCCACATACGAAACTAAGAAAATTATATGGAATGGTTTTGAAAAGATATATAAACCTACATTAATGATTTTTCTTTCAAAGTCGAATTTGATTGAATACCGTTATCTGTGTCTAATTTTTATAAACTACCAAAAAAAGAACTAGAATGGATTTAAATGAAGCCGTGTTGGAAATGAGATTTTCGCTGTAAGTGAGCCAAGTAAAAACTTCCAAGACAGGCTATAGAGCTTAAAAAAGGGAGATGTTGAAAGCGAGCAGCAGGTTACTGGGATGACCAGCGGTGTTTGTGCTCCATCCGTCCTGGTCAATGGGTCAACACTGACCTCGACCTCCTGCGGTGGCGGATTGAAGGAAGGCAGATTTCTCTCTCCCCGACTTCCCTCACACGATTATCCTCAACCTGAGTTCCCTCTCTTCTCTCTTTACCATCCCAGGTACGTCGAGGATCCAGAGAAGTCTAGAGAAAACCATTCAGGTACGTTGAGGATTCAGAAAAGACTAGAGAAAACCATCCAGGTACGTTGAGGATCCAGAAAAGACTGAGCATTGAATAGATCTTCCATTCTTAGATACTATGGTCTAAATGATCACCAGAAGAGAAGGGAGAAACCCATTGTTCCAGGGAAGGTTGAAGATAAAGAAAGGAAGAGACCTATATAAGAAGATGGAGTGACCAAATTAGCCAAATCACCGGCCTGGCCCTGGATGAAACAAGAAAGCTGTAGATAGAGAAAATTCATCAGCGGGCTCAGGGCCATCCAGTAATGGAAGAACACTACACATGGATCATTATGATGGTAGTGGGGACTGCTGTAATTTCAACACGGGTTCGACTCTGTGTTCGAAAACAGTTCGACTTTGAACTTACCCAGCGCACCGTTTGTTATGTGCACTCACTGGTGGGCAAGTCAAGGGAGTTATAATAAGTTGGAAAATCACCTGGAGATCGGTATTTTATAAAACGTAGAAATCAGTGAGAGTTTCTTGTAATTTATGTAGGTGAGATCAATAGGGCGTCCGTTTAACATCAAAGATGTGTCAGAAACTAGGACAATAGATCTCAAAACTTCCAATATGCTAATTCCACTAGACACTCATTCAACTTTGGACAAGCCACATCCCACTAGGTAAATATCTATATATATATAAAAAACACCAACGCCTAATATTAGAAGCAATTGTATCAAAAAAAAAAAACTTAACAGTATCAATAGAAGTGAAAAAATAGTACAAAAGTGAAATTTCTGGAATAATTAAAAATCAACGAATAGTTGATTGTTGAAGCCATCAGCAACTTTAAGTTGCACCGATCAGGAGATGCCTTTTTATTTTTTCTTAATTAATTGAAGTATCGAAAATGTTTACAAAAACTTCGCCTCGAGAGATTTTTAACTTTTTTATAATCTAGTTATAATAATTTACTGCGCCCCCAATGTTCTGGATTTCACCCCGGGATTGTCTGAAATCAGCGGTGTATGCCACTGGTCTCGCCATCTGTCTATATTGAAATCAAAGCGTTGTTTTTGATGACAAAGACATGTTCGACAATACAAACTATTTCACTGTCTTGAAAAACCAAAAATTGGGGAATCACCTTTTAAAAACTGCCCTGCTATGGAACAGTATACAGACATGGTACAATTTGACATCACAATGTCAACTATCTCGGAATGATCTCAGCAAGCTGCCATGACTTCTAGTTCAACCCGCGCCAGGACTCTCCTCTCATACAACTGCTAGCAATTATGATAAATTGACAAAATTGTTTTTTCACTTGCACAATGTTTTTGCTCACTTTTTACTAACCCTAGAAAGAGTTTTATTCTTGGCATTTTTTCTACATAATTTTACGCTGTTTTTTATTAGTAATCATCATATTTTATGAATTCTACTGAATTATTTCTACTTTCCTCAAGGCATGTGTCAGAAGATTCGTTAAATACCTATAATATCTCGAGAGGGCGGATATATATAAGCAGAATTCAATATTACAGCAATATGCTAGGTTAAACTGGCGAAACCGCTTGGAGGTTTCACCACTTATGAGTCAGATCGTCTCAATATTTTCCCACCGAAGTAGCAACAAGTTGATTCATTTGAAAAATAAAAATT